>VONZ01000169.1:0-390000 GCA_012976165.1 Labeo catla
TATCTAGATAGATAGACAGACAGACATATAGATGGACAGATAGATAGATAGATAGATAGATAGATAGATAGATAGATAGAGCTATCTATCTATATAGATAGACAGATAGATAGATACAGATAGAGATATATAGATATATAGTTATATATCTATATCTAGATAGACAGACAGACAGATTGGCAGATAGATAGTTATCTATCTATATATCTAGATAGATAGATACATAGATAGATAGATAGATTTACGGTTATCTATCTAGATAGATAGACAGACAGACATATAGATGGACAGATAGATAGATAGATAGATAGATAGATAGATAGATAGATAGAGCTATCTATCTATATAGATAGACAGATAGATAGATACAGATAGAGATATATAGATATATAGTTATATATCTATATCTAGATAGACAGACAGACAGATTGGCAGATAGATAGTTATCTATCTATATATCTAGATAGATAGATACATAGATAGATAGATAGATTTACGGTTATCTATCTAGATAGATAGACAGACAGACATATAGATGGACAGATAGATAGATAGATAGATAGATAGATAGATAGATAGATAGAGCTATCTATCTATATAGATAGACAGATAGATAGATACAGATAGAGATATATAGATATATAGTTATATATCTATATCTAGATAGACAGACAGACAGACAGATTGGCAGATAGATAGATAGATAGATAGATAGATAGATAGATAGATAGATAGATAGATAGATAGATAGAGCTATCTATCTATATAGATAGACAGATAGATAGATATAGATGAGATATATAGATATATGGTTATATATCTATATCTAGATAGACAGACAGACAGACAGACTGGCAGATAGATAGATAGATAGATAGATAGATAGATAGATAGATAGATAGAGCTATCTATCTATAGATAGACAGATAGATAGATACAGATAGAGATATATAGATATATAGTTATATATCTATATCTAGATAGACAGACAGACAGACAGATTGGCAGATAGATAGATAGATAGATAGAGCTATCTATCTATATAGATAGATAGATAGAGCTATCTATCTATATAGATAGACAGATAGATAGATACAGATAGAGATATATAGATATATAGTTATATATCTATAGATAGATAGATAGAGCTATCTATCTATATAGATAGACAGATAGATAGATACAGATAGAGATATATAGATATATAGTTATATATCTATATCTAGATAGACAGACAGACAGATTGGCAGATAGATAGTTATCTATCTATATATCTAGATAGATAGATACATAGATAGATAGATAGATTTACGGTTATCTATCTAGATAGATAGACAGACAGACATATAGATGGACAGATAGATAGATAGATAGATAGATAGATAGATAGATAGATAGAGCTATCTATCTATATAGATAGACAGATAGATAGATACAGATAGAGATATATAGATATATAGTTATATATCTATATCTAGATAGACAGACAGACAGATTGGCAGATAGATAGTTATCTATCTATATATCTAGATAGATAGATACATAGATAGATAGATAGATTTACGGTTATCTATCTAGATAGATAGACAGACAGACATATAGATGGACAGATAGATAGATAGATAGATAGATAGATAGATAGATAGATAGAGCTATCTATCTATATAGATAGACAGATAGATAGATACAGATAGAGATATATAGATATATATTTCTATATCTATATCTAGATAGACAGACAGACAGATAGATTGATAGATAGAAAGATAGATAGATAGATAGATAGATCTATCTATTTTCCCTTTCTATCTATCTATACGTCTAGATAACTATAAATCTCTCTATATCTAACTATATATCTGCCTGTCTATCTATCTATATGTCTACCTGTCTATCTATCTATCTAGACAGATAGATACATAGACAGGTAGAGATAGATAGATAGATAGATAGATAGACAGACAGACAGACAGACAGACAGACAGATAGATAGATAGATAGATAGATAGATAGATAGAGCTATCTATCTATATAGATAGACAGATAGATAGATACAGATAGAGATATATAGATATATATTTCTATATCTATATCTAGATAGACAGACAGACAGATAGATTGATAGATAGAAAGATAGATAGATAGATAGATAGATCTATCTATTTTCCCTTTCTATCTATCTATACGTCTAGATAACTATAAATCTCTCTATATCTAACTATATATCTGCCTGTCTATCTATCTATATGTCTACCTGTCTATCTATCTATCTAGACAGATAGATACATAGACAGGTAGAGATAGATAGATAGATAGATAGATAGACAGACAGACAGACAGACAGACAGACAGATAGATAGATAGATAGATAGATAGATAGATAGAAGGATGCAAACTTGCCAGAGAAGCTTCTGATTTGACCTTAAATGACCTGATATCATTTCTAATATGAGATGATATTCTGTAGTGATGAGATGTTTTGTGTATAGCTGCATTTGTGTAAACTGTCTGAATTGTCTTGAATGTCTAATGAAAGTGAATGGATGCTCTGGCACCAGCTACTGCTTTGATCACAGCACAACTGTGGCAGTCATGTTGACTTACAGTCAAAACGCAGTCAGATTCACACTCATAATCAATCAGAATCAGAGCAGAGTTTAATAAAGACGCCCAAAATAAATGGTTTTAATCAGGCACAATGTGCATAACACATGTTAGCAGCGGCGGCCAGAGAAAGATGTGTTGGTGGTATTGCATGAAACTGATCAAAGACTTTATCAGCTGTAAATAATTAGCGCTTGCAGACTCACAGCTATGTGTTGTTTTTTCCGAACAAAATGTATTTTTCATTTCACACTCACTGCCAGCCTGTCAGGTTCTCCTAAACTTAGTTTCTTTATAGAGGAAGCTGGTTTTGGAAGCTACTGCCACTTTCCTGTCAGAAAATGACATCCAAATTCCAAGGTTTGTGGTGTCTGTTAGTTGTTTTATACCCCTGAATCTAGTCCTAGAACCGTTTAAACGTGCCTGGTTTAGTCCTCTCAGCATTTAGGAAGTGTTAGCGCAACTTTATGCCACAGTGGCAGTGATGGATGCCGAGGAAAGCAAAACGCGGTTTTGCCGGGCAAAGCATCGCCACACCCAGATCGCCACAAAGGAGCAATCCGGCAAACACAATTCCGACGGAAAGCACAGAATGGTGCAAGAGGCTATCATTTGCATGAAGATGAACGTACTTGCATGTCATATCGTGATCTGTGAGATCACAATACGCGATGTGGACGGCCACACAGCGAGAAAGGCAGTAATGGTGAGGTCATGTGGTAAACAGTTGCCACTTCTGTCAGGATCGTCCATTAAATGGGAAATGCATCCAGTATTTTCAGTATCTGAGAGCCTGTCATTACTTGCAAAGTTCACAAGGGTTGCAGATTTTCTGAAAATTACATGCTTGCGTGGTTTAGCATCATTGCATATTCACAACCCTCTGCGGTGCACCAACAAATGAAACCAGGACCTTAAAGAACAAAGGCAGAGCGAATACCTAGGTCTGCGGTCGCGCTGTGAATTCAGCACAGACGAGACACGGTTCGGTCTGTTTTGGTACTTTCTGACCGTGGCCAAAGTGCGGCTTTGTGCTGTCTAGGGGTTCGGTTGCCCAGTTCTTTCTATGACCTTGCATTTAGTCATGCTGTGAGATTCACAGGATGCTAAAAATAAACGATTCAATATAAACACGATCAGGTTCCCTGCAAAACAAAGGATTTTTCGACTTCGCTAAGTTGTTAATTAGCATGCAGTCCAAAACGTATTTTAAATGTTGCTTTGTTGCATAATTGGTCCACTTGTTTTCAACTAGTTTATACTTTAAATAAGTGGAAAAGATTCAGTTATAAATACGAGAAAATTCTTCATATCTTAAATGATGTTGCATCACAAGTAAATTAATCTGTTTAAAGATATTATTATACTGTAACTGGAAAATTAGACAAACTCCCAAACTTCCGAATACTGCTTTTTAGTAAATGCACATATATTGTTTAACTGATTGAAAAATAAATAAATTAATAAGTGAAAATAATAGCTATTATTTTGTCTTGCTCAACAACTTTTGCATCATATATGTATGGACCACAAAACCAGTCATAAGGGTTAATATTTTTTTTAAAATTGAGGTTTATACATCATCTAAGAGTTGAATAAATAAGCTTTCCATTGATGTATGGTTTGTTGGGATATGACAATATTTGGCCGAGAAAATCTGGAATCTGAGGGTGCAAAAAAATCAAAATATTGAGAAAATCACCTTTAAAGTTGTCCAAATGAAGTTCTTAGCAATGTATATTACTAATCAAAAATTAAGTTTTGTTATATATTTGTGGTTGGAAATTTACAAAGTATCTTCATGGAACATGATCTTTACTTTAATATCCTAATGATTTTTGGCATAAAAGAAAAAGTGATAATTTTGACCCATACTATGTGTTTTTTGGCTATTTCTACAAATATGACCATATTTAAAACACCTAATTCTACCTCATACCTAAACTTAAGGATTACTCTCTTTGTTGACTGTCTATGCACCTGTCTGCCGTTGTTCGACCCTGCCTGCCTTTGACCATGTCTTTGTCTCGTCCCATTAATAAAAGTCTGCACTTGGATCCGCTCGTCTCCCGCCCCTCTGTAACAGAATACTCGGCCACTACAGGATCCAGCAACTTCTCAACCGGACGCCACGCAGGTACGGACACTGCTAGACTGTTGTTAGCCCTCGAGCAGGGCACACGATTGCTCGAGGGCTACATTCAAGAATTTTTGGACATTGCTCACTATTCAAACCTCCCGGACTGTATTCTCATAGACCTTTTCATTGAGGGAACTAACCAACCGTTACAATCAAAACTCAGACGCGAGGGTCCGCGTTCATCACTTTGTCTATGCATGGACTTTGCTCTGTCGTGTGTGGGCTCGTCGTTCACTGTGGGGGTCGCGGAAGAGGAACGCGACAGCGCGGTAATGGCGGCCGCGCACCCCACTCACAAAATGGCGGCCGCGCCGGAGCGCGATGCTACAGACACGTTTGCCGCCTGGCTCGTTCGTGAAATGGCGGCCACGCTGGAGCGTGCTCAAACTATGGCGGCCGCGTCAGAACGCGTGCACAAAATGGCGGCGACGGAGGAGTCCATTCACAAAATGGCGGCGATGACCGGGCTCCATCACGTCACAGCTGCCATACCAGAGCCAAGTCACACTGCATCTGTGTTTCCTAAGTCAAGTCAAGTTTCTAAGTCAAGTCAAGTTGCAGCTGCGTTTCCTGAGTCAAGTCAAGTTTCCAAGTTAAGTCAAGTTGCAGCTGCATTTCCTGAGTCAAGTCAAGTTGCAGCTGCGCTCCCTGAGTTAAGTCAAGTTTCTAAGTCAAGTCAAGTTGCAGCTGCGTTTCCTGAGTCAAGTCAAGTTTCTAAGTCAAGTCAAGTTGCGGCAGCGTTTCCTGTGTCGAGTCAAGCTGCAGCCGTGTCTTCCAAGTCCAGTCAAGCTTCCAAGTCCAGTCAAGCTTCCAAGTCCAGTCAAGCTAAAGCCATCATTCCTGAGCCCGAGTCTGCACGCAAGATGGCTGCCACCACGCCCGAGTCTGCACGCAAGATGGCTGCCGCCACGCCCGAGTCTGCACGCAAGATGGCTGCCGCCACACCCGAGCCTGTCGCAAAGATGCCCGCTAACGCCACGTCAGCCCAGCCAGCGCCTGCTAACGCCACGTCAGCCCAGCCAGCGCCTGCTAACGCCACGTCAGCCCAACCAGCGCCTGCTAACGCCACGTCAGCCAGGTCAGCGCCCGCTCACGCCACGTCAGCCAGGCCACAACCGGTCAAAGTCATGTCTGCTTCTCCTGAACCTGTACCAGCTGCTGTTCCCGCAAAGTCAAGTCACGTCACAGCTGCTGTTTCCACTAAACCAAGCCAAGTCACAGCCGTGGTTCCCGAATCAAGCAAGGTCACGGCCGTGGTTCCCGAGTCAAGCAAAGTCACGGCCGTGGTTCCCGAGTCAAGCAAAGTCACAGCCGTGGTTTCTGAGTCAAGCAAAGACGCAGCTGTGTCAAGTAAAGTCATTGATCTTCACAAGCCAGGTCAAGTCACCGCTGATCTCCAAGAACCAAGTCAAACCACAGCTGACCTTCACGACCCAGGACAAGTCAGGATTGATCTTCACAAGTCAAGTCAGGCCCCAGCCAGTCACCTCAAATCAAGTCCAACCGCAGGTGATCCTCATGAGCCAAGTCAAGTCATTGCCGCTGTCCCAGGGCCAAGTCACTTCTCATCTGACAGCCCAGAGTCGAGTCACACGCCGCCTGACCTTCCAGAGCCTCGCCAGGTCAAGTCTGCCATCCCAAGATCACGGCCCGTTATGCTGGCCAGTTTGCTGGACCCACCACTGGTGTCGGTACGATCAGCCAACATCCCAGTGGCATCAGCGCCTTCTGAACCCACCAGTAAGGAGACCCTACCTCCTGCTGCTGCTCTTCCCTTAATGGCGGTTGCCATTTGGTGTGTGTGGGCTGCACACTGCGCTCCTGAGGTCACGCCTGTTCCCAAGTCAGCTCCTGAGGTCACGCCTGTTCCCAAGTCAGCCTCTGAGGTCACGCCTGATCACATGCCTGCGCCAGAGCTCCCATCTGATCACAAGCCTGCGCCAGAGCTCCCGCCTGATCACAAGCCTGCGCCAGAGCTCCCGCCTGATCACAAGCCTGTGCCAGAGCTCCCGCCTGATCACAAGCCTGCTCCTGAGGTCAAGTCTGTTCACAAATTTGCTCCAGAGGTCCCGTCTGGACTCAAGCCTGCTCCAGAGGTCCCGTCTGGTCTCAAGTCTGCTCCAGAGGCCTTTCCCATCGGAGAAGCTGCGCCAATGCCTCCAGAGGTGTCGGCGCCTGCCGTAGAACCTCTTATGGAGGGGGCGTTAACCACTAAACTCTCTGCTTCTCCCTTTTCCCTGTCTACATCCTCTGTCACTGTTCTCCCCAGGTCCCAGTCCATGACGCAACCTCCTGTTCCGCCCCGGAGGGCTGCGGCACCTCCTGTTCCGCCCCGGAGGGCTGCGGTACCTCCTGCTCCGCCTCCTGTTCCGCCCCGAAGGGCTGCTGCGCCTTCTCCCCCTATTCTGTCTGCCTTCTCTGTCCCTGCTTTCCCTAGGTCCCAGACCGTGATGCAGATTCCTGTTTCGCCCTGGAGGGCTGCTGGGCCTCCTGCTCTGCCTCCGGCTCCGCCTTGGAAGGCTCAAGCGTCGCCTGCTCCGCCTCCGGCTCCGTCCTGGAGGGCTCCTGCGCCTCCTCCTCCGGCACCGCCCTGGAGGGCTCCTGGGCCTCCTGCTCTGCCTCCGGCTCCGCCTTGGAAGGCTCAAGCGTCGCCTGCTCCGCCTCCGGCTCCGCCCTGGAGGGCTCCTGGGTCTCCCGCTCTGCCTCCAGCTCCGCCCTGGGGGGCTCCTGCTCCGCCTCCGGCTCCGCCCTGGAGGGCTCCTGTGCCTCCTCCACCGGCACCGCCCTGGAGGGCTCCTGTGCCTCCTGCTCCGCCCTGGAGGGCTCTAGTGTCGCCTGCTCTGCCTCCGGCTCCGCCCTGGAGGGCTCTAGCGTCGCCTGCTCCGCTCTGGAGGGCTCCACCACCTCCGGCTCCGCCCTGGAGGGCTCTTGCGTCGCCTGCTCCGCCTCCGGCTCCGCCCTGGAGGGCTCTTGCGTCGCCTGCTCCGCCCTGGAGGGCTCCTGCTCTGCCGGTCCTGCCTCAATCACCTGGTCCTCCGCACGGACCTGGCCCTCCAGCCCTTGCCCTGTCTCGCTCCCGCCCCACCGCTCCCCTGTACTGTTATTCGTTTGGAGCGTCTGGAAGCCGCTCTTTGGGGAGGGGCTATGTTACGGATCTGGTCGGTGAGCTGCGGACCGCTCACCACCAGATGTCGCTCCCACCTTATTGTCACGCACGGACTGTCGCACTACACCCCGGACTACATTCCCCATCAGCCATTGCACTTCACCCACGTCCAATCAAGAGACAGTATAAAAGCCCCGGTCTTTCAGTCACCCCTCGCCGAGTATTGATTCACTGCAGTCATACAAAGCGTTTCCCTCTGTGTTCTTGTTTGTTTTGGTTTTCTCGTTTTTGATCTCTCGCCTGTCTGACCATTCTCCTGCCTAGCCCTCGTTTGGTTTACGTACGCCACTGTTTGACCCTCGCTCGTTTAAGGATTACTCTCTTTGTTGACTGTCTATGCACCTGTCTGCCGTTGTTCGACCCTGCCTGCCTTTGACCATGTCTTTGTCTCGTCCCATTAATAAAAGTCTGCACTTGGATCCGCTCGTCTCCCGCCCCTCTGTAACAGCCATACTCAGTACACAGACGATGAACTTAGACGTGATTTGTAGTAGTAATGGGAAGTTCGGATCATTTTACCGACTCGGACCTTTGAGTCTCGTTCAGCAAAATGAACGAATCTTTTTTCGAGTAATTTCGTTCATTTTAGCAAAATATAATTAACTATATACTATATAATTAACTATTAATAAACTATAATGCTATAAGAAACAGAAAAAATTAATTCATTGTTTACTTGGGTCTTTAGTCTATGATTAGCTCACCTCAACTCTTATCTGACAAGTTTTGGCTTGAGTCATTCGATGAACTAGATAGATAAGACCCTTCTTCCTCGGCTGGGATCATTTAGAGTCCTTTGAAGCTGCATTTAAACTACATTTTGAAAGTTCAAAATCGGGGCACCAATGAAGACCATTATATGGAGAAAAATCCTGAAATGCTTCCCTCAAAAACCACTTTATGACTGAAGACAGAAAGACATGAACATCTTGGATGACAAGGGGGTGAGTAAATCGTTTGTGAACTGTTGTTCTGGAAGTGGACTTCTCCTTTAAGCCTTGTCTGTAAAACCAGGGATCAATCTAACAATTCTTAAAAACAAGAAAATTTGAGCAAAATGCTCATTATGAATATGACTGTTTGCAGCCCATGAGGATTTCGACTACCTAAAGCACTACCTGAAGCACATGTTCTTCGTCTTCTAGCAGTACAGGAGCTTCTTGTGCGGTGAG
This sequence comes from Labeo catla, assembly GCA_012976165.1. Classification (NCBI taxonomy): domain Eukaryota; kingdom Metazoa; phylum Chordata; class Actinopteri; order Cypriniformes; family Cyprinidae; genus Labeo; species Labeo catla. The sequence continues at coordinate 9,083 of VONZ01000169.1, forward strand.
GACAGATTGCTGTAATGTACCCCTGTTTTTTCCTGCTTTCTGTCATTTTTTATGGTGAATAAAAACGTTATGAATAAAAACGTTGTTGTGAATAAAACTGGCCGGTCGGGGAGTGTCTCTGGGTTGATGCTGGAGTTTGTGGTGGGGTCTGGGGCTGAGGTTTGGAGATGTTGATGGGCTGGGAGAGCAGCTGGCGGGCAGGCTGCTTGCCGAGGAGCCGTCCACATTTCCGTATTTTTAACCTTGCCTCATTCCGTGGTGAGTGCCATCAGTCACATACTGAGGCTGCTGTGCACTCCACATGAGCTCAACTGCTGAAAGATCTGTCAGAGAAGAGTGGATTAGTTCAAGAAAACCAGAAAAACATGGTTTGTAGCGTGATTCGAGCTAAATAAGTGACAATTTAGATTAGTTAAAGTAAAAGTAACCATTATTGACATTTTTCAAAGGTTTCTCAGGTGACTTAATGAAGTTCTCAGTTGTGCTTAATAGTGCTTTTGTGTCATCATTTTTTGGAAGAATGTTGATAACCAAACAGTTCCTACTGACTTCCTTTGCATGGACAAAAATACTGTGGAAGTCAATGGGAACTGAACTAGTTTGTAGTTGAAATAGTTTTTATCATTCTTCTTCAGAACTTCTTTGGGGTTCTGCAGAAAGAAAAAAGTCATACAGGTTTGGAACAACATGAGGATGAGAAATTGATGACAGAATTATCATTTTTGGATAGCAGGTTGAATAATTTTGTCTAGGAAGAACATGATTCTGAATTTTGATTGCATTTTTGCAAATCTTTCTTAAAGGGACAGATCACCCAAAAATGAAAATGACCCCATGATTTACTCACCCTCAAGCATCCTAGGTGTACACAACTTTCTTCTTTCGATGAATACAATCAGAGTTATATTAAAAAATCTCCTGGCTCTTTCAAGCTTTATAATGGCAGTGAATGGGTGTTGAGATTTTGAAGCCCAAAAAAGTGCATCCATCCATTATAAAAGGTACTCCACATGACTCCAGGGGGTTAATAAAGGCTTTCCAAAATGAATCAATGCATTTGTGTAAGAAAAATATCCATATTTAAAATTTTATAATCTGTAATCTCTATCTTCTGTCATACGCATGTTCACAGTGGATGGCGTAGGACGTAGGTGTGGCGTAAGCTGTCTATCAATTCTTACAAAAACACATCAATTCATTTCAAAAGGTCTTTATTAACCCACTGGAGCCATGTGGAGCACTTTTTTATGATGGATGGATGCACTTTTTGGACTTCAAAATCTCAACACCCATTCACTGCCATTATAAAGCATGGAAGAGTCAGGAAATTTTAAATTCGTCTGAAAGAAGAAAGTCTTATACACCAAGGATGGCTTGAGGGTGAGTAAATCATGGGGTAATTTTCATTTTTGAGTGAACTATCCCTTTAATTTGATACATTAATATTTATTTAGAGGAGAAACGCAAGTTTTATTTTTTTACCAAAATAATAATCTGAAGAGATGCAAAGTCTCAATGTGCTTTCTATTTAATCCCACAGTCTAGGAGAAACATTGGAGATATTAAACAGATCTTATTTGTGACTTTCTTTCCTATCTTTAAAAAAAAAAATCACACATTTTTACATACATACATATATATAGTTTCTGCTATCAGTTCATTGTTTTTTTTCCTATGAATGCAGTCTGAAAGCAACATATCATAAATATATAGTTTATATACACACACTGTACATGACAAAACATCCTGTTTCAAAAACTAAGGCTCAATGATCAAATAAACCCCCTATGTGGGTGTTTTCTCCACTGTGGGGTGCCACATATGATTCATTTGCATGCAAACGGGGCATAACGGCGCCTCTGATCTCCCAACACAAAGCAAACTCCGTCCACGTACAGTTTGATGTTACAATGTGTGTGTATACAAGGTCCAAACTGAGAGTATTTACACTTACGTCTCTGTGCCATAGGCAGGGATACGTCGGTAGACCACCGGGCACCTCTAAATCACCGAGGTTGGAGAAGCCAGGACCAGGGCCTTCGTCAGCAATCACCAATGTTTATTGTTCGAGGAGTGAGCGAATGCTCTGTTGGGATCTTGGAGCAAACAAATACACCGCAGCCACGGCAGGGCATAAACACTGGCAGCCCCCCTCGCCCTCCACACAGGAAGCAGCTCTGCTGACGGGGGTGTGGAGGACAGCTGAAAACACACATGCCACGCTACGTCAACATTCACGGCCGCATATACAGACATGTGTCAAATTCAGGATATCCGAAGTGGTGGACTTCATTTCCTCGAGTCAGGAGACAGATTGCTGAAGTTCGTCCAAAATCTGACTGCACGGTTTCTAGCTGGTCACTCAGCTGCTGAACCTGTTTACATGGGTAGAATATCACCTCAAAACATTTGAGAGATACATTCGGAAATATTTTTGTAATGCATGCAATGACACTTTAAATCAGTGGTTCTCAATTAGTGTACTTAAAACCTCCAAGAGGGCCTCAAGATGACTCAAAATGATTACAAATCACACAAAATAACCAAAAAAGTCAAGATATAACTCACTGTAACCCTTAAAATTGACTGCCAGAGGGTTACTGTACATGCACGTGCCCTCTGTGCCCTGTTTTCTGATGGCACTGGCGGTGCTGCCATTGGCTCGGGCCCATCATTGCTGCTTGCAGCTATATTGTGTTTTTTGACTATCCAGGGCTTTTTGAAGGCTTAACATGCTCAGAAAGTCTTGAAAATTGGCACACACATTGGAATCTGCGGTCATTAGGATGATGTAAAAACTGAGACCCGGGCGTGGCACAGGGGCTCTACAGCGCCCCCTGGAATACAGTCAGAAAATTTTGGATTTACTAAAGCAGACAGCAACATTATTCAAGGAACGGTTAAGCTAAAAATAAAAATTTTGTTAACATTTACTCACCCTTTTGGCGTTCCAAAACTATGATGTTATTTCTTCCTTGGAAACAGAATTAAAAGTTATAATATTCATGCTGCTTGTTTCCATAAAATCGAAGCATACAGTGACCAGTGGCTTTCAAGTTTCATAAAGGAAAAAACATCATAAAAGGGGACTTCTGTGAAATATGCAGTTATTTTAATACAAATATCAACAGGTATTTTTTGCAATATTTTTTCTGCACTTTTGGCCATGGCTATATAAGATCAAACAAAAGTGCCCATATACCAACTTCAGCCATCAGACATTATTCATTCAATAGCATAATTCCTGATTATGCCATAAAGGCCCTTTGAGGCTGTGATGAGGTTTCCTGTAAAAGTCTGGCATCGATTCAGACTGTTGCTCTGTAAAAGAATGGCGAGTTAAAACCCAGAGCATTGTCTAAATTAATCAGAGATGATTTATGAATGTTTCTTTAATAAAAGCATGTTTCAGAAGCCCTGCCCTCTCATCTCCTCTCAGAGGCCCAATGTGGCGCCATGAGCCACAAGCTCCAGATGTGTTTCTCTCTTTTCTCCGCACCGTACCCCCACGACCACACGTCTGGATGGGCTCCAGGTGCCGACAAAAGGCCTGCCGACTCTCCACCATGCCTCTACATCTCCAAAAACACACGTGTGCGGTTTCCTCAGCAAGACTGATCAGTGTCACCCATAAAAATGAACACACACACAGACTAGCTCCAGCTCTGATGTGTGTGATGATTCATAATATCTGAAGGAAAATATCTGATAAGTGTCTTGTTTTGACATCAATTTGTTTTGTTACAGCTATTTTGAATGGCAGCCAGTGAAGAAAATGCTTTTTGCTCCAGATAACGTAGTTACAACATCCACCAGCAGAGGCTAGCTGGTCTGTTTTTAAGTCTACAATCTTTTTAAACTATTAGTTTGAAAAAAGAAGGTGTATATTTAGCACATTATGCAACTGTGGCCACAGTAAGAGAAACAATGGGTGGGTTTATGATGTGCTTTTATTACACCAGGGATTGTGTAATTTTGCCCATTGGCACATCGGGCCTTGTGTGCTGGTGAGAGCGTGTGGGTGCATCTCAAGAAACCCAAAAACATGACAAGGTCACATGTCAATCCAAAAAAAAAAGCAAATTACACTTGCATAAAGAAGATGAAGCACCTATTTTTAGAAACATTAAACAATTTGCACTGCGACATTTGTTTCATAACAATTAGGCACATTTTACTTATTATTCATAATAAGTATGAATAATAAATAATAATAAATTGCAAGAATAAATCATATGATTAAATAATTATTAAATGTTTTATAAAAATATAATAATGTTGTAAGATATTTGCATAATAATTATAAATATTGTTTATATTTTGATTGATGTCTTTTATAATATGTTTTAAAGCATGTTGGTCAGCTGATGCTGTATAAATGGTGCCTTTTACACATCAACTTTGACTTTGAACTGCGACTGCAACTGCGAGAAAAAATCTGAATTGTGAGATACAAACGTGCAATTGCAATAAAAATGTAAGAATTGTGAGGTACAAACTAAAAATTGTGAGAAAAGTCAGAATTGCAATATTCAATCTCAAAATTATGAGAAAAAAGTCAGAATTGCAAGATACAAAATCGCAATCGCAATAAAAATGTCAGAATTGTGAGGTACAAACTTGCAATTGCGAGAAAAAAGCAAATTGCGAGACACAAACTTGTAACTGTGAGAAAAAAGTCAGAATTACGAGATACAAACTTGCATTTGTGAGAAAAAAAAGTCTGAATTGTGAGATACAAAATTACAATTTCAATAAAAATTTCAGAATTGCAAGACACAAAATCACAATTGCAATAAAAATCTCAGAATTGCAAGATAGAAAAATCGCAATTGCAATAAAAATCTTATCAGGATTGCGAGGTACAAACTCTGAATTGTGAGAAAAAAGTCAGAATTGCGAAATAAAAACTTGCAATTTCAAAAAAATCTCAGAATTGCAAGACACAAAATCACAATTGCAATAAAAATGTCAGAATTGCAAGATAGAAAATCGCAATTGCAATAAAAATCTCATCAGGATTGCGAGGTACAAACTCTGAATTGTGAGAAAAAAGTCAGAATTGCGAGATAAAAACTTGCAATTATGAGAAAAAAAGTTTGAATTGTGAGATACAAAATCGCAATTGTGGGAAAAATGTCAGAATTGCAAGGTACAAACTTGCAATTGCGGTTTACATCTATTTGCGGTTTACATCTATTTGCAATCTCAACAAATTTTTAAAAATTATTACATGTAAACATTGATAATATAAAAGAAACGTTACTCGAGCAGCAAATCGGCATATTAGAATTATTTCTGAAGAATCATGTGACAATGAAGACTGGAGTAATGATGCTGAAAATTCAGCTTTACATCACAGGAATAAATTACATTTTAAAATAAATTCACAGTCATTAGGAATTCTAGTAATATTTCCCAGTATTACTGATTTTACTGTATTTTTGATGAAAAAAAATGCAGCCTTGGTGAGCATAAGAGACTTCTTTCACAAGTATTTACCCCTAACGTTTAAATGATATAGTGTAAATGACCTGGATGTGTCTCTGTGAGATTCTGTGTTAGTTTTACACAGAAGGGCAGTGGATGTAGAAAGTAAGGCTTCCTTGTGCTACTAAATAGGCACCTTTACTCCTGTATTACCATAACCAAACATCGCAACCACAGGTATGAAATGACCGGCGTTTAATTCCCGCAGGCATTTCACACATTTTCTGATGCTTTCATGCCACAGAAAACCAACTGTACTTAGATGATAAATGAAGTGTTGTTGCATCATTCTGGGGTTTGCTAAAATGCTCCCTGGTGACTTAAAAACAGAAACAGTGGTAGATCTTTTCTGCAGCCAACATACAACACAGGCCCGTCTTTAATGCAACCCAGATGGCCATTAGGTCTAATAACTCTGCGGTCGTCCCCGCTGGGGCTCAGAGGAAAAGGAGTGGGGAGTTCTCGGGTCAGACCGTCCCTGGGCCGGACGCTGGCGGGCCTGTGGGTAGAGGAAGTGGGCGGGAGGAAGGGCCACATGTGCGTGTAGGCGAGTGTGGGCCGGCTACTGCAGCCGGTCGTGAGGACCATCCATGTGAGGAGGACAAACGAACACTCATACCTTCACACAAGACACTGAGGGAATGGAAGAGAGGAGGTGAACGTGTGGGCGCTTTGAAAAACAGGAACGACTGACCGTGCGCCATTTCTGAGGTCGCGACTTTAGTCGAAAAGCCAAAGAAAATATTTGACCCACAAATGAGTCTTCAAGATTCACACATGCAATGTGACTGGATATGCAAGTAAAAGCATTGCAAATAAGATTTAACTGCAAAATGCAGGATGTTGCTCTCACTTCTTTGAAGTTCATTGGAAATATGGCGCTAAAATAACTTGCAAAGGTCCGAGTCCAAACCGCAAACCACAATATCAACGATTATCTAGTCCAAACAAAATGTCACTTGTAAGTATGCCAAAAGTGAAGCACCTGAAATAACAGCAGCACTGGCTGAATGATTACCATATTCATACATGAGTGCTGCAGCGATGACATATGTTTGCAGGCCAAACAAAAGTTAGCATCACCATGGTTCTCTTGACCAAAGGCCAGCAGGATTTTTCCACCGAATTTTGGATGGATGATTGCAGAAAATAAGCTTTGTGACCAACAAAAGTTTAAGATTCTTCATGACAATCGAACAAATGAACACCACCTTTATGTATGTTAAAGCCTAAATATACAGTTCAAAGGTCAAAAGTTTACATACACCTTGCAGAACATGCAAAATGTTAAATATTTTTTTTACCAAATTAAGAAGGATCATACAAAATGCATGTTGTTTTTAATTTAGTACTGACCTGAATAAGACATTTTACATAAAAAACGATTACATATAGTCCACAAGAGAAAATAATAGTTGAATTTTAAAAAATGACCCCGTTCAAAAGTTTACATACACTTGATTTTTAATACTGTGTTGTTACTTGAATGCTCCACAGCTGTTTTTAATTTTTGTTTTTTTTTGTTTAGTGATAGTTTAGATAGGGTGTAAACTTTTGAACAGAATGAAGATGTGAACATTTTTCTAATTTTGCCTAAATATCATACTTTATTTATTAAGTACTGCCCTTCAGAAGCTACACAAAATACTTACATGTTTCCCAGAGGACAAAATAAGTTCAAATTAAAAAGTTTCCACCCCCTGGCTCTTAACACATTGTGTTTCCTTCTGAAGCATCAGTGAGCTTTTGAATCTTCTGTAATAGTTGCATATGAGTCCTTCAGTTGTCCTCAGTGTGAAAAGATGAATCTCAAAATCATACAGTTGGAAAGGGTCTGAATAGTTAAAAATGTTGAAAAGCCAAAGAATTTTTGAGATTTTTCTGAAGTAACATGAAATAATGCATGCATTTTGTATGTTCCCTCTTATTTTGGTAAAACAATGAACATTTTGCAGATTCTACAAGGTGTACAAAAACTTCTGACCTGAACTGTAAGCACCTGTAGTACCATTACTAAACTATAACACGGACCACTATTAAGTTTCCAACATCTCTTTCAGTCTTTATTAAAAATAAGAGTGTGATTATGAACACAACAAGGCTCTGAAAGTAACTTGTTAGTAAATGAGTTCACCTGTTTAGTGTAATGGCGTTTAGGTCCATTTAGCCACGTTGTTTGCATTTTTAAGACACGTAAAACTTTAAAGAGGAGTATTACTGCTGTATTTTCCATCATATAGCATAAAATATAAAAGTATCTTGAGCTTATGTGAACCACTGGCCTTGTTTTGGGCATTTAACCAAAAACCCATTGACTGGGATGCTGAAATGCTAACTCATTTCCAGGTTTTGGCCTATAAAAACACATCATCCCTGCAGCACTCTACTGAGAATATTTTAAAGAACACCATGGAATTACCATGGTACATGTCCAATAAGCCTAACCAAATGCTTAATGGTACATTTTTAGTCATTTTGGAGCTTGACAGATCCAGTCCTCATTCACTGTCATTGTATGGAAAAAAAAGAGGAAAAAGTCCAGTGTTGAACAACATAAAGGTGAGCAGCTGACAGAATGTTTAGTACATTCTTTTCTTGTTTCTTTAAATGGTGTTGTTAGGTGCTATCAGAAGCATTTGTAGTATTTATGAACATTTTTGAACACTATAGACAATTCCTCCGCCAAGTAATCTAGTTCGTTAGTTGTCGACCGTTTACAGGTGACGCGCAACTTAACATGGCGCATTGATATGGAATTCGCGGTGATTTGGCTCATCCATCCGGAACTATTGTAATTATCCTGAAAATTGTAAAACTATTCATTTAAATTGGCATCTCTCATAGTGTTGTACACGTGTAAATAATATTTATACCTAATTGCCGGACAGATGTTTACTACCACAGGGACTTGAGGCTGCAGCAGGGCTCATCTGCTCCTGTAGATGTTTTTTCCACACACTCAGGTCCAATCAATCACTGTGGCAGCGCATCCTGGTGAACAGATTTCACGGTCTGCTACAGTACTTATCTGCTGTGATGAGCTACTGACCGTCATGGATGAGCTGAAGCTGTTCCCAGAACGTGTGGATGGCAACGCGTCTATTCAACACACTTTCTGGGAGTTGTTGTAAAGACAATGCTGCCCCCGCTGGCGGCTTGATATCTTGTCAGGATATTTGTACAAGCATCATGATGATTTCAGTGGTGTACTACCGAACCGATTGTTTTTATGACTAATATGTAACATACACGTAGCGAGTAAACTTATATTTCATATTCATCACTTGACGTTATCATTTATTAAAACAAAAATAATACTTTGTCTCTGTATACTTTATAATATGTGACTCAAATGATGAAACGTGTCAAACAAAACTGTCCACAAATTCTCATTACTGTAATGCATTTGAGGATTTAATCAGCATTATTTATTTAAGTCATGACAACAAATAACATAATATATAAATATTTTTAATATTTTTAATGCAATTTAAATAATCATTATTATTCTGGTATTCTTGATATAGTATTATAGTAAGTATTTATAGTAAATAATACATTATTTATTAGATTTTCTGTTTTCATTTTCATTTTAATTAAAATTTGTTATTTTATTAGTTTTTTTAAATCTGTCTATATAGTTTTCATTATTCTTTTTCAGTGTAACCTCTAGTTCTAGTAATTTAAGTGCTTCAAGTCAGACTAAAAGAAAATGAGAAATAACGCCTTGGCAAATAGCTGAAATAAAATTGTTTACTTTTTCTTTTTCTTACTCTTTCTTATTTTATTTAATTTTATTTATTTATTTATTTATTTTTTATGTATTTTATTTTATATTTTATTTTAATTATTATTTTTTTATTATTATTTTAAGCTGTAGTACTAGTAATTTTAGTGCTTCAAGTTAAACTAAAAAAAAGAGAGAAATAATGCCTTGAAAAAACTAGCTTAAATAAAATTAACTTTTTCTTTTTTTCTTTTCTTTTAATTTATTTTATGTTATGTTATATTATGTTATCTTATTTTATTTTATTATTTTATTTATTTATTTTTAAGCTCTAGTTCTAGTAATTTTAATGCTACAAGTTAAACTAAAAGAAAATGGCAAATAATGCCTTGGCAATTAGCTGAAATAAAATGTTTATATTGTTGTATTTTATTTTATTTTATAATTTTTTTTTTTAAGCTTTAGTACTAGTAATTTTAGTGCTTTCAGTTCAACTAGAAGAAAATGAGAAATAATACCTTGGCAACTCGCTGAAATAAACTGTTTACTTTTCATTTTATTATTTATTATTTTTATTTAAAAAGAAATATTATTTACTCTTTATAATGCCTTGGCAGCTAGCTGAAATAAAATGATTACTTTTTTATTGGTAAATTAAATGTTTAACTATTTTATTTAATTATATTATTATATTATTTATTATTATAATGCCTTGGCAACTAACTGAAATATTTACTTTTTTATTTTATTTATTTTATTTTAAATGTATTATTTTATTTTTTATTTTATTTACCGTTTATAATGCACTGGCAGCTAGCTGAAATAAAATATTTACTTTTTTATTTAATTATTTTATTTTAATTTAATTTTTATTTTATTATTTATTTCTTTTTAAATGCCTTGCCAACTAACTGAAATAAAATGTCAAATTTTATTTTGTTATTTTATTTTAAATGTATTATTTTAGTTTATTTATTTATTTATTTATTTTGGTTAAAGCAATTTAGTTTAGGTAGTTTTAACTTAACAATTATAACCCTGTACATAATATAACTTATTTCATTTAATGAGATTAAAATAAAATATGATAAAAAAAAGCAAACAAAATAAAATATAAATAAATAAATAAATAAATAAATAAATAAATGGCCAACAAATAAACAATGTGTTCTAAAACAGTGCACTGCATTTGGGATTGGAAAAAAAAAAGCATAAAAGTCCTTTCAGTCTCCAGTGTTTGACTTTATTGGATCTTAACAGGGCTGGTGACATTAAACTAGCAGGTTCTGCATGCAGCACAGCAAAACTGTGTAAAATCGGCACGTATGAAAAGGTATAAAAGTGCGCATTCGCAGAACAGCCACATTCCTAAATCAGAATCAGATGCAAAAACACAAATATCAGACGATCAGTTCACAGACCAGCAGTGATACATATAGAAGCATGGCACAAATATACAATGCAACGCAGAAAATTTGCAAATCACATAAAAAAAAAAAATACATATCTTGCATTGAGAAATGTAGCAAAGACCATCCATAATAATGCAATAAATCAAAATAAATGTTCTTGGGTCAACAGTAGGCAGCAGATCAACAGATAATATCAACAGGCATAAGGTCACATGACAGTCATTAAGTTTGCAGGTAGGTTTTTAATTAAAGCTGCTCTGTGAAGAGGCTGCGTTCTTACTGAAGGAGGCTATCTGACACTCTGTGACATGTGCAGCGGCGTCAGCATCTCCTCAAAAATGGCCCCTTTTACATTGGAGCCCCGCAGGTTTGCTTCCTGAAGGTCACAGCCAGACAGATCACAGTTCTGTTTGACAAAAAAAACATAGAAGTGAAAAACGCAAGAAGACATGACAAACTATACAGAACGACTGTGAAACGAAACTGATGTTTTCTCACCTCCAGATCGGTTCCTGCCAGCGTGGCCCCCCGCAGGTTACAGTTCTTGAGTTTGGCGTTCTTCAGCGTGGCCACGCGGAGGTTTATACCCGTCATTTGACTGCCCTCCATATCCACCCCTTTCAGATTGGCTCCTAGGAGGAAATGACAGGCATTATATACTGGGAATAAGAGATAATATTAAGAGAAGGAGAAGTCAAGTGTGCTCATTTTACCCTCTAGATTTGCTTTGAGTCCTGCGGGATCTTCAAAATTACAGCCTTTGAGAGACGCCCCTTCTGCATTGGTACAAAGCATTTTCACGCCCTGTAAATTGGCACCCTGGAAAACACATGCAAAAAGACCAAATCAGTGTCAGAGATAGACATAAATGCTACAACGAAATGGTGCAGTTAGTGTGAGTGGGTGAATGAATTTGATTTTTTGTAATATAGTAGAATATATTTGTAATACAATATATATATATATATATATATATCATTTAAATGATGACAAGCAATACCATGATAAATATACTACTGTTCAAAAGTTAGGTCAGTCATTTTTTATAAAAAATTAATACTTTAATCATTCGCCAAGGAAGCATTAAATTGATTAAACGTGAAAGTAAAGACATGTTACAAACAATTCCTGAAAGAATCCTGAAAAAAAAAAAATGTACCACAGTTTTCACAAAAATATTAAGCTGCAAAACTGTTTTCAACATTGATAATAATTAAAAAAAAAAAAAAGTTTTAAAATGAAGAATTAACTCTTAGAATCAAGCTTTGCCATTTCAGGAAAAAATACATTTTAAAATATATTAAATTATAATTATATAATTATGTTTGACCAAATTGGACCCACATTTTTACACATATTATTTAAAAACCAAATGTAAATAATATAACTTTTATTTTACATTTATTTCACATTACAGTAATGAGACCTTGCTTACTTTAATTAAAATAATGTAAAAGGAAAAATATATATATAATAAGAATAAAATTAAATAATAAAATAAATAAATTATTTAATTAACAAAATAAAAAAAAATGAAAACAATTTTTTAACGTTGATAATCAAAAAATGTTTTAGAATTAAGAATTAATTCTTAGAATCAAGCTTTGCCATTTTAGTAAAATACATTTTAAAATATATTAAATTATAATTATATAATTATTATTTTTGACTAAATACAACCCAAACTTCTACACAGTAGTATAAATATTTTAAACATTATTTAGAAAAAAATGTATATAATATAACTTTTATTTTACATTATAGTAATGAGATCTTGCCTACCTTATTTAAAATAATAAAAAAATACAATAAATTAAATTAAATTAAATTAAATTAAATTAAAAAATAAAATCAATCAAAGATTCTTTGAAAAAATTTTTAGAATTAAGAATTAATTTTTAGAATCAAACACTGATTCTCAGCCAGGAAGAAAATACACGTATATATATTAAATTATTACTTTTTTTTTTAATCAAATAAATCCCAAACTTTTACACAAAAGTGTAAATATTTTATATATCATTTTAAAATCAAATTTAAATAATACAACTTTTATTTACATATTACAGTAATAAGATCTTGCTTGCTTTATTTAAAAATGTAAAAACATTCCAATTAAATTAAATTAAATTAAATAATTAATTAAAATAATCAAATCAAATCAATCAAAAGATTTCTTAAAGAATCCTGAAAAACATGTATCACAATTTTCACAAAAATATTAAGCTGCAAAACTGTTTTCAACATTATTATTATTATTATTATTATTAATAATAATAATAATAATAATAATAAATGTTTAATAATAATAATAATAATAATAATAAATGTTTTATAATTAAGAATTAATTCTTAAAATCAAGCATTTCCATCTCAGGAAGAAAATACATTTTAAAGTATATTAAATTCAATATTTTTTAATCAAATAAACCTTTATAAAAACTTTTAAACAGTAGTGTAAATATTTTAAAATTTAAATAATATAACTTTTATTTCACATTACAGTAATGAGATCTTGCTAACTTAATTTAAAAAAAGGAAATAAAATACAAAATAAAATAAAATATAAAATAAAATAAAATAAAATAAATCTTCATGGTCCAAAAAATAGGTCTACTTTTCTTTAAGAAAAATATAATTTTGATTTTGGCATGAAATATGATACGGGCATGTCCCTGACAGGTACATCCTTACATCTAGATTGGCATTTGATAGGTCTGCTCTCTCCAGGTTGGTACCACAGAGGTTGGCATGTGTGAGGTTACAGCGGCTGAGGTTGGCCATCTTGAAGTTGATGTAACGCAAGTCAAGACGAGAGAGATCCGCCCCACTAAAATTCAGGCCCTAGGAGAAACAGTTCACATTAAAATAATGCATTAAAAAAAGAAAAAAAGAAACAATGTGCAACTATTCAGTTGCTTCCTACCTGACATCTAAGTTCGGACTTAGTCGGAGTGGCAAGCAGAAAACGCACAAACTCTTTCCGGGAGATTGGCGAGTGATCTTCAGGAGGCTGGGAATTCTGAAACAGGACAAAACAGCCATTATTGTTATTGATCTCCATATTAAATAAGTCACTTTTTCACCTTTATGTAACTTCATTAGCATGTTATTTTTACCTTAATAACACCTTCAAGCTGCTCAGCAAGACGTTCGATTCCAAAGAAACGAGCTTCTTCAAGTACGCCTGCATAAAATAATGTTCCATAGGTGCTCATTTCATATGCAAAGATCTTAGCCAATTATAACAGAGCTCATTTACATATTAGAACGTCAGTTACAAATATACACAAAAACATTGAAGGTACAGTACCAAAAGCAGTGTATATATATATATATATATAAAAGGGGTGTAACGACACATGTATTCGTACCGAATCATCACGGTACGGTCATCTCGGTTCGGTGCATGAGGCCTTACAACGAATACAGGCAATTCACACTCAATCCAGCCTGCAGTAACATAACTCTGTTTGATAACCACTGGCAAACGAACAGCGAATGCCAGGAGTTGCACACTTGAAAACAAAGACCACTAGACAGTGACCATGTGCTGATTCTGAAGTATCACTGACAAAGCAGTATACTTTAAAGGCTTGCACACTCAACTGTCTGCAAAATGGAGCTTTGTGCTCTTGTATCCTACCTCTCTCATTCGGCACAAATCCAAATATTCCATAATATTTCCATAATTGCGATGCATCCAAATGCTAAACTATTATTTATTATGTAAATTATAGACTTTGTACTTCAGTCGCTTTCTAATGGTGACACAGTGAGGCGGGTGCGCTGATGTTTGGTCCACTGTGTTTTATTTTGATAAAGTACCAACTGCATTGTCCAGTTAGCAATGCTAGACGCCTGGTACTGATATGTTTTGTGTTTGTGTGCGCCGGCGCGATTACTTCAACTTTCCTCATACCAGCAAAATCAACTTATACAAAAAACAAAGAGAATGTCGCTTTCTGACATTTGACTTTCCTTTCTGTCACAAAACTGAACTGAAACTTACTTGTCGCACAGTTTTCTTCCCTTGTCTTTCAAGTATTTACTCCTTGTATGTATATATGTACTGTAGATTTTATAGCCTATATATGACAGAAATTTGATATAATATTTGGTATTTTCACATGTAGATGGAAAAAAATTGTAATTTGTACTACTGTCTGTTTAAAATAAATGAAAAGAAACCTAGCATAGTAGATTTTTTTTCTGTTGTACCGAAATCGTATTAAACCATGACCCTCGAACTGAGGTACGTACCGAACCATGACATCTGTGTACCGTTACACCCCTGATATATGTATATATATATATATATATATATATATATAAGCGATTACTTCAATATGAAGAGTTCATATGCAAAACCAGCTAAAACCCATCTCAGTCAAAAATGAGATAACGATACTGAGTGAAAGCTCCTGACACATATGTGACCATGGACCACAAAACCAGTCTTAAGTCGCTGGGGTAAATTTGTAGCAATAGCCAAAAATACATTGTATGGGTCAAAATTATTGATTTTTGTTTTATGCCAAAAATCATTAGGATATTAAGTAAAGATCATGTTCTATTAAGATATTTTGTAAAATTCCTACTGTAAATATATCAAAACTTAATTGTTAAGAACTTTATTTGGACAACTTTAAAGACGATTTTCTCGATATTTCGATTTTTTTGCACCCTCAGATTCCATATTTTCAAATAGTTGTATCTCGGCCAAATATTGTCCAGTCCTAACAAACCATACATCAATGGAAAGATTATTTATTCAGCTTTCAGATGATGTATTAATCTCAATTTGGAAAAATTGACCCTTATGACTGGTTTTGTGGTCCACGGTCACATATTATACATCCATCAAATACTTTTATTTTAAACTCGCTAAATTCCAGCTTCAGCCCAATCAGAAGTACCAGTACTTACATAGAAACCTATACAAAGTAGCCAGAAAGAAAAGTTAATTTTAAAGAAATACGTCAGATGGATTTAGAGGCTTTTGCATCTGAACTCTTTATATACAGACACACACACATCAGAAAGAGGGAAGAAAATGCTTATGGAAAACTAAATTATGATGGTTTTCGGTAACAACCCTTAGGAAACACATAAAATGCTACATGTCTCTACTGTCTTACCCAGCAGATTGATGCCGTCATTGATTATGAGCTGTCCGTGTCTCAGGTAATTTAATATTGGCTCAAAGTAATCTGGGCTCCGATCAATGAGATACGCCCCTTGCTCGTCCTGTTTGTTTCCCCAAACATCTGCCAGGAAATGACAGAAGAAAAAGTGCAGCATGAATAAAAGCAGTAAAGCAGCACATGCACAAACAAATTATGCTTTGAACATTAGACAGAAAAGGCATCAGTTTGGTCCTCACCCTTGTCTCTGAACATGTGAGCCAGCATGCTCTCCGGTTCTTTGACCAAAGTGCTCCTAACAACCACAGAAATGTGTTGAAGTGTTAGATTTATCACAAAGCACAGTTGTGGATGAAATAAGTGGAGTAAATGAATGTCACAAAAAAAATTAAATACATTAAAAAATACAAAAATAAATAATATTTGACATAAAAAAACATCTCTTATTACAATTAAGCACCCCCCCATCCCCCAAAATTTAAAATCAAAAATTTTTTATTACAAAGGGCCAAAAATTAAAATTAACTGAGGGCCTTGGACAAAAAGTAAATTCTGCATTATATCTAACTATATTAAATTTCAATGTATTACATTTTTGTAATGTACACAAACAAAAATGTAATTTTTAATTTTTAAAATTGTTTTTAAATCAAATTCACTTATATTGTTTTTTACATTTCAACGCAAAAATAAATGTTCTGTTCAACACTGTAACAAGTAAAATATTTCTTTAAAAATATATTTTTTTTTAAATCAGCATAATTAATTAGTTAGGCATGTCAACTAATATTATCAAATAAAAATATTATATGTAATAATGTATTATTTATGTTGATCAATTTTACTATTATTTACTAAAAAATAATATATTTAAATCGTTACATTAAAATCATATTATTTCACAATATATTAATGAGAACAAAATATTTGTGCTTACTGTCATGAAGATAATGCCAAAAAAGAACAGCATTTATTCAAAATATAAATCTTTTCTAACAATGTAAATCTACACTCACTTTTTATTAATTTAACACATCCTTGGTGAATAAAATAATTAATTTCGTCCAAAAAAAGAAATAATAAAATGTACTGACCCCAATTTTTTTTTACAGTATGTTGTATATTGTTAGAAAAGCTTTCTATTTTAAATAAAGTTCTTTTTAACTTTTTATTGATCAAAGAATCTTGAAAAAAGTATCACAGGTTCAAAAAAAAATATTAAGCAACACAACTGTTTCCAGCACTGATAATAAAATCAGTATATTAGAATGATTTCTGAAGAATCATGTGACACTTAAGACTGGAGTAACGGCTGATGAAAATTCAGCTTTGCATCACAGGTATAAATTATATTTTAAAGTATATTCAAATAATATATATTATTTGTATTGATTAATTGTACTATTATTTACATAAAAATTAATATATTTAAAAAATTATATTTAAATCAAATATACTATTTCACAATATAGTAATAAAAACGAAATATTTGTGCTTACGTGTCTTGAAAATAATGCCAAAAAAAATGGTTAAATATGATGGTTTAGATGACGGATTACAGTTTATTAGATTAGTGTAATCTGTTTTATCATCACCGTGTGGTTGTGAACCGTCGTCCTCCTACATTGAGGGTGATCCAATCTGTGTGTGCCCAGGAATGAAACTCATGTGGACTCTCTAGGTTATTTGGTGGATCTATAGGACATTAATAAATTAAGACTGATTAAGGCAACTGAAAACAGAAGAGAAGCACACACCAAATCCAAGTTATAATGTCAAACCCACCAACAAAAGAATCTCCTTCCGATATATAGAGGACATCATCATCCCTGTACCAGAGAAACATTGTTTTATGTTTATGATATTGTACACATGTAAATACACACGTTTTATGCATAAGATAACTAGCTATTGTTCTTACCTGATAAGGGCTATATCATCTATAAGACCTCCTTTCCCATTGTATATGTTGGAAGCTTTTATTCCAAATTTTGTGCTTGCAACTGACAGTAGATCAGCTAGAGTTCCATAAACTGCCACCACCTGATGTAAAAGTCATGAAAGGAGCAGCACCATGCTATTTATTCAGCAAACATGCCTTTAATGCTATAAGACAATAGATAACAAAACACACTCACCTTGCCATTGTGTGAGGTTCCATTTACAAACAGCGTAACTCTTCTCATATCCGAGCTTGTAATGTGACTCTTCAGTGTCTATTTTTATTGTTTTTAAACTCCACGTTACTGTAAATCATCAAAGCATTTCCGACTATAGCAAAAGACTGTTTACTTCCGTCATTACCCCAGCCAATCAGAGGCTTTGAAAATAGAGCGCGGTAGCGCAGTTCCATAGAAATACAACAACGGAATCTCGAAACAACAGAGGACCGAGGTGGGCGGAGTTAAAATATCGAAATTCGTCTCTGATTGGACAGGTACGATGGAAATAAATAATTATTTTGCTTTTTCCGTACTGTGGATTTACATTTCAGTGGTTTCTGAATATTTCTCTCATGTCGTTGTTTTATAAAAAAAAAAAAAATACTGTCCAGGCCGCTTGTGAAGCTACACGATGATGACCTGATCACGTGATACTTGTTACTTTTCTCAGCGCTGGCCATGATGGCCGAATCAGAGTCGTTTGATTACTTGATGTATTTTAACACCGTTTTATTTTTATTTGTACGTCAGGTACTAATTAACGGGGTTGATTGAACAGATTATATATTTTGCGTGTTTCTGTCTCTAAGACGAAAAAAAAGCTTTGAATGAATTTGAATGGAGCTTAATAGAGAATTCGGCTTTCTGAGCCATGAAGAAAATCTTACCTAAAATGATAGTTCACAATCTATAATAGGAAATAACTGTAACATGTTATTAATATAGTAGATTCACAGACCTCTAGACTTACATTTCAAACAAAAATGAGTTTCTGGTTGGAACACCAAGTAAATGTGACCAAACGTCAGCAGTCTTGAAAACCACTGTTAACTACATCAGCAACAATATACAAGCAGACAAGCACTTACATTGCTATTTGTCTTTATATAACACACACAGAAGCTAATTTCAGACAGCATTAATTTATTTATCATACTGAATTTACAAAATTAAAAGAAAAAGCAACAATTGAAGAAACAGGTTTGTACATTTTAGTCCTTTTTGTCGTTTATTTTTTGTTTTTGTTTTTTTTAACAGTTTGAATAGCAATCCACTGTACACAAGGCTTATGATGATATTTCTATATCTTTAAAAAGAAAAGACAACCAAGATGCTCTGACTTTCCAATGACGACACTGGAGTAAGGCGAATCTTCGGTTGGACAAAACTGGACTTAAACGCAACCCTGCTACCCCATCATCCCATTAGAGAGCAGCTCTCTTTCAACAAACACTACAGAAATACTAGTGCCAGAAGAGCTTCTAAATCCATTCGGCCACCCTCTGCCTTCAATGTCCACGTCGATGAGATTTACAATGAAATAACACACAATCTCAGTCGTTCTGTTGATTTCATGCACTAATCTGGAATTCGGGGGAGAGTCTGAATTTACATCGAAATCGTGCCACAATAATGAGACGTCTCATGGCCACGTAAAACTCACTGGACGACTTCATTAAAGCTTCAGTCAACAGCTCGAGTTAATATGAGGATCATGGGAAATGCTCAGAGGAAAAACGTAACTCGAACGGGATAATGTTCGCATCAAGTCAATGTTTGTGCGGTAACAATTATGCTTTACAACTTAAAGCTGACAAACATAATTCTAAGAGCAACATTTCAACAAAAAGACAGTAAACAACTCGAAAATGTTCCTTAAAGCGCCCCATAAACCGATAATTCCATGTTAAAATGTGCTGTATACTAATAATAACACTTGTCGACATTTTAAGCAGCGATAAATCTAGCTACCTACCGTGTACTTTGTATTTCAGTATACATTATTTAGTTCCCTTGAGCTAATAAGTGGTTTCAGCCTCGAGACGGTCAAGGGGAGGGACACAGACAGGAAACACAGTAGTGTCCTTTACAGTGAATTGTTGTAGTGGTGAGCGATGTCTTTTTCTATCGTATGCGGTCGTCAAAAAAAAACGAAGAATAAAAATACTACGCTGACAACTGCGACATTTAAAGAAAATGATCGATCTCTTCGGTTCTGGAATGAAATTTCTTACAACAGAGTAAAACATTCACCTTCATGTTTCATTAGAATAGATATGACAATATCATACAGGGCCGGGTAAATAGTGTAATAAATATCTAAGCGCTGAATTGAAGCATTGGCTTTAAATGAAACAATAGTTAACAGTATTGACTGATGCCCTGAAAAGCCTTTTTTCGGTGTTTGATGGGTGCGGAACGGGCAAGGGATGCCCGGTCGCATCCTGCCCCAGTGACGCTCGTAGGGTGCCCCGAACGAGAGCTGTGGGCAGGGGACACGGAAGGCATGCCTTAGCTGCGGATGGGATGCCCGGCAGGTTTGCTGTCGGGACGGGTAGGGAGGGAAAGAGGGAGGGAAACAGAGGGAGGCCAAGCGAGAGAGGAGAGGGATGTGAAACCGCAGAGATGAGGGAGGCCGCTGGCCTTAGACCCCATTAAAATGTTTTTCGGTGGATGGCACGGGCGCGATCTTCCTCGTATTCCTTCTTGGAGACCCACATCTTCTTAAAGGTGTCGAGTGAAGCCAGGATAGATCCCCTAAACAAAGAATAAGGGAAAAAAAAAACATGAAAACTCCATAAAATACACCAAAATACTTTTAAAAACATATACTAACATTTAAAAAGTTTGGGGTTGGTTAAAAAAGAAATACATATATATATTTTTGAAAGAAGTCCACCATGAAGCATGGATTGAAGAATGGATTTGTTTAATGAAAAATAAAGAAAAACACTAATACTGTGAAATATCTAAAATTTGAAAATTTAATTTCAATTTATTTAAAAATGTAATTTACTGCCGTGACGTGATTATCTAATTTCACGCTTCAAATCAATTAACAAAATTGTTTCAACTGAAAACCCTGAAACAGTGATCATTTTTTTCAGGATTCTTTTTGAGGAACATTAACTTAAAAAAAAAAACAAAAAAAAACAATATTGATCTTAGAATATAATCTTTTGTAACATTAAAAATGTCTTTACTGTCACTTTGGATCAATCTAAAGCATCCTTTCTGAATAAAAATATTAATTTCTTTTAAAAAAAAAACCCTAAAACATTGATAATTATTTCTTAAAAAAAAAAAAAAAAACCTGATATTTTTTTCTAGGATTCTTTTGGAGGAACATGAACTTTAAAAGAACAATATTTTTAAATATAAATCTTTTGTAACATTAGAAGTCTTTACTGTCACTTTTGATCAATATTATGCATCCTTTCTGAATAAAAGTATTAATTTCTTAAAAAAAAAGGTAATATAACTTTTTTTTTTCATGTTACACAGCCCTATATATACTTTTTTCTTACCCTATCCATGTTGAATAAAGTCTCTCCTGTGGTGCAGATATCTGAAACAACAAGAAAAATAAATATTTAAAACCAAATAATTCTCACACCAAGTTAGCATTTCTTAGATGTGGCAGAGTCACCTTAATTTTAACATCTTTGGGTGCAAGTTTCTTCACTTCGCTTAACAACCGGTCTCCAAAACCTGCAAGGAAAAAAGATAGTGTTTCAGTTCCGTCACTGGATGTAGAACTGAAAGATGCTTTCGACAGATCTCATCGCTCTACCTTTGAGGAGCGTTGAGCCGCCGGACAGCACTATGTTAGAGAAGAGCGTGCGTCGCAGATCCATGTCTGACTTCTGAATGGCGAAGGCCAGCACCTCATGAATACCCTCGCTCTCGTCTCCAATCAGATCAGGCCTAAAGAGAAGCTCTGGAGCCCTGAACCGTGCTGGGCCAATCTACAGGTGACAAACAGCTGTGAGTAACACATCAACTCAATCTGAAATTAAAATTGACTGTTTACTTTCTTAATACACAATATTGTGCCATCATGAGCAAGTTATCAGTGCACTTTATTCCAAAGAAGAAAAGTATGCCACATTAGGTTCTGAGCTGAAGAACCTGAACTGCTTCTCCACTGAATGTCAATAAAACCAGGATATGATGTGTAATTTTATCCCCATATTATCATACACTAACATACACTAACATACACAAGCAATCTCATTCTTACATCTAGAGTGCTTCCGTCGGGGAGTGTGTATTGTGCTTTTTCAGTTTCTAGAGTTTCATCCTTCTGAGGGTTGAGGGAAAGGTAGCAGGCTCTCTGGAAAACAAAACAACATTTATTAATCGTTTCACATCTGAATTTAATTTCCATCAAGGAGTTGCAAAGAACATGTCATAAATCCAGATGCGAACCGGTCTCATACCTCCTTGATGGTGCGCACGACCTCAAACTCTGCAGAAGTGTGGAAATCGTAGCCTTCCTTGCGCAGAAGGAGGCGGAGGTATCGGGAGACGTCACGTCCGGCGATGTCCACGCGCATGATGGAATGTGGAATGGCGAATCCCTCGTATATGGGGACAGCGTGTGTCACACCATCACCGGCGTCCAGGACCACACCTGTGGTTCGGCCTGTGGCATATCTGTCAGACAGGAAACGTGTTTGCATGACAAAGGGAATAAGAAGTGTGATATCAGGAAGAATGAAATTCAAAGCGATTAACTCACAAACTGAGCACAGCCTGCATGGAGATGAACAGCGCAGGCACGTTGAAGGTCTCGAAGAACACCTCAGCCGCACGTTCACGATTTTTACTGGGGTTCAATGGTGCTTCGGTCAACAGTACAGGATGCTGTGAGACACAAAAACATACAAGTCAGAAAAAATACAGCATAAGACAGTGTTGTTAATGGAAATTTAAATAAAAAGAAAATGGTAACTGTAATGAAGCGGAGGACAATTTAAATATACACAATGGAAGTCTCTTTTGTTTACCAAGCCTGAATTTATTTGATCCAAAGTACAGCAAAACAATAAAATTTGTTAAATATTTTTACTATTTAAAATAACTGCTTTCTATTTGAATATATTTTAAAATGTAATTTATTCCTGTGATTTCAATGCTGAATTTTTAGCATCATTACTCCAGTCACATGATCCTTCAGAAATCATTCTAATATTCTGATTTGCTGTTCAAAAACATTTATTATTTTTATTATGTTGAAAACAGCTGAGTAGAATTGTTTTCAGGTTTCTTTGATGAATAGAAAGTTCAGAAGAACAGCATTTATCTGAAAAAAAAAATCTTTTGTAACATTATAAATGTCTTTATTATCACCTTTGATCAATTTAAAGCATCCTTGCTAAATAAAAATATTAATTTCCATAATTTCTTTCCCAAAAAAAAAAAAGTTATACTGATTTATAATGTTACAAAAGCTTTTTATTTCAGATAAATGCTGATCTTTGGATCTTTCTATTCATTAAAGAATCCTGAGAGAAAATGTACTTGACTGTTTTAAATATTGATAATAATAATAAAAAATGTTTCTTAAACAGCAAATCAGCATATTAGAATGATTTCTGAAGGATCACGTGACACTAAACAATCTTACTGTTCAAAAACTTTTGACTGGTAGTGTAAGGTTACACTTTCAGGTGACGTTGCTTCAATATAATTACACAAAAAATGACCAAATAATATTAATGAATAAAAACACTCACTATAGAGTTAGTGATTGATTTAGGGTCAGTAACTACTGTAATTATGCAGAAATTACATATACATATAAACATGTAAATAAAACAGACTAAAAAAAAACATTACAATTGAATTTAAAAAAAGTTCGATTTAAAATGCTGCTGTGGAAACTAACTGAAATAAATAACTCCAGGTTAAAGTAAAAAAAAGTAAAAATAAATTTAAAGCTAAATAGAAAGATAAAAATAAAATCTAATTCAAAATAATTAGTAAATAATAGTATATAAATATATAACATATAAAATATATTTTAAAAAATCATATTTAAATAATACTAAAATCACTGGTGCAAGATTAATGAGCATAATGAAGACCACATAAAAATCCGCACCTCCTCGGAGAAGGTCTGCAGCTGTTCCTTCGAGTAAACGTACTGCCAGATGCGCTCCATGTCATTCCAGTCTTTCACAATACCATGTTCCATAGGATAGCGGACAGACAGCAGCCCCCTGTGCTCCTGAATATAGTACAAAAATAAGAAAACTGTATGTTTTTACATTATTCCAACACACATAAATAACATATTATTAACCAGTAACATCACAAGTTAAACCAAGTCCTAGCCAATGTTATTTCTGACTGAATACTGTGGCACATCGAAGCTGACTGTATTGTGAACATCACATTGCCTTTAAATATAAGGGGAAAAATTCTTCAACTGAAATAAAAAGGTTTACCTCAGCTTTGGGTCCAATGAAAAGATCGCCCTCAAGGGCACCAGCCATCACCCGAACATGCTTGGGCCGCCCCACACTAGAAATAAACCATACTAGTTAAAATCACATCACATTCATAACACATTACATACTAATACTACATTTTCACTAACAAATGGCAGTGTTTATAGAGGCAAAATGCATAATATGATCATAAGTAGACAAAATTTACCTTAAAATTGTTTTGCAAATTGGGGGTTGGTAAGAATTTTTTATGTTTTTTAAGAAGTCTCTTATGCTCACCCAGGCTGTATTTATTTCACCAATACAGTAAAACAGTCTACAGTAAAAGCAGTAATATTATTGCAAATTAAAAATAACTGTTTTCTATTTAAATGCATTTTAAAATGTAATTTAGTCCTGTGATGCAAAGCTGAATTTTCAGCATCAGTACTCCAGTGTTTAGTCTCACATGATCACATGACCCCAAACTTTTGAAAGTTACTCCAATATAGTAATATCATTAAAACGGTTACTTACTAATTTGGGAAACAGTATTTAGGGATTTGATCTCCTGCAAAACCAGCCTTAATAACTCCAGACCCCTGAAAGAGAAAGTGTAAAGTAAGTTAAAAAGTACATTATGGCCTACAATTGTTCAGGGAGGTGGTTTAAAATAAACTTGAACTATAAAAGCTTAAACAGTGGATGTGTTGTAAAATGAATCATCTAATGATCTGATCCCTCCTTGTTTGTTCTTGAGTCATGAGACAGAGCTGGAGGGAGGTACAAGAAATCCAACCAGCTATGGACTTCTGAAGAGTCACACTGCAAGAAAACACCCTGATGTTTCACTAAATATCACTGAAATTTACTAAGTTTTCATCCTTTCAGCAAGCTGTCAAAGTGACTCATTCAGGCTTTGAGATCTCTCATTTTAATTCTGATTAACATCTGATGCTTACTAGTTCTCCACCCATAGCTTTAACCTTTTGGCTTTCATTAAAATCCATTTTCTAACTTATAATAACTGTTTGGTACTAAAAATGTGTCTGTATATATAAGGCGGGGTCACAGCCAGCCATCTTAGCAACAATAACAACTCCAGCTCAAATACAGGATTTTATCTGACAAATACTCTTTGACAACCATGCATCTTGCAGCATTTCATAAATATGTACAACGTGGAATCATTTATTAAAAGTCTGAGAGACTAATTCAAAGCATCAATGATATGAATGACAAATCAGCTTTGTAGCGATGCATCATTCTGAGCAGCTAATGCTTCGAGATAGCGAAATTAAGACACATACACTGTTTTGCTTTAATAAGGCGTGCATCAGACTGTGGACATTATTATCTAAATAAATAAAATCCTAAACACATCCCATTTAGCATTGGCCGGCTAGCGCAGGTTTTGGCACAATGGCATTAGCTTTAGCCTCTTAGCACAGACTGGGTGTGGAGGGCTGCTGACATCATACTCACATTATCAATCACAACCGGCTGGTTAGCTATAATATCGTACGACTCCATGTTCAGCCTGCGCTTTGGTGCGTTTTTCGGTCGACACGTTCGCAAGAAGCACCGTTTACGATTTTCTGTTCATGTAAATAAAAAATAACCGTCGCTGCTTGGCAGTATAACCACAGGCTGAGCGGTGATGCGTCAACCGAACCGCACTATGGAGGGAGCCAATCAAACCCACGTAACTAGGAGATGAGTGACAGCTCATTAAGCCAATAGTCATTTGGATCGCAGGCGCCGTTCGACAACCTCCTAGACGGTTCTATGGTTGCGTGTAATTTTCTATATGTATTTATATGTTATTTTCAAATATAATTAGAGATATATGTATTTAATGCCTCGTTTTTTTAGATTATCGTTTTTTTAAATAATTTTAAAAACATAATAAAATTACATTTGCTTATTTAACAATTATCCAATACAGTTAGTTTACCTTTTAGTTTCATTTTTCTATGCTCAATAAGTAATACATATAAATACATAAATAGTGGTTAAACACATCAAACGAAACATTCTTAGACATTTTAGGGACGTTTATTTTGACATACGGAAGTGGCTTATCCGGAAGTTGTTCTTCATAAGGTTGTTGTTCTGTCCTCGGAGAAATTGAAAGTGTCAAATCACCCGGAGATATAAACTAAACGCATATTAGTAACGTTTATCTACAAAACATTTTCAGGTGAGAATCTACATTTGAATGCGGTTAAAAATGTTACCTGAGTCACAAATTTCGGTATGTTTATAGCTGTTAAAACTTAAATAAACTTGAATGTTTGGTTATTTGAATGCGAGTCATTCCAAGTGAATATAGAGCTGAATTAAAACAGAAATTAAATTTCAATTTGTTAAGTGAGAAATGTCTACTGACATGACATTCATGCGTGACTAGGGACTGATTAACAAGTAAAAAAACGCAAATAGTAATATGAAAAACATGTACTCTGCATCTTTTATACAAAGACAGATGTATGAATGCAAAAATGACTTATAAATGTAATTGTTATAAATATTGTAATAAAAACATTTTGTAGTGAATTATTTTGTAATCCTTTTAACATATATAGTGCTGATCACCAAAACATAAGACCAGACATATTATCTCTGTTTGTTTATTTATTTATTTTATTTACAGCAGAAGTGTTATTAACAGGTGTTGTACATTGAGCCTGCTCTGGCTCACTCATGGTTGAGCTGGAGCCCGTGGATCGAACCTGACACAAGATGGCCTGTGTAGATGAACCTCCAGAGAAGTAAGTTTCTTTACTAGCTGTGAATCACAGTACTGGTTAGTAGAACTAATGGTCACTGATAATCTGTTGTCCCATGATAGGCACTGCTGGGTTTGTTTTGCTACGGAGAAGGAGGATCGGGCTGCAGAATGGGTCAGTCCGTGCCGGTGTAAAGGCTGCACCAAGTGGATCCATCAGTCTTGCTTACAGCGATGGCTGGACGAAAAACAGAAAGGAAACAGCGGAGGAGCCGTCAGCTGCCCACAGTGTGGCACTGAATACCGGATAGTTTTCCCCAAAATGGGTGGGTATTTGCAATTCACCTTTTTGGAAGGGAAATTGCACTGAGACCTTTTTTCTCTTTTGTTGTGTTTTTTTAATGGATTCTCATATTATTGCATACTTATAATGCACCAGATCAGTGGCTGGTCATTAAATATTTGGGATAATTAGCTCCTGATAAGAGTACTCTCAGCTCTGCTTTGCAGCAGTGTTGTTATTGTTAACTAAATTTATTAAAAATGATTTTATTGACTGAAACAAAGTTTAAATAAATTTAAATGTAAATATTACATAAACTGGCAACTAACGGAAATAAAAAAGCCAATATTACTAAAACTAAATTAAAATAAATTAAAGAAAAATCTAGAAATATGAAAAAAATTCCAAAAATTATTTTAAAAAATTATATGGAAATTAAAAATGTTGCTTTGGCAGATAACTAAAATAAAATCAAAGTACTGAAATTATTAAAACTAAAGCAGAAATAAAAGTAAATTAAAGCTAAATAAAAATAAATAGAAAAAACAAAAACTAAAAAAAAAGCATAAAAAAATAGAAATCTTGCTTTTGGAACTAACTGAAATGAAATAAGTGTAAGTTAAAGTACTAAAATGATTAACTAAAATTATAATAAAAATAACAAAGCTTAATAAAAAAAACGAATAAATGCTAAAAAAAAAAAAAAAAAGGAAAATAAAAATAACTTTAAGCTAAGTAATACTCATAATCATAATCATAATAATACACACATATACTTAAAAATAAAATAAAATTAAATAAATTCTTACCAGAAATATAAAAAGGTCCAAAAATAATCAGAATTATTAAAAAAAAAAAAATAAATGAGTACTAAAATTATTAAAACAGAAATAAAAATAAACTAAAGCTAAACAGAAATATTAAAAATAAAAACTAATAAAAAGGCAAAAAGTGTAAGTTGAAGTACTAAAATGATTAACTAGAATTTAATAGTAATAATAGTAATAATAATAATAATAATAGAACAGAAAAAAAATAAATAAATAAGCTAAACAGAAATATTAAAAAAAGTCCAAAAAGTAATAAAAATTATTTAAAAAACTAAATGACAATTAAAAAATTCACTTTGGCAAATAACTAAAATAACAATGAAGTACTAAAATTGTTAAAACACTAAAGCTAAAAACTATAACTAAAGCTAAACAGAAATATTAAAAACAACTAATAAAAATGCTTAAAATTATAAATGTTGATTTTGCAATTAACTGAAATGAAATAAGTGTAAGTTGAAGTACTAAAATGAAATAAAATAAAATAAAACTTTAAAAAAAGAAACTAATAATACAAAAAATGGAAATAAAAATAACGAAGCTCAGAAATACAATAATATAAAAATACAGAAATATACAAAATGACTAAAACTAAAATGAAAATATAAAAATAAAAGCAAATTCGAAATTCTAATTACTGTAATAGTATAAAAATAATCATACATAATAAGTTTGTCACTTGCTTTGTAGCTAAACTCTACAATTTAAAATGATCACATATTTAATTTTTGACAAATTAGCTCAGAAAATGTGACCCAAGTAGCCAGATTCTGCGTGGGCTTTACTAATGACGGATATTTTGACATTCTGTTTGGCTGTTATTCTGTTAATTTAATAGGGAAGTGTTAAGTGTGTGGTTTTGTCTCTTGTCCAGGGCCTTTGGTGTACTTCCTCCAGCAGGTTGACAGAGCTCTGTCCAGGGCCAGTCCGTTCGCTGCTGCTGGAGTTGTGGTGGGCACCGTTTATTGGTCGGCCGTCACTTACGGTGCCGTAACGGTTATGCAGGTGTGTTAAAGACAAGATGAGAGAAGCTTGGCTCTCCAGGGCTTTTTTGAACACTTTTTTTTTTCCTCTGTTTTCAGGTGGTGGGTCATAAGAAAGGTCTGGATGTGATGGAGCGTGCAGATCCTCTCTTCCTGCTCATGGGTTTACCCACCATCCCCGTCATGCTGGTACTGGGAAAAATGATTCGCTGGGAGGACTACGTGGTGCGGCTTTGGCAACGACACTCATCTAAGCTTCAGATCTTCAGCGGACTTGTGCCTGGTATGTGGAAAACGGGGTTAAACTTGGGAATAGTTCATCCCAGTGTTGTTATTGTTAACTAAATTTAAAACTATTAAAAATCTTAATACAACTTTTAAATTAAACTTAAAATGAAAACAAAATTATTAAAAAATAAATGGTTAATTGTTAAAAATTAAAAAATGTTCCTTTAGTAACTTAAAGTAAATGAATAC
Organism: Labeo catla; assembly: GCA_012976165.1. NCBI lineage: Eukaryota > Metazoa > Chordata > Actinopteri > Cypriniformes > Cyprinidae > Labeo > Labeo catla. The sequence continues at coordinate 38,543 of VONZ01000169.1, forward strand.
AACTTAAACTAAAATTAAAATGGAAACTGAAATATATTTCTAAAAGCAAATTCAGGAAGTACTGATATATACTGAAATAAAAATCAATTCAAGTTAGATGTAATAAAAAAACAAATAAATAAAAGCTAATACAATGACAAAAGTGTACAACAATCACTAAAACTAATATTCTGTTTTTTTATTTTACTATAATAGTATATAAATTAACCTAAAACTAAAATTAAAGCTAAAAAAAAAGTAAATAAAAACTTTTAAAAATTGCAACATAAAAGCAAATTCATTGAAGTATTAAAATGACAAAAAATAAAATGCAAATTAAGTTAAATGTAATTGTTTTTAATAAAACAAAAACTAACAAAAATGACAAAAGAACAAACTAAAAAAGTTAAAAAATAAAAGCTAATTTGTTGAAATACTAAAATTACTAAAAAAAAAAAAACTACAAGCTAAAGCTAAATATACATTTAAAAAATTATAATAATTAAAGAGCACATAACAAAATGTCTAAAAGTAATTTCAATGAAAACTACAAAATTAAAAATAAAAGCTAATTTGCTGAAATTCTAAAATTACTACAATTAAAAAAACTACAAACTAAAGCTAAATAATATTTTTTAAATAATAATAAATAAAAAGCACATAACAAAATGAATAAAATGTAAACTAAAATTACAATGAAAACTGAAAGTTTTAAAAGCTAATTTGTTGAAATACTAAAATTACTAAAATTCAAAAATACAAACTAAAGCTACATATAATTAATAAAAAAAAAAAATAATTAAAAAGCACATAACAAAATTACAAAACTAAAATTACCATAAAAACTGACAAATTAAAAATAAGTTATTTTGCTGAAAAACTAAAATACCTAAAGCTAAAGAAACTTCAAACTAAAGCTAAATATAATTGTTAAAAAATAAGTCAAAAGCACGGTTACACTTTATTTTGATAGTCCATTTTAGACATTCTACTAACTATAAGTAGCTTTGCAACTACGTGTCTACTAACTCTCAGAGCAGACTGTTAGGTTAGGTTTAGGGTTAGTAGAAAAGTTGACATATACTTGCAAAGTTTAGAAGAGTTTTAGAATATATTAAGCAGAAAGTCTACTAATACTCTAATGACGAGTTGACATGCAGTTGCAAAGTTCTCAAAGTACTCACTGTTAGTAGAATGTCTAAAGTGGACTATCAAAATAAAGTGTTTCCATTTGTTGAAATACTAAAATTACTACAATTAAAAAAATACAAACTAAAGGTAAATATAATTTTAAATAATAATAATAATAATAATAATAATAATTAAAAAGCACTTAACAAAATGACTAAAACTTTAAAATTACAATGAAAACAAATAAAAGCTCATTTTTTGAAATACTACAATTACTAAAACAAACTACAAACTAAAGAAACTAAAAAAAATGCTAATAAATAAAAAGCACACAACAAAATGACTAAAATGAAAATAAAAACTGGTAATATAAAAAATGTATTCCTTGAAGTACTAACATGTTTAAAACAGAAATTAACGTAAAGAACGTAAGAAAATGAATAAAAATGACAAAAGCACATGAATAAAGTTGTTGTTTTTTTACATTTAAAATGAAAGCTGAAAATATAAAAATAAAAACTGGTGCAAAATAACAATGTTTCTTCCATGGTGGAATGCTGTGTTTTTTTTTTGTTTGTTTTTTTAAGAGTAAACTTCCTTTAAACCACCTTAGAATTTATGATACTTTCTCACGGTCATACCGTAAGTGTAAGCTAATAATAAAATATTTAAAAAAGCATAATTTTTGCAGCAAAAAAAAATCTGATTTGTTTGTGCAGGTATGGGCCGTCCTCTGCCCCGTGTCCCAGCGGAGGGCAGTTACGGAGGAGACCATCTCTCTGTATCTCGCACCCTGTGCGGTGCCCTCATCTTCCCCTCCATCGCCAACCTAGTGGGACGCCTCCTGTTCCGCAGGGTCACGTCAAACCTGCAGCGCACCATCCTGGTGAGAGTCGAGCGTGCCGAGTGTCTATCGTACAACCTGGAAGTGTGAATCCTAACCCCGTTTTCCTCTTCTAGGGTGGCATTGCCTTCGTGGTGATCAAGGGAGTACTGAAAGTTTATTTCAAACAGCAGCAGTACCTCATCCAGGCCAACAGACACATCCTGAATTACCCAGAGCCCGAGGGACGAGCAGACGGCACTTTTGAGGATGACAACGAAGACAGTAGCAATGAATGAAGACAATGCACTTGAGGAAATCAACAAATGCACTGTAGTATATAGGATTCTCGGAATAAACAAAAAAGAGACATATTTACAGATGTTTAAAGACATAATTTTCAGCTTCACCTGGCTCTAAATCAGCACAAACACGTTATGTGTTATTAAAATGCAAGGATGACTGAAATTCTTTCATCTGTGAGAAACTGTTGGGAGTGTTGAAGTGCCTGTAATAGCAAAATACACCAGTAGATGGCGCCCATGCAAAGCTGGTACCTGCACTGTGCACTGATATCTCTGATGAAGACATTGTCATTTAGGCTGTTAATGTACCAGCAGAATCATGTAAACATTTTGAGAATGAGTTCATTGATTCTGATTGAAAATAATGGCTGTTTAAAGGCAATGACAAATAAAGGATAATAAACTCAGAAACTTGATGGTGGTTTACAGTAACTTTTTCAACCTGCAAAGAAACATCAAGACCATTTTACTGCAAAAATGAAAGAAAGAATAAGAAAAACATAGCATATTTTAATTTGTCTATTTGGGGCTATGAAGTTGTTTTGTGCATCAAATTTGTATTGTTAAGAAATGTTAAATGTATTTTCCACCCAAATTCAGTTTTGTTTTGTTATATATATATATATATATATATATATATATATATAACAAGAAACATTTATTGGACCTTAGTTAATCCCTGAGCTTACATAGACATAACAATGAACAGCTTTAATTTTATTAGCTATCACGGGGTGGCGAACGTCGGTCCTGGAGAGCTGCAGCCCTGCATAGTTTTTATTCAAGGTCTGAAGGGTTACTAGAAAGCAACAGGCAGGTGCGTTTTAATTAGGTTAGAGCTGAACTCTGCCGGGCTGCGGCTCTCCAGGACCAGAGTTCGCCACCCCTGAGCTATCATTAACAAAGAATAATAAACTGTAACAAATTTATGCTCATTGTTAGTGTTAATGCATTAAATATAGTTAAATGGAACCTTATGGCAAAGTGTCAACAAATATTAAATTACTGTTATAAAATTTTAATTGTAAAACTAGCATAGAAGTTGTCAAATAAAAGTCATGATTTTTTTAGCATATTTTGTCAGTGTCATGAGATTTTTGTCATGAAAATAATTTAACAATGCAACCAAAAATTATTTTACTTGTAATACTTATTTTTCTCTCTCTGGACAGCTTTCATATTCATCCAGTTATGAAAACTGCTTATAATTTTCTGAGAAAGAATATTGATCTTATGTGTATTTTAAAGGAATAAACCTGCTCACCAATGGGTCCTCTGCAGTGAATGGGTGCCGTCGGAATGAGTGTCCAAACAGCTGATAAAAACATCACAATAAATCACAAATACTCCACATCACTCCAGTCCATTAATTAATGTCTTGTGATGTGAAAAGCGGCATGTTTGTAAGAAATAAAACCATCACTGCAATTTCAACCTGAATTCATTGCTTCTAGCTACAATATTTTACCATAATATAGTGAAAAAGTTCAGGAGAGAATCAGGAGAGAAATATGCACAGGCAACACTATTTATTAGCAATAACAGTCTAAAACAGTTGTCCAGTTCAGAGGATTTTTATGTGAGAGGACAACAGACAATGGATTAGGAAGCATTGTTGTGGATTATAGCCTGTTATTTTGTCCAAAAGTAACAGTTTAAACATGAAACACCGTAATGATGTATTTGTTTTAATCAGATGTTTGCACTCTTATTCCGATGGCACCCATTCACCGCAGAGGTTCCACAGAGGGTTTGCGCTTGCATCATGGTTTGGTCAGTTACCTGGATGCGCAGCCATATTAGAGATACTTGGATGTAAACAACAGCATAGATTGCACAGTTAATGTACTACTAAATACGTTGTTTTGATAACTTATGCTGTCTAAACCACAGAAAAAATGTGTGTAAGCTGCTAAATCATATGTGACCCTGGACCACAAAACCAGTCTTATGTTGCACGGGTATATTTGTAGCAATAGCCAAAAATACATTGGATGGGTAAAATTTATCGATTTTTCTTTTATGCCAAAAATCATTAGGATATTAAGTAAAGATCATGTTCCATGAAGATATTTTGTAAATTTCCTACTGTAAATATATTAAAACTTAATTTTTGATTAGTAATATGCATTGCTATAAACTTCATTTGGCCAACTTCAAAGGCGATTTTCTCAATATTTGGATTTTTTTGCACCATCAGATTCCAGATATTCAAATAGTTGTATCTCGGCCAAATATTGTCCTAACAAACCATACATCAGTGGAAAGCTTATTTATTTAGCTTTCAGATGATGTATAAATCTCAAATACGAGTAATTTACACTTATGACTGGTTTTGTGGTCCATGGTCACATATAGAGAAGCACTTAGTAAGCAGAAAAGGGGGCAATATTTTGACAAACTAAAGTCAATAGGTGGTAAAGATACGTACGAGCAGTATTAATTAAGATATTAGCCTAATATTTCACCTAACTGACCGGAAATGATAAGAACAAACACGAATGTTGTCAAGATTCTGGAATTCCTTGTTCAGTTTGACCAACCACAAACGACTTTTGTTCCTCGGACAGTCTTTTGCACTCTTTTCCTTGATTTGTTGTAACTTTAGGCAGTCTGTCAGACTCCAATATTTTTCCCAGTCTGAACGATGAATACAGCCCAAAACATGACAATAATTGACCATTTTCAGCAGGAATAATCAGCGAAAATTTGGAGTTAAGTTCGGTTCAGTCGCATTGTTTACGTTAAGTGCCGCCAATATGGCCGATTGATGACGCGTCATGAAAACACTCTATTGGTGAGCAACTGATGTAACGTTAATACTAAACCTGTCATCTGTTGCCATGAAGAAACAAACTGTTCATTTTTGGGTGAACTATACCTTTAATTAACGATGTTTATCTTAAACAGAAGTGTTAATTATCTAGTCACAGGGGGTGAGGAGACAGGCGGAATTTTCCCGCTCCCCACCGGCATGTTTGGCAGAGCCCTTCATTACCTGCTGTCAGCGGAGCGGCATCACACCCTCTGTGCTCTCCGGCAGGCCCTTTGAAGGAATGGCAAAGACAAGGCTGAGGAAAGGCACCCCATAAATAATCTGGCCCGCTTCTGATCTCTTATTTCTTTATTTCGAGAACGAATAGGGGAAAAACTATGAATAATGCAGAAGTTTGCAGATGGTAAACGGCTGGCTGGGAGAAAAGACGGCAGAGGGAGCGCAATCGGCTCACCCAAGATGACTTCATTTGAGTTTAAAAATACACCCCTGCTCACAGGCGTAGAACTGGAGCAGCGCTCAACTTAATTCACACGGCATCTAAAACAGTCCTCTGGGATTGTTGTCGCCCACTTTTAAACATCTCCAGCAAATATAACCCACGGCAGACAGGCTTTGTTGAAGCTGCCAAACGTACAGTGGAACGTAACGTTTGTGACGCAGGAAATCCCACAATTCATCTGCCATTTACGGGATATAAACATCCGACGTAATAGTACGCGTGAACAAACGTTTTTTATTAGTGTTTCATTACAGAAAGCTGCAAATAAATACCTTCATTTTAAAGCATTTTGGCCAAATATGAAATCAAAGGATTTTTGGACGGCTGAATCATAGATGCATTAACATACAAATGACATCCGAGAATCATGTCACAGCCTTGAAGCAGAACCCATTTTATTTTTTTAATGTTTTATTTAGTTATTTTTTTTAGTGGTCTGTCTTGATGCTTCAGATGAATAGAAATGTACTTTGAGCCATATTGTGACTAATGAGCAAAGGAACATAAAAAGAGACACTCCATTTGTAAGAATAGCATAAAATAGTGCTGCTATATCCAGCTGCTATGTAAAATCTATAATGAGGCTGTGACTTCAGATTTACATATTGAGTAAAAAACAACTGTAATGATAGACATTTATGGTACTTTTCATCCACTTTAAAATTATACTACAAAATGTCTATGGAAAGACATAAACAGCAGAATCAGAGGAAAAGACGTGTTATTCAACCTTTTGTAATCTGTAACTAAGTATTTCTATAAAAGAGCATATCAGTCTTACAGAACAAGTTTCTGGTCAAGATTAGACATTTTAACTTAAATTATGACTTTGTAATTCACACAAGCAAGAATATCAGCATGGAAATACAAAGCTAACGTTAGCCAGTTAGCATGTAACACAGTGTTCAAGGACAGAAAGCTAGCTTGTATTACGATTGTATTATCTTTTAAATTTGATTTTTGTAATATCAAATGTGACACAAATTAAAACTTAATACCACAAAACAGACTGTAGGGGAGATTCTGTCATATCAAGGCAAGTAACATCACAGAATTAATCAAAACTATTGCTAATACTTACCGATTCTCAAACGGTGGTTTTCCCTCCAAAATAACATCACTTCCAAGAGGAGGATGTGATTAATGGCTTTTGTTTGTTAAGATCTAAATGAATTATTCAACCTTAATGTTTACTTAAAGGGATAGTTCACCCCAAAATGAATATTCTGGCATTAATTACTCACCTTCATGTCGATCCAAATCCATGAGACCTTCGTTCATCTTCGGAACACAAATTAAGATATTTTTGATGAAATCAGAAAACTTTCTGATGCTCCACAGACAGCAAGGGAACTGACATGTTCAAGGCCCAAAAAGGTAGTAAGGACATTGTTAAAACAGTCCATGTGACATCAGTAGTTCAGAGTAATTTTATGAAACTACAGGAATAATTTTTGTAAGCAAAGAAAACAAAAATTTTGCATTCGTGATACTCTTGTGAACATATGTTGAAGACTGACATGGAAGAGAAGAAATTGTTGAACAAAATCGTTTTTGTTTTCTTTGCACACAAGTATTCTTGTAGCTTCATGAAATTAAGGTTGAACCACTGATGTCACATGGACTATTTTAACAATATCCTTACTACTTTTCCTGGGCCTTGAACATGGTAGTTGCATTGCTGTCTGCAGCATCAGAAAGCTCTTGGATTTCATCCAAAATATCTTAATTTGTGTTCTAAAGATGAACAAAGGTCTTACGGTTTTGGAACAACATGAAGGTGAGTAATGAATGACGGAATTTTCATTTTTGAGTAAGCTATCCCTTTAACTGTGATAATATGATAGAAAAAAAAAAACTTATGGCCTTAAACATCAAAGACTCTCAAAATGTGCTGCATTTGCAAGTAAATCTAATTGAAGAAAGACTATAGGGGAGATTCTGTCATATCAAGCTGTACACATCAAAGCCGCCAGGCGTCCTTAGATGACGTTTGAATAAATATAACGCAAGAGGGACTCATTTTTGATTAGAGCGGTGCAGATAACCCACGGCGAGCTAATAAACTGCGGTGAGAATTATAAAACGGAGAGGAGATGGCAATCCCTCTGGACAAATGATGATTATCTGTTTTCTATAATCTCAAAGCTCTTTTTTTGCTTTTGCGTCCCCTGAGGTTTCGGCCTACACAAAAATGTACCGAACCAATGGAGGATTGTCTTCAAACACTTCACTTTCCGATATTGTTGGCGACATGCTGGAAATCAATGGCAATTTAAAATAAGTGCATCTTATCAAGAATGAGAAAACAAGGTTAGGTAAAAAGCTTTTATCTGTGTGCCACACGTTTCATCTCCTCTAATAAGAAAACCGCGGCTGCAGTGAAAAGAAATGGGACGCGTGAGACAACAAATCAAGCGACCTGAGATTAGTAACACCTTCAAATAGGACTCCTTGACCTGGACTCTGTTCACGGAAGAATGGATGTGATTTTAACACCTGGGATGTCATGTCACGGACAGCACATTGAAGAGCAGCATGATCTGGCATAATGAAACCACTCTGTGACAAAATGCAAGATGTCGCTTTTGACCAATGAGCTTCCATGACCTTGTATATGTTTTTTTCCAGTTGTCTATCTTTATAAGAGTTTAAAAATGATTTTGTGTGTTAAGTCACACAAAACCTTTCAGGAACATGTTAAAGGAGAAGTATAGCTTCAAAGGGCCCTAAATGACCTTAGCTGAGGAAGAAGGATCTTATCTAGTGAAACAATCTGTCATTTTTTTCGAAAAATAAAAATTTATATACTTTTTAAGCACAACAGCTCATGTAGCACAGGCTCTGGGATGAACGTTCACGATGCTACGAATTAGTGATGGGTCGTTCTTGAAAGATTTGTTTATTCTGAGTCTTCACCTGTTTCAAGTCTTCGGATTTTTCGAGTCGTTCGTTCATCTTATGAGGCTGTCACGTGATGAACGAACGACTCGAACCCGAAGACTTGAGAGATGAACTAATCAATTCTTTTTCCAGCTCACACTGCATTGGTTGAGCTTATGGGGCTGTCATGTTATGAACGAACGACTCAAACCCGAAAACTTGTCAGATATGAGGTGAGGTGAATTAACCATAGACTAAACACCTAGGTAAATAATGAATTAATCTTTTCTGTTTCTTATAGCATTAGAGTTTTGTCTTGTTTGTAGTGGGATTAACAGTTGTGTAAGCAATAGATGTGTTAGGGAAGTAACATGTAACATTTTAATTATATTTTGCTAAAATGAACGAAATAACTCAAAAAAATATTTTGCTTAACGAAACTCAAAGGTCCAAGTCAGTAAAATGATCCAAACTTCCCATCACTACTACGAATCACATCTAAGTTCATCGTCTGTGTACTCCAGCTCAAAAAGGTAGAGAATGGCGAAAAACTTCTTATTTTCATTTTAAATCTTATTTTCTCCTACAACTTCAGAACCGTCCGACATCGTTGTACCTTTCTGTTTGTAAACAGCGTTTGACTTACTTGCACTTTCTTAGTCTTTGCACGGGATCTATAGTTCGGCGTGACTTTCGACGTGATTTAATAGTACGTAGCATCGTGAACGCGCATTCCAGAGCCTGTGCTACACAAGCTTTTGTGCTTAAAAAGTATATTAATTTTCATTTTCTGAAAAAAATGATAGATCGTTTCGCTAGATAAGACCCTTCTTCCGCTGCATTTAAACTACATTTTGGAAGTTCAAAATCGGGGCACCAATCAAGTCTATTATATGAAGAAAAATCCTGAAATGCTTTCCTCAAAAACCACAATTTCTTTACGACTGAAGACAGAAAGGCATAAACATCTTGGATGACAAGGGGGTGAGTAAATTATTTGTGAATTGTTGTTCTGGAAGTGGATTTCTCCTTTAAAACAATACAAATTTGAATACTTTTTAACTACAAATGCGTGTCTTTACACATTGTGAAATCACGTTGGAAAAGTCACGCATGATTAGTTCTTTGTCTGTGTACTTCAATTCGAAAAGGTAAGGTAGGGCGATAAACTCCATCTCATTTTCTCCTCCAACTTCGAAATCATCCGACATCATTGTTTTACCTTTTTTTGTAAAGTGTGTTTGACTTTCTTTGCACATTCGCTTTTTAAACACTGGGTCGGTACTTCCACCTACGTCACGAGTGCATTATTATGTAATGTGTGAGGTTGAGCTAGTGCAAGATGAGCATTTGTGATTAAAAAGTATTCAAATTGGTATTTTTCTTAGAAAATGGCTGATCGTTTCACTAGGTAAGACCCTTATTTCTCAGCTGGGATTGTGCAGAGTCCTTTGAAGCTGCATTGAAACTGCAATTTGGACCTTCAACCCGTTGGCCACCATTGAAGTCCAAAACATGGAGAAAAATCCTGGGTTGTTTTCCTCAAAAATCTTAATTTTAAAAAGAAAGAAAGACATGAACATTTTGGATTATGTAGGGGTGAGTAAATTTAATTATCAGGAAATATTCATTCTGGAAGCGAACTAATCCTTCAAGGTCACATTTCACCCAAAAATCAAAGGGAAAAAAAGGAATTTTGCTTAAAGAAAATGTGTTCACTTGAACTTTTCCCTACTTTTTTTTTTTTTAACAGTAAAACCTAAATACTATATTGAAATAAAAATTGTTGTTTTACTTGTTGTTTTTAATTATAAGGGTTTTATTTTTTTTACGTCAAGTCACATGAAACCTATCAAGAATTTGTTTAGGTCACATTTCACTCAAAATCAATTAAGAGTAATTCATTACTGAAAACAAACCTCAATATTCATCTGGATTCAAATCACTTTTAAACATGTCAAATAAGACAAAATAAGTCTTGATGTGAATGTTTCTCCCTGTTTTTTTTTTGTTTTGTTTTTTGTTTTTTGTTTTGTTTTTTTCTCAATTTCTTCAATCTTTCTCAAACTTTACAGTTGTTAGATTGTAAATATATAACATCCAATGTGTCAAAATTTATATTCTCGTTAATTATCTTCCCCTGATTTTTAATTATTGCTATCACCTTTATAGAAAAACATACCTGTAGATTAAACAGATTGGGTTCAATTCTTAAAGGGTTGCTCCACCCCAAAATGAAAATTGTGTCATTAATCACTTACCCCCATGTCATTCCAAACCTTCGTTCCTCTTTGGAACAAAAATTAAGATATTTTTGATGCATTCTGAGAGCTCTGGAGAGTATCCACTGAACGCAAACAGCGTATGCTGTTCTGTGTCAGCTGTGCCACATGGATACGTTTTCTACATTTATTTACGCTTTGTGTGGCTGACACAGAACAGCATACACTGTGGATACTCTCAAAAATGGCGCTAGGGTGATGCGGAGGTGACGAATTGTTGAATAAAGTCGTTATTTTTGTTTTCTACAGCTGAACCCCTGATGTTGCATGGATTATTTTACCGATCTCCTTGCTATGTTTCTGGACACTGACTGTGTTAATTACATTGCTGTCTATGGAAGGTTCAGAGAGCTGTCAGAATGCAGTCAAAAATATCTTAATTTGTCATTCCGAACAAAGCTTTTACGGGTTTGGAATGACATGGGGTGGGGGTAAGTGATTCATGACAACATTTTCATTTTGGGGTGGAGTAACCCTTTAAGGAGTGCATGAGGTGATAAAACAAATACCTTGAAAGTCACTTTAAATTGTTAAATGAACTTCACAATTTTAATCTTCCCCATGTTTTCCATCACCACAGGAATGCAGTAAAACATTTTCACTCTTGCGTCTGTGATTGAAGAGCAGTTAAGCTGTTGCCATTTTAAAAGTCAGACAAATTGCCTAGTCTAGTACCTTGACGGGCATCAAAAAGGGTGATGCCTGAGGTGGAATGTTTTCTACACAAAAGATCTCTTTCTATAAACATGCATTAACTGGCTCATGCATCTGTAATACAAACACACCTGCTGTATATGCAAATGACTTCATCTTCAGTAATAAGCGGAAAAGCATGCAGCGTAATTACCAACGACGCCACTGAGTGAAGACGAACAAGAGAAACAATCAGTGACATTACATGGATGTCATTTGTCCAAATTTATTTGCGCTTTCAGAACTACCATTTATAAGGCAACAAGAACATCAACACCAAACACTTTTGTTAGAAACTTAACTTCGCTTCAACTTCAATCATCAAGAAAATGTGACACAAAACCAGTCTTAAGTAGCACGGGTATATTTGTAGCAATAGGCAAAAATACATTGTATGGGTCAAAATGATAAATTTTTCTTTTATGCCAAAAATCATTAGGATATTAAGTAAAGAATCCATGTTCCATGAAGATATTTTGTACATTTCCTTAATTTTTGATTAGTAATATTCGTTGCTAAGAATTTATTAAGAATTAATTTGGACAACTTCAAAGGCGATTTTCTTAATATTTAGATTTTTTTTGCACCCTCAGATTCCAGATTTTCAAATAGTTATATCTCAGCCAAAATATTGTCCAATCCTTACAAACTATACATCAAAGGAGAGCTTATTTATTCACCTTTCAGGTGATGCATAAATCTCAATCTCAAAAAAAACTGACCCTTATTACTGGTTTTGTGGTCAAGGGTCACAAATATGTAATACCAAAATGCCATTGACACAGTAGTCATGTGTCTATTGCAGAAGATGGATGTGTTGTTAAGCTAACACCAATGCTCAAATATCTAATATGCTTCCCAATATTACAGAGGCACAATTCAAAGTTAAAATGCAGCGCAAGCGGTCTCACCAAAGCAACACAAATAGTAATAGGTACAATTCAATACAACAACACCTGCAACAACAAAACCAGACAGAAGAAATACTTTGGTGAGGATACCGACTCCCTGCTACCGTGATTTTAATGAATAACTGAAAGAATTGTCCATGAGAAGTACTTTCATTATAACAACAACTTCTGTTTCAAACAAAATCAGTCCTTCCTCTCCTAACACAACAGCTTGAAAGTGTCAGTCACATTCTTGATGGAATATTTATCCCATACACGGAGACAGAAATGACGCCAGGACTACCCTAGCCGTCGTTAACAAAACATCACACCGCGTTCCAGACCTGGACCCTGGAAAGCACGGCAACAGTGGGTTGAGGTTGTTTTTAGATCTCTTGGGTATGAACTGATGCAGAAACCCACATAGCAATTCCACATCTCCATGGAAACAGTGCCAGCTCATCCTCAACCCCTCCCCTCATTCTTCCCATGCCGTCTCTTCAGCAGTGAGCGCACTGTTCCGTTCTCATCAGAGAGCCCCGCTGCATGGACGACACCTTGGTGACGTCGGTGGCCACCGTCGAGAGCGGGAAGCTCTCGTAGGTCTCCGGAACGCCCAAGCCGCAATTGCAGCGCTGAAGTGTCGCTTTCAGCTCCTTCTGGAAGTTGGTGTTGAGGAAGCCATACACCACCGGGTTCACACAGGTGGACGCCATTGCCGTGAGGTGGCAGGCCGAGAAGATGACGTCGTGCTGGCACGAAGGAAGCGCCTGGTGGTACCAGTCAAAGATGGTGTTGAAGACATTGAGCGGGAGCCAGCAGAGAGCGAAAGCGACCACGATTACGACCAACATGGCGTTGACGCGCTGAGCGCCCCGCGCCTTCCTCTGCCTGGCCTCGGTGGCTTGCTCCACCATGTCCTTCCGCCTGCGTAGACGCAGGAATATGCGCAAGTAGCAGAGCAGAATGAGAAGCAGAGGGAGGCAGTATTGGAATAGCAGAAGCGAGGTGGTGTACGCTAAACGATTGCGTTCGGACGGCCAGAGCTCCATGCAAATCACGTGGTCGCTGAACGGGTTGAACGGAAGGCTGAGGTTCTGGAACGGGGCGTTAGTGAGGATGTTAAACGACAGGAAAGGTAGGGAAATGAAGCAGGCCACCATCCAAGTGACTGCGACGGCCAGGTACGAATGGCCTGCAGCAGGCGTCCAGCCCGTGGGGTGGATGATAAGTTGATGCCGCTCCAGTGCGATGAGGACCAGCGAGAAGATAGAAACCGTGACGGACATGCATTGCACGAACGGCGTGACCTTGCACAGCGTCTCGCCAAGAATCCAACGGTCCATGAGCGTGTAGATTACCGTCACGGGTAGGCACACCACGCACATGAGGATGTCGGAGCAGGAGAGGTTGGCGATGAGGATGTTGGTGACGTTTCTCATCTCTTTCTGTCTGGAGATAATGAAGACCAGACAAGTGTTGCCTACCAATCCCACCGCAATAACGGTGCTGTAGGCTACGATGAGAAGAGTCGTGCCACTTACAGAGGGAGGGCACACGTTGGACTCTACCCATGTTCTCTGGCCCAAACCAGCTGAGGTGTTACTGATGTTGTCCGAGTTCACAGAGGCCTCCATAAGTCCCAAAGTTGTTTGCTAGGTGTTCACAAAACCGTTAAACAGCAGATGAAAATCAACTCATTGTTTAGCTCCTTCCATTTATTTCCAGACGGCCAGTTGGTTGACCTGGAGGAAAAAGAGCATGACTGTTAGCCGGCATTAAAATGGACAATATGTTGGGAGGGATTTAATGGGGAAGGATTTAATTCTGCAAGTGAGTCTCCTGGAAAGGTTAAGCCCCCTTAATCCAATGGATGTTTGTAGACTTGAAATCTGACCACAAGTATCTTGTTTAAGGAGGAAACACTGCAAATCTGTCTTAAGAATTTTCACCTAATAGCTCAAGAGCATGTCCACCAAAACACACGATTCATTCTGCTCTAATAACGGCGTGAACTCAACTAATACTCTTTGCGAAAACTCCCTCGGGATGTTGACAGGTCATCCTGTCCGTTAAGCTGACAGATGGAGGTTTCTCTCAGTAGAATTCTCTCTTTATCCCTTTTATCTCTGAGTTCTCTTTTCTTTACCCTAATATGGCTTTTATGTGATAAAAGCAATAAAAATAATCATATGATGAACTACAGATTTAAAAGCTGCCGAAGCTGCATTTACTTGACAGGTTTACCTTGTTAACCTCAGTCAGTCTGAAGGGAATCTAGGATCTTCAATAAAATACTAGAACTGATCAGTTTGGTTAAACAGTTTAGTTTTAATAAATGGTACTTCACAATAGTGTTACCTAAATTTGAATGTTTTTTGTTTAGTACAGGGGTGCCCAAAGGGTGGGTCCTGAAGGGCCAGTGTCCTGCAGAATTTAGTTCCAACCCCAATTAGACACACCCGAACCAGCTAATCAAGCTCTTACTAGGCAATTCCCTGAGGACACGGGTCCTCCAGAACCAAGTGTTTGCGTAGTATGGATAAGTAGTTTAAGCTCCTAACTATTTCCTTCCCTATCATCCTATTATTCCCCATACTTGATTGAGTAAGCACTGCATCTAACTTGACTTCACTTGACTCCTGTAATGCATACAGATTGGCAAATGTATCAAATATTTTACTCCTGCAGTCACTTTGGGTAATTTATTCCTCGCGCCGGCCACTCTGAGTTTCTGGATTGAGTAAGTGTTGTAATTAAGCCACTGCTAATATCCTCTCTCTCTCTCCTCCGAACCAACTGTCAGGAGTTTCACACCAGCTTATTACGTCATTCATCTCACATGGAGTGGGAAGCTGATTCAGGGAATGCCTTACTGAGATTATCTACTCCACAGTTTCAATCCTTCACAGCTCTAAAGAGCATCATTTATCACATGTAATCTTTTAAAGAGGACCTCTACAATTAACATTTTTGTAAATGAATTCCCAGTGCTTTTAAGAAAGCATAAGAGTGCTTCAGTTTTGCATAAAATATTTTTGGGGAAAAAAAGAGAGTGGTACTTTCCCATGGAAAAACTTTCCAATACAAAACTATGGTGCTCTGAGTGGTTGCCAGGGCAAGTAGATTGCTAGATGTTTTGGGAGGTTGTCAGGTGGTTACTAGAGTATTCTGAGTGGTCTAGATGTCTGACAGATGATTTGGTTGCCAGGGCATTGTTATGCGGTAGCTAAAGTGTTTTGAGTGGTTGCTAGGCCAGTGCAAGACATTTTGGGTGGCTGCCAGAGTGTTCTGAGTGGTTCCTCAGGTGTTGATGCTATGTGGTTGCTAGATGTTTGGTGTGGTTGCCAGTGCATTGTTATGTGGTAATTAAAGTCTTCTAGGTGGTTGCTAAAGTGTTGCAATATAGCTGTTAGATATTTTGAGTGGTTGCCAGGGTACAGCTAAAGGGTTTCCAGGCCATTTGTACCATTGTATATGGTAACTAATGTGTTCTAAATGGTTGCTAAGGTGTTGCTATGTGGCTTCTGGATGTTTGAATGGTTTCCAGAGCACTGTATGTGGTAACTGTGTTCTAAGGTGTTGCTATGTGGTTGCTAGATGCTTCTAGTGATTGCCAGTGCACTGTTATCTGGTAATTAAAGAGTTTTAAGTGGTTGCTAAGGTGTTGCTACACTGTGAAAAACAATTTGTTGAGTCAACTTAAAATTATTTGCAACCTGGCTGCCTTAAAATTTTAAGTTCAGTCAACTCAAAAAAAAGTTTGATCAACTTGAAATGTTAAATTATACTAAGTGACAACTTAGATATTTGAGTTGAATCAACTTAAAATTTTAAGGCAGCTGGGTTACTTAACCATCTGTTAAGTTTAGCAAACACAAATATCTAAGTTGTTACTTAGTGCAACTTAACATTAAGTTGAATAAACTTATTTTAGTTGACTGAACTTAAAATTTTAAGGCAGCAGGGTAACAAATTATTTTAAGCTGACACAACAAATTGTGTTTTTTATTTTTTACAGTGTATGTGGCTGCTAGATGTTTTGAGTGGTTGTGGTAACTAACGTGTTCTAAGGGGTTGCTAAGGTGTTGCTCTGTGGTATCTGGATGTTTTGAGTGGTTGCCAGAGCATTGTATGTGGTAACTATTGTGTTCTAAGTGGTTGCTAAGGTGTTGCTATGTGTCTGCTGGATGTTTGGAGTGGTTACCAGGGCACTGTTATGCAGTAGCTGAAGTGTTCTGACTGAATGCTAGGCCATTGCTAGATGTTTTGGATGGTTGCCAGGGTGTCACAATGCAGTTGCTGAAGTGTTCTGAGTGGTTGCTAGGGTGTTTCTAGGTGGTCCCTCTAAAAAAATCCACCCCCAAATGTCTATTTTGGACCCGAAATATGGCTTGGATCTCGCATTTAATGCAAGTCTATGGGATAAGAATAATGTTTCACATTAATTAGCCATCACAATTCAGTATATTGAATATGCACATATATTAAAATGCAATGTATGCAAATTTGACATCATAACTGGCAGTGAGAATTTGAATATTTTTTCTATTTATCTAGATCTGTTCAACTGTTTAAACTGGCTAAACCATTAAAACTATTGCTAAAAATGCATATGCAAATGCAAAATAAAACGTGCGGAAGAAGTCACTAACACAAAAAAGCATTCTAAGATAGAGGTCATATATGGAACATAATACATCTGATATACGATAGCTCTGATAGATGTGTCCTTCAGAGGATACAAAGTATCACATTACCACAGCACTGACACGCTGAGATATAATGGCATATATCAGAGGCAGCAGCATTGGAGGTTTGTGTGTGTGGTGAGGGAGGGTGACTCAAGAATTTAAGGGAGTGTGTGAAATTATATAAGGCAGAACTAAATTAATCATCTAATTTTCATATCACAGAGACAAGTCTGAGCGACATGCTTTCATAACCGCTCACAGAGATTCACTCCTTGTGCAAATCAAATGCTCATTGTCATTTGAGATAAAAAGAATTGAGGAAATGAATAAACTGAAAAGACAAAAACGAAGGCAAACGAGTTTCAGCGTTTCCAGCAGATATTTAAATCAAGTTGAGGTCAAAAAGAACATTTTAAGGAAAGAGAAGATTCTGTCATTATTCAACTTCATGTCATTTGCAAACCTCTGGAATTTTTTTCTTCTGTCAAACACAAAAAGAAATACAAAGCTGGTCTTCTTCATATAATGAAACTGAATGGCAACCTCCCATGCTAAACAAGACCTGAAATATAGCATAAAAGTCACATAAGAACAACATGGAATGACATAAGGGTGAAAAAATAAGCCAATTTTTCAAGCCATTTTTGTTTGAAGCTTATGTAAAACTCTTCTCACAGGAAGCCAAAACATCCAACGGGGCATTTATCATTATTTGTGAGCTGCTGACTAAGTCAGCAAGGTCAGATCCAATAGATCAGGTCAGAAAACAACGAGTAAATTGTGCCAAAGTGCTTTCTTCTTCCATTAACCTTGAAGAGTTTGACTCTTTTGACAGAAGCCCCAGTAGTTCATTAGCTTGTTGCTCATGATTTGGATCCTGTCATTCTCACTGTTGCTGGAAGTTTCTTGACAGGCAGCTAATAAGCTGAGAGCAACTACCGCTATCAAACACTTTGGTCAGACAACTAGTATTACTGAGAGAAGAATCGTGCTTCTCCAGGGGAATATTAATGCTTTTTCGGCAACCTTTTTATTGGTACTTTATTGTGCTCGCAGACATTAGAATGCTATTTGACTCATATTAGCGGCTGTGAGTCACTTGGATAATTGACAGCTTTATAATGACCTTGAGATATGCCAGGCTTATCACAACCTCTGATTAAACAGACTCTTGATGGTACTGTTGAGTCAACAAATAATAATGTGCGCAATCAAACCTTAAGATGAATTAATATGAATGTCTTCTTGAAGTGTTTAATTTTTTTCCTCTTTCAAAATACTCCAATCTAAACTTAAAGGTGCAGTATGTACTTCAGAATCAACGCTCATGCGGGTTGCCAGATTGAGGACACGCAACACGAGTGCAAGTGACATTGGAAGGCGACAAACCTTGATTTATCTGCGTTTTAATATACCTGTGATCATAGAGATTTTAGATGGATGCCGAGGCTTTTTAGGTTGGGTGGAATCTGCACTCTCTGACCTAGTTGGTTTGCTGGCTTCCACTGCTGCAGAGCTGTTTTTTCTGCAAACTGGCAACCCAGGCTGTATTGTAAAAATGTAATTTACTGTGTAATACGGAATGTCATGGAATTTGCCAAATTATGGATTAATAAATAAAAAGCAGGTCAGTACACTTAAATTAAAATGCAATATGGACTATTGTCTGTGAATATTAAGCCACAAAAAGACTATTTAGTGAATGAATGACAAAGATGTGCGGTTTCATTTACTACACACATAGAAGTATGCGTGATGCTCGCTGTGTTTTTAGCCTCTGTCATCTCTGAGAGTACATGAACACATGAACATACTCTCTAGAACTGCTCTGAGAGTCACTTCATGAACATTTTAGTTTCTTTTGAGAAAAACTATAATCATATCATATACAAACAAAAACTTAAAGGTCTTTACAGCAACCCATCAAAATAAAAGTTCAGTTTAACTTGAAGAAACTGTGACAGAAATATACTACTTAATCTAATGATACTACTACTACTACTACTACTACTACTAAAACTATCATTACAACATTATTTTTAGGGATAATTTCCCAGAAAAATTATTTACCAGAATTTATTTACAAGAAAAGTGTAAATACACCACACAGTATTTCTGGGGGAAAAAAGAAAGAAATAAAATAATAATATATATATATTTTTTTTTTTTTGATAAAATCAACTAATTAGAGATGCTTTTGATTATTAAAATTTAAAGAAACCATTCAAATGGAATCAAGAAAATTAAAGGAACACACAGAATTTGAGAAAAAAAATAAAATGTATTTCACTGGGCCATACAAATTGTAATTTTTCTTAAATTTTTAAAAAATTGCTGTTAAATTATGTAAGTTTCATGATTTCAATTAATTAGACATGCTTTTCTGTTGTAAAAAAAATTACAACAGAAAAAAAAATGCAATCCATAAAAATGTAAACAGAAAAAACATGATTTGGAAAAAAAAAAAATCAAACGGAAAAATTTTTGGGAAAAAATAAAGCAGATTTCATAGGGCCCTACAGAGATACAAGTATGTTTACTTAACATGTTTCCTAAATATCTGCAAAGATATTATGGTGTTTTTATACTTTAGTACAGTCAAACAACTACATACAGCACCTTTAAAGGAATAGCTCACCAAATATAAGTATTCTGTCATCATTTGATGATTTTGGGTACAGTGTTTTTCATACAATGTCAATGGTGTCCAATGGCTTTGAAAATATCTTTTGTGTTTCGCAGAACAAAAACAGTCAGAGAGGTTTGGAATGACATGAGTGACATAAGTCATGAACAAAAAGAATATTGAAGTATGTTTTAAAAGAAAATACTTCAAATTTCATATTTAATTCAGTGTGTCGCATACTGTTTCTTTGTAATTATTTGTGAAATTTACTAACCATTTCTGAGTGAAAACTATTTTAACACCAGTTGCAGATTGATTTTCTCAAATAGCATATAAAAACATTGATCTTTTTATCTGAACATCTCAACTGGCCCAAAACACCCACACTGTGCTATACCTTCAGAACTTATCTGACAAATTGCTCAATTTTCACCTGATTGACGGTAATACGAATTAAGAAATCCCTCAGATTTGCATTCATTGAGAACTCTGGTCTCTACCTAGAGACATCTAGATTAAAAAAAAATCTAATATTTTCCACTGTAATCTTTGTAAATAATAAATCTACTCTAGCTGTCAGGGATGGAATCACATTTTGATTGAGTAGTACATCCCTGAGCTATTCTGATAACCACACAAACCCATTTCCACTGATGCTGTTCTTTACACAAACGGCAATTACACATTTCAACAACCTTGGATAGCTGGAAATTATCTCTCCCTTTCTTTGGAATGAGCTCTCTCTTTTGACCTTCGGCAAGGGGACAATGACATGCTGCATATGGCAGCTGAAAGACAGTGTTATGGATGCAGGTTCATGGCCAGAGAAGTCCTCAGCATCTCTGACTGAAGAGGAAAAGCATGGCTCTCTGCTGTAGTGGATTTACATCAGTTCTGAAGTACACTGCCGAGTTTCCATAATTATGAGTCTCCCTATAGGATGGTGGAAGGGCAATTCACTACACAGGATGCACACCAAAGGTAATAGCCCTGCTGAAATACCTCAAAGTGGCCCGAGGCGATGTGGTTCAAATCCATCTGGGCAGACCAACTACACAGAGACAAGTCAATTTATCGGAAAATCAGGGCTGTATAACAGCTGCTCTACGGCTCCAGTGTAGTCTATTATGTGGGAGGACATGAAAAGAGCAGGAAAGAAAGTATAAAGCTATGCTAAAATATTTATCAGTTCCAGTTGACAAAAATGAAAATTCTGCCATTTACTCGCCCACAAACCAAGTCACTATTTACTTTCACTATATATCCTTAAAATGTGTGTACATATGCACACGAAATTAAGTTTGTGTGTGTATATAAACCACCATTCAAATTTTGGGATAAGTAATTGCATTCAGTTGATGCATTCAGTGGATCTATTCAATTGATCTAAAGTGACAGTAAAGACATTTTTAATGTTAATAAAAAATGCAAAAAAATATTTGCAATAAATGTTGTTCTTTTAAATTTTTTTTCCATAAAATAATCCTGAAAAAAACTAAAAAAAAAGGATATTAAAATGAATTCTGAAGGATCACGTGACACTAAAGACTAAATTAATGATGCTGGAACTTCAGCTTTGCATCACAGGAATAAATTACATTTTAATACATATTATTCTAGAAAACATTTGTTAATAATATTTTACAATTTTACTGTTTTTATTGTATTTTGATTTAAGAAAGTCACCATATATATATATATATATATATATATATTCCATTACATATTGAAAAGAACAGTATCAGCATTCACCCACAACTGAAAGCAAATAAAGGTTTGAAATGACATGAGAGTGAGTAAATGATGACTGGATTTTCATTTTTGACTGAATCTTTTCAGTTTAAGATGCATTTTAGCTGTGTATCTTTCACCAAAAGGAATCATAAAGACTAAAAATCTGTGGCAAGCTTTTCGGAGCATTGTTAAAATGTCAGATTTTGAGCCACGGGGCTGTAGTAAAAACTCACACCAGCCACCATCTCAAACTTCAGCCCGTCCTCTGTGTAATTGCCGCGGGGTGTCCTTTAAAGAATCTCACGGTGTCACCTCGCTCCTTAGGAGACGGGTATTCAAAATGCACCGGGGGACCGATAAGCATAACACAAGTGTCGTAAAAAAACTAGTGCTTTCTAGACACGTCATCTTCATCTGACTGATGAAGTTTGACAATCCATCAAAATGTATTACATCCATCCAGTGACCTTTGATGTTTTCATCAGCACCTTTTTAGGTTGGGAAGCTTCCCCTCACAGGCTAATGCAGTTTCACATCAGACAGACATATGTATGATCTCTGCCCATTGAGAACTCCCTCAACACTGCGCACGTAAAGACTTGTCTTTTCACCTTGAACCTCCTCATCCTCTGCTGGAAAATATGAAAGGCACATGAACAATCAATGAGCTACAGAAAGGTCTGCAGAAATACATGTTATAATGTATACTGCAACGGTTCTCGAATGGTTTTGTTGCAAGAGGCAGATTTCAAATTGAACACAAATGAACCGAACTTGAAATCACTTTGTATGACACATGTAATATAATCTTATATAATATAATTATAATGCAAAACTTAGTTTGACTAACTTCTTCTAAATGACACATAAAGTGGAGCCTTTGGCGTCAAGAGCAAAAGATATTCAAGGTATTTCTTCTCCCTTTTAAAAGCTGACATGGCCATTTATTTTGCTACCTCAATTTAAGCATCAATTTTATCTCAATTTTGCATTTAGCATTATTGTTTCCACTGATATGCGGTCTAAAAATGTTACAGTCTAAAAATGATGGTTTATTTTTTTAACCCAAATGCTGGGTTCAGCCTGTTGGATCATTTTATTGGGTCATTTTTGAGATTTTTAGCCAGCTGCTGGGTAGTTTTTGTGCACTCTAAAAATGCTGGGTTATTTTTTTAACCCAAATGCTGGGTTCAGCTTGTTGGATCATTTTATTGTGTTATTTTAAACATTTTACCCAGGTGCTGGATAGTTTTTGTGCACTCTTAAAAATACTGGGTTCAGCTTCTTGGGCCATTTGATTTGGTTATTTATATAATATATATTATTTGTTACCCAAGTGCTGAGTAGTTTTTCTGTAACTTGGCTGCCAGGTCATTTTTACGGTCAATACAAATGATGAACCCCTTCACGTGTATATATATATATATATATATACACACAAGCTGGGTCAACAGTTCACCAGTTGGTTCAGAATCACCACCAGACCCAGACTTCCATTTTAAACTACATAAACTTGAACATCTATGCCCATCTGTTGCTATTATGCAGATTTTTATTTCTAAATAGGTTACAATAATTACCGTTCTTCCATCCTGTGTACGAAATCTTCTACAAAATGCACCTTAATACTATGTATTGCTCATATAACAACTAAGATTACAACCGAACAATCCCTATGGTCAAGTACAAACCCTTGAACCCAGTCCTGAATAATGCAAGGGGTGGTGATGTCTCAAAACTAATCTTAGAAGGACTTATTACTAGATGACATCTGCACCCCACTATGTCTTGACTGAAGGGTCTATCTGAATCAAGATATAGTCTCCTGGAAATAAGTAATGGTCTGTTTTAAGAGAAAAGGAAACCATAATCACCATTACCTTGAGATCCTTTCACACCTGTCGATCAAACCGCCAGGAGGGAGACACTGCAATAAATGCTCCACAAAGGCGGAAATCGTATAAATCTATATAAAGTGCAATAACATAGCCTACCTCTCATCCTCACATTTATCCTTAATCTCGTGTCTCTCAGGCTGCATAACTGAACAATCCTTGTGTCTAGTCTTGACAGGAAGCAGACATTATCTTCAGAGATTACAGAATTTCAATGCACACTGACAATCACATATCTTAAATCCCACTTGAGGAAATCTCGGGTGCATTTTCTGATTATTCTTTCCCAGAATTACCATTTCCACATCACGTTCAGCTGTCAGCTAGATCATTCTATCAAGTCTCAAAATCCAACTTGGTGGAAAAGGTGAAAACACTCTGACCTCCTTTCAGTTATAATTTTCATCAACGGATATCAACATAAGCCCCAGCTGACTTTATGCTCAGATACTTGACTTTTTAATAAGCATAAGTTTCTTTCAAATATCTTAAGGATTCAGCTTTTTTAGGTTTATTTTTTTAGCTAACATATTTTATATCACATGCCAAGATTCAGATTATGAAAATCAGTTGCATAACTACTCAACACAGAAATGCCAGAAATTCCTTTAGACGCGTTTAAACTGTGTTCACGTCACAAATCTGCTCAGATGTTCACACAACATAGACAAAACACAGTTTATGTTATTTCTAACCCTGAACAGCACGACATTTTCACCATCTACAAAGCGATCTTACCAGTAAAGCTCTGTTTTCTCCGGCGCTGATGCCGACAGTGCGGTGGAGAGCCCGAACTCAAATAATGACGGAGGAGAAGGATGCTGAAACTCACTGTTCTAACATCAGTAGCAGCAGCAGCAGCTGTCTGATTCTCTGGACGGGACTTCAGCCGTACAGATGGGCAGAAAGTGTCGAGATGAAATGCTGGGAAACTTTGCGTGGATGTGAATACTGGTGTCATCCTCCCCCTCGCTCGCAGATTTCACGGGCACCTTTGGCTCATCACTCGATTGGTTGTTGTTTGGAGCTCACAGAAAAGGGGCTTGATAGCGAAGCATGCTGTAAGAAAGGTTAATTAATAAGACTGTTAATTAGGGCTAATTGATAAGTCACTGCTGTAATGCAACTGTGATATTATTTATTCATTAAAATAAGTGCATAACATTTTGAAATTTAGCCTACATGGCTTTACTACTAATAAATAATGATGTCTGAAATTAAGTGTAAAAAGGATATATAAGGACTCTCAGAATAAACGTTGCTTTCACGTGTTTAAAAAAGCGCCTATATTATTTCTACAAATAGTTTATTTTATTTATTATGCTAGTGTAACTGTCAAATAAACAATACTTGGCGTTTTTTTTGTTTTGTTTTGTTTTGTTTTTTTTAGACCTTTTCCCCAAACCTGTGATGACGCGTTTCAACGGTCATCATCATCATAAATCCTTTAAAGTTTTTTTTTTATATTTTGATTTTTAAAAATATGTATGTACATTTATAACACTATACTTTGTATTGTATCACCTTTTCATCAAGTTACAAAAAAACTAGCTAACACTATGCGAGGGTGTTTAATGCCGTGTTTATGAGAGAGACGGTAAATTTGACATTGTTCTCTCTTCTGATTGCCGATATCAGTCTAGCTCAATTTTTTCCTTTGATAGAAAGTCGTGAAAACACTATCGTGTAGTTTTTCTTTTGCTATTTGAGCAAATGGGAATGCGAAAAATATATTTGTGGTACTCTCCCATTCACTGCTCTCGAATTTTACCCAACTATGACGACTTCCGCTGTCACTGTGTGAATGTGGCCTGAGTCCTTAATACGGTTACATTCACACACAGTATGGTTGTTTACAGGTTTGACAACCGTATTCTATAACCAAACTCACACCCGTAAATTTTCAGGACTCACAACCGCATTCTTGGAACACTCGCGCTGTGTGAACGAAACAGGACTGGAGAACTAGTTGTCCATCAGGTCATACAGTATGAGAGATCCGCTCTGCCGCACAAACGCGCGTCTACCGTGTGCTGCATTCTTTAATTTGTGGTTTCGGTAACTTACAGTGACGGAAAAATGAGCTGAGCGTCATCTGAACGTTTTCTATTCAAACTTACCTGCACTTTCTTAGTCTTTGAGCTTTGGCTTTTTAAACACTGGGTCTGTGGATCCGCCTCAGTTCCGCATGACCTTTCGACATGATTCAATAGTACGTGAACGTGCATCCCAGAGCCTGTGCTACATGAGCTTTTGTGCTTAAATGTATACAAATTTTCATTTTCCCAAAAAATGACCGATTATTTCGCTAGATAAGACCCTTCTTCCACGGCTGGGATCGTTTAGAGCCCTTTGAAGCTGCATTTAAACTACATTTTGGAAGTTCAAAATCGGGGCACCAATGCAGTCCATTATATGGAGAAAAATCCTGAAATGTTTTCCTCAAAAAACTAAATTTCTTCACAACTTAAGACAGAAAGACATGAATATCTTAGATGACAAGGGGGTGAGTAAATTATTTGTGAATTGTTGTTCTGGAAGTGGACTTCTCCTTTAAAGCAACAGTCATTTTAAGATCAGGTAAAAAAAAAAAAATTAAAATTAAAAAAAATAAAATAAAAAAAACTGTAGGACTGTAGACTGTAGTTTTCCCCAACCAGACATTTTTCAAAAAATAAAAAATACTATTTAAGGTTATTTTACAGTTATAATGAAACTATATTTCATTCAACCATGAGACCTGCAATTGCCATTAAGAAAAAGAAAAATACTGTACAGAAATCTTTGAGAAAGGAAGCTGAGGAGATGAAAAGTATTTTTGGTCCACTGAATGTTCAGTGAGAATGTCATAACCATCCACACAAAATATAACCTTCACTCACTACGTCTCCAGCAGTTGAAGCTTTAGTAGAAGTGAATTCGTCAAAGATTAGGTAGTCAAACACATGTACTATGCGGACTAGATTATTGTTTTTTTTTGACGTTTTGTTCCTTGACACAATTAAGGGTCAAAATTAATTCCACAGGCTCCATTCGAACATGACAGTATTTTTACAAAAATCATTTAAAAACAAATGAAATCCAAGGAATCTCCACCGGTGTATTGTTGAGAACTGGTAATCACATCAATTTGGGTGTATAATGAGTTTTCAGGCCCTGGGAAAAGGACTGCAGACAGAAGATGATAAAAGGAGCAGAGCACGCAAGACAACGAAGGCAGGACAGAGAAGAAGCTGTCATTACGAATAACGCTTTTTCATCTCAGGAAAAATAGAAAGAGAAATCACAACGAGCAGGCTGTCTGCTGCCTAACCGAATGTTTGATTAGATGTGCGGTGGGAGTTTGAGTCACTACGGTGGCAGGTGCGTTGCAGTTGGTGATGATGGCTAGACCTTGACGTGTGAACCGAGCATGGAAAATATTAAACTCACTTCACTGGTTCTTGCCTATGATTTACTGCAGAGGTCTATGCTATTTTGGGCATATTTGGGACGTAAAGAGCGTCATATACAAGAAACCATGCAGGGGGACAAAATATTTTACTTGGTTTTTGGTCTTTAAGAAACTCAACCCATGCTGTTGAAATGCAAATAAGGTTCTCACTACTACTTTCAGAGATACTAAAGGAGCAAAAGGCACCTTGAAGTGCAGAACCTGAGCAGTGTGCACAAGAAAAGCAGGCGACGCCACTGTTTTGAGCAAAGGTGTTGCTCAATGTTCAAGGTGTTGTTTTCTTCTCATCTTTGAAAGTAGATATTTAATCTAGGGAATATGTCTCAGAGTAGGTTTATTTTCTGTATAGACACACAAGTCTTAGCAACAGCGAAAGCTATATTTCATCCATCATTTCTATGGAAAAATGCCCTTATGGGACATGTAGTCACAATTAGTCACAGTCACAAACAGTTTTTACATTTACTGCACATTGTTATTCTTCTTATTAGCCAATGAACCGAAAGTATCGCCCATACACTTTCGCGTCGAAAAAAGGTGGATAAAGCACAAAATAATTAATAAAAGGAGCAAAAATGTAAATGTAACACAAAAAGTAGTTGTTTTGGTCAACAGATTAAACTGTACTACAACATTTCAAACCTTAAAATTTCATTGTAATGTTAATTTTATGGTTGGATCTTGCTAACTGTAGGCTTATATATATATTATTTATTTATTTATTTATTTTTACCTTGAAATATCATCTTATAAATCATTCTGATGGTAAAAGTTGGTTCTGGGAGTCTGTAGGTTTGGTGAGCAGGTATGAAATTCCGCAAAAAGGGCAATTTGCTTTACTTTAGCAACAAATAGACGTGTACAGATATTTAATGATATTTATACGACAGTGAATTTCATTCACTCAACTGTAGAGGGCTCCATAGTCGCAAAAATGCACAAAACGACATACGGTTGCTTTAATATGTTGTTTAATTGTGTTCACGTTTTTAATCTAACATCTTATTTAATTATATTGGAACATTGGTTTGGAGGACGTCAGTTTAGGTGTTTGAAATCAACACAAAAAGTAACGTCTGACTAAAACGTTAATGGGATACAGCCCTTATTCAAATGACAACTAGCCCCGCGGTTCTGTGACAGAAATAATAACGAAAACAAATGTTGATAAACTCATATTAACTAAATTTGGAAAGCTGTTATGTTATTTAGTTTGTAGTTTAAGTGTTTGAACTCAGCATACAAATTAAACCATTGAAGAAGAAAACATCCAGTTTGTCACAAATGTTTTAAAAGTGTTTTTTCATTATGCGAGCGTTAAGGGAACAATTCTTTTTTATAATTTTCCAAACAGTATCAAAACGTTACTTTTGAATGTTCTTCGAATGCTCCGAACATTCTGCAACAAGTAGTAACATATAAAAACGTTATTAAAAAAGACCAAAACACACTCTGTTAACATTACTGAAAGAATATCTGTTCATAATTTTGAGAGAACCTTTCCAGAACATTTTGAAAATATACACTCAAAAAAATGAACTTTCACTGTCGTTAGTTTAACTCTATACATCCATGTTAACATTACTTAAAAAATGCATGTAACGCCATGGACTTAATATAACTGAGTGGTTTCTACAAAAAACTAACATTGTCAGCTTTGCTTAACAAGTGTTTGTTCAGTCAACTTAATATAACTGAGTGGTTTCTACAAAAAGCTAACATTGTTAGCTTTACTTAAGAAGTGTTTGTTGAGTCAACTTAACAATGTTGAGTGAAACGCACAAATTAGTAAAACGATGTAGGATGGACCTTTAGGTGCACTGTAGCTGCAACAGAAGACAGACCAACCACGCTGAGGAAAAGAGGCGGGTGACTCTGCTTGTCAGGTATGAATTAAATTCTTTACCAGACTGATAAATACTGCTTTAAAAAAAGTGATTTAAGTCTGCACAAAGGGTTTTTATAAAAGTTATCAGTATATTTTGGTGCCTGGCAATGCTAATCTGTTCCATACAGGCTACATTTTCATTCTCTAGTATGTACTCGTGTTTCTCTCTCAAAACAAGCATGTGGCAATGTAAGGACTGCAAAATAACAGTGTCAACTAGATGGCAATTTTTGAAGCTCTATAATGTTAGATTAACACATGGTTAATTTGGTCACAGTAATTGTTTCCCATGCACTATATAATATGGAATTAACATGGAATGTACTACGGAGTTATCTTAATCGTTCATATGCTAAGGATACTAGTGTTTACAATGTGCTATTTAGTTGTTCAAGCCCATGTGGAGGTAGCCTAATTGCTTTTTGTCTTCAGATTTCATTGAATATCCCTGAATGTAAATTTAAAAATGAAAGATATCCTCAGTGTTGTGTTATGTCTTTTAAATCTCTAGATTGCTGCTGAGTTTACTTGAATTACCACCACTCAACTGATTTAGACAAACACTGGATGGATACAGAAGTAAACTGGACAGCATCTACCAATAAAGGAGTTGCGGGACGGAACATGTGTAAACTAATGGCTGTCACTGAGAAGGTTTGTAATATCTGTTTATGATATGATGCTTGTTTTCACTTTGGCATGGTGAATTGTAATTTTGTCTGTTCTTAATATTTTTCCACGGAACAATAACGACTCAATTTGGATCTGTGTATCTTAAAGGGATAGTTCACCCAAACCTTTGTCATCGTTTACTCACCCTCATGTCATTCCAAATCTGTATGATTTTCTTTCTTCTGTTGAACACAAAAGAAGATATTTTGAAGAATGTTGGTAACCAGACAGCAATTGACTTCTATAGTATAGAAAAAAAAAATACGTAAGTCAATGGCTACTGTCAACTGTCTAGTTACCAACGTTCTTTAAAATATCTTTTGTGTTTAACACAAGAAAGAAAATCATACATGTTTGGAACAACTTGAGGGTGAGTAAATAAGGACAAAACATTAATTTTTGGGTGAATTGTCATTTAATGAAGACTATGAAATCCTCATGAAGGAGTATACAGTAAGTGTTCTCAGGCATTCTTTTGAACACTAGACAATACAATACAGTAATCAACTGTATAGTGCAAGAACAAAAAAATATATATACATATAAATAAATAAATATATATATATATATATATATATATACACTATCGTTCAAAAGTTTGTGGTCAGTACATTTTTATTGTTTCTTTTTTTTTTAAGAAATTCACCAAGGATGTATTAAGTTAATAATTAAAAGTTTATTAAAAGTTAATAATAAATAATTTACATTGTTATAAAATATTTATATTTTGAATAAACACTGTACTTTTTAAACTTGTTATTCATGAAAGAATCCTGAAAAAAAAAAAAAAAAAAAATCACAGGTTCCAAAAAATATTTGGCAGCACAACTGTTGATATTATCCAACATTGATCATTCTAATAATAAATCCGCATATTAGAATGATTTCTGAAGGATCATGTGACACTTAAGACTGGAGTAACAGCTGATAAAAATTCAGCTTTTCATCACAGGAATAAATTCTATTTTAAAGTATGTTAAAATAAAATACATTATTTTATATTGTAAAAACATTTTGCAATATTACTGTTTTTTTCTATATTTTTAATCAAATAAATGCAGCCTTGATGAGCATAAGAGACTTCTTTAAAGACTATTACAAGTCTTACTGACCCCAAACTTTTGAACGGTAGTGTATATATAAAAATATATAATATATATATATATACAGTAGTTTTTGAATGAAACACTTAAACCTGAGTAGCTTAGTAACTAACATGGTAGCAGTTGTAGTTTTAGTGATTGACTGCTTTGTTGTACCTTGAAATCCAGTGTCAGATTAGGCGAAACATGGATGTAAAACATTAAGGCACAGACAATAGACCTTAGTCAGGTTAGATGGCATATTGAATTTAACATGAAAATTAGACTGTAAGGGATGGACTTACAGTCTTTACAATTACACACTGCATAAAGGTCCTGCATAAAACTGACAACTTTTAAAACTGGAGTTTGGAGTTTCACGGAGTTTGTGTCCACTGAAAGTTTTTTTTTTTTTCAGCTTGAAAATGTATGTTGTTAAACAAAAGTACAATTCATTGAATGCACTGTAACCTATTACTTACAGCCCTATTTATTCCTGTCTAAAATTAATATGACCCGACTAAGGTCTGTGGATACATAATTCTCAGAATCTTTGCTTTTACTGGATGTATTGCTATGTGATGTTAAATTTGCAACCTGCATTTGTTGGTATAATGAAAATTACTGAACAGCTTTACTGTTTTCATGCCTTTTAGGATTTTGTGAATGCTAACAGAGACCTGACTAATACAGCCATTGGAATTTACATCATCAAACCTGGTCTGTGACCCTCCATCAGGTTTTGGAATCAACTAAAAGTGCAGAAGCATGGAGATGTCACCTAGGCTTGTGCTCTGCATTTGAGTGTCATATACAGCATGAATCTGTATTACATCACAAGACCTTGGGAAGAACTTTTTCTGTTGACAAGAATGTTGTTGCCTATCTTGAACTGAGAATGATTACAATTTCTTGAAGAAGTTGCTCATTGTAAGACCTTGAGAAGAAAATAAATGTATTTTGTTTCTAAAAAATGCTTGACATTTTTTACTTGCACTCATAGAGCAAATAATTAATATGGTAATAAGGTAAATGAAATTAATAAATGAGTTCACTTTACGTAATAAACTTTTATAAATTTAACATAAAATTATTAAGCAACACATATAATCAATATGTAACAGTGACAAATTCAAATGATTTGTATTTACTTAAAGAAATTTTGTCAGCTTTACTTGAATTGTTTTTGTTCATACAACTAAATTGTTACTTGTACAAATTACTCAATGTAGTTGCGTGGAACCACTTGACACTCTTTTTTTAAGTAAGTCCAACAAATCATTTTTTTGAGTGTACCTTGTTGGCTGGATCTTTATGTGACAACTAGCCCCGGTTACGTACAATTAACTGTTAGAATAATGAAGACAAAATATGTTTGTCAGCTAATTTATTTTTTCATTTAGATAGTTATGTGATCAAGTGAAAGGATGACACTTATATTTTGTTGAAGCTTATAATGCCTTCATTTGGCACTTGAGAATTGAAGGCATCCCAATTTTGAAGCTTAAGTGATGAAAAGCTTAAAAGCCATAAACACTTCTTGAGGAAATCCCGGGAAAATCTCTCTGTGACTCTGCTGAAATGAGCTCAATAAGAGCCTCTGATGACATCCAGTGCTCGTTTTTTCATTTTAGTAATCATCCCTGAAAGATATGACCAGATCATACATTTACAACACATCTGAATCTGTTGCAAAGAAGAAGAAGTCTTTTGGTATTGTTTTTTCTCTGCTGCATGTATAAGAATAAAACTCAAGAGAAAACAACATGTAAGAAAAGCCTCTTAAAAAATGCATAAATGTGACATTTGCGGCTCTCTCAAGGGTCTTCCACTGAAAACACATTTTGGTGAGTGAACCGATCTGTAAGCTTCTTGTGCTTTCTTTGACCGCATGGTCAAAAAATTGCTCGGCCAAACATTAAAACAAAAAATCACCCATTCCTCCACTTTGCATGAATGCTGGAAGCAATACCACACTGAATGATTTCAAATGGTCAGTAGTTTAGTATGTGGAGCCATAATGTGGGATGGCATTTCACTGGAGTATCCCTATACGTCACCTAGCCTGGTATTGTGACCTGATGATAACTACAGAGTGTCTCTGACATTTACATAAGAATCCCTGAGTGGCTCTCTCATTCTTCCTCAGCATGCGCTTCAGTGTTTGTACTACATTTGGTTTGTAGAGGCCTATGTTTGGGTGCGGAAATCCTAAATGGAGAACGATAATGCAGAACGACAGCACAACGGGGTCTTAAATGGGTCATTGGATGCCTAATTTTCACAAGTTGATATTATTCCTTAGGGTCTTAATGAAAAGTCTCTAATATACTTTGATTAAAAATTCTCAATGGTTTTGTAAAACGACACCATTTTTACTTTGTCAAAATGAGCTCTGCAAAAATCAACCCATTCATGGATTGTTCCCTGAAATGTTAATAAGCTCTGCTCGCCCCGCCCCTCTCTCCTCTCTGTGGGGTGATGAGCATGTTTAGCGTGTTTAGCCGTAAAATTTGCTAACTAGCACGTTATTAGGAAAGGTGATTGCAGAGATTCATTTAAAAAAACCTTATACTCACTTCTGCTGTAGGTGAAGCTGAATCACGAATGATTTGTGCAAACATAGACACATTTCTGTAGATCAGGAGGCGCATTCCCTTCACAAACAAATCCACTGCATCTTCAGCATCTCAGATGTTGGGAGTACAAGACAACCACTATGTTCATTATTACATCCAGCAACACAACACCTCAATTTCTCAATCTGAGATATTGTTGTCTAAATTACATCCCTGCCTCGGCATCGAAACAATGGAGGTTGGACTGTTACAGCTGATCTGAGGTAAGACGCTCATGTCAATCAACTATCGTGGGAGCGTCCTCTGTCGGTGTGACGCCACACAGACAGGCATCTAAGAATGGCTCGATTTGAAAAAGGGGATATTATTTTTACAGATTAATTAAAAAACACTGCACAGATTTTTAGCATTATAGAGCAGATGTGTACATACACTGCCAACACACATTAACGCTCAAACAACATGAAAAAGTGAACTTTGCAGTCGTGGCCTAATGGTTAGAGAGTCGAATTTGTAGCCTGGAGGTCGCGGGTTTGAGTCTCAGGTCCAGCAGGGATTGTAGGTGGAGGAGTGAATTGGCATTGGCCACTGTGTTAATAATGCATCGCATTTTGCCAGTTTAAGCAAAAAAAAAAGTACATTTCAATATATCTTGGGACATTTTTGTGCAGTTATATATATATATATATAAAACAGTATCAGGGATGACATTTAAAGTCCCTCCCTACTGACAAACATTAAAAAAAAATATATATATAGACTAATAAAAAAAAGAGGAGATTTCATTTTTTTTTTTTAAATTTTAAACTGGAGTAGCTGCAGTTCTTTCTAACCGAAGAATTAGGCCAGCTGAGTTCCAACCACCTAACTGCGCACATAATATCCCACATAATGCTGACAACATGTTAACAACGTTAAATTATGCTAACAATGTGCTAAATTATACTAGAAATATTCTATCAAAATCTATCTATAACTTTCAGAATTAAAGCTATTACAGCTGCTTCAAACTTTCAGGGTAGGCTTTCTCAAACCAACTTCAAAGTTAGTTCTAAAACTTTACTCATATAGTTTATTATATTGTATTTTTTATCAAATTAATGCAGCCTTGGTAAGCATAATATATAAAAGAGGAGACTTTAAATTGTAAAACGTGAAGAGAGCATGATGTCAAATGTATTTATTATTTACAAAATGTTTCATTAATTTAAAAGGGGCAAAAATGATAACCGGGTTGACTTTTAGTGTTTTTTTTAAATAATATATTATTCTAGCTAAAATCTAAAATACAGACATGTTTTGTTTAAAATGTTGATACAGTAAAGAGAAGTTGGGGAAGGATGGCACCCGTTGTGTAATGTTGTGTAATGACCCTTATGTCTTTCCACTATGAATAAATGTAATAAGCACTAGAGCTGAGATGTATTGAGTCTGACAGACTGTGTGCAGTCCTCTCATGCGTTGTCATTTCTGCTACAAGCTCAGTACAAACCGCATAATTAATCAGAGATCACTTTTGCCCCTGCCATGTCACTTCAGATGAGCAGTTTATGTGTGTTTACCCCTAAACATTTGTATGAATGTTGTCCATTTTATTCACATACTGGGCAGCCTGTGTAAATTTCAACCTTTCAAAAGTCTTTGCACTGCCGAAAGCCAAGAGCATTCAGAGTCGCTTGCATCCTGTCAGATGTCACATTAAGCCACATGATTTATTTCACGGGTTTTATACACAAGCCCAGCCAGTAGATTAACAGTCCCGCGGTGCTGGACAATATCATCTGAAAGGGGATATAAAAAAGATGGTAGTTGCATTCAGGCTCAGTAGGAAAGGAAAGACTGTAATAAAAAAAAATAACTGTGGTGATCTAATCAAAGGCCAGATGGCAGAAGATGATGGAGGACTGCTTGCCAGTGGAGTGGGAGGGGATCCAGCCCTGGCACACTCGTCCCATGGTGTCACACCGACACAAATACGACATTAGCAACCAACACTGCCCCACGGTGCCAGCGGATGAGGTCACAACTGTACAATATTTGAACGGCTGTTTTAAAGCCACATTTCATACGTGTACTGTAGCCTTAAAGGAACAGTGCACCCAAAAATGAAAATTTGATAAGAATTTACTTACCCTCAGGCCATGCAAAATGTAGATCAGAACAGATTTGGAGACGTTTAGCATTACATCACTTGCTCACCAGTGGATCCTCTGCAGTGAATAGGTGCCGTCAGAATGAGTCCAAACAGCTGATAAAAACATCACAATAATACAGAAGCAATCAGTATGTTGGTAAGAAACAAATCCATCATTAAGACATTTTTAACTTTAAAGGAGTTCTCTATCCATTGCTTTCTCCAGTGAAAAGGTTGTTTCGTCTGAATCAGGAGAGGAATATGCACAGATCAAGCACAATTTTCAAGAAAAAACAGTCCATTATTATGGATTATGGACTCATATTTCACAAAGTACTCAAAAAATTAATATCCTGTCATCATTTACTCATACTCAAGTTGTTACAAACGATATGTGTGGCATATGTGACCCTGGACCACAAAACTAGTCTGAAGTAGCATGGGTATGTTTGTAGCAAAAGCCAAAAATACATTGTGTGGGTCAAAATGATTGATTTTTCTTTTAAAAATCATTAAGATATTAAGTAAAGATCACGTTCCATAAAGATATTTTGTACATTTCCTACCATATATAGATATATATATATAAACTTAATTTTTGATTTGTAATATACAATGCTAAGAACTTTGTCTGGACAACTTTAAAGGTGGTTTTCTCAATATTTGAATTTTTTGTTGCAGATTTAGATTCCAGATTTTCAAATTGTTGTATGTTGTATGTCAATGGAAAGCTTATTTATTCAGCTTTCGGATAATGTGTAAATCTCAGTTTCATAAAATTGACCCTTATGACTGGTTTTGTGGTCCATGGTCACATATGTAACCAGACAGTTTTGGCACCCATTGACTTCTGCTGTATGGGTAGAAAAAACTTTTTTTTCCCCTTATGTTCTGGAGACTAAAAAAAAGTCATGCAGTTTTGGAATGACATGAGGGTGAGTAAATGATAACAGAATTTTCATTTTTGTGTGAACCATCTCTTTAAAAGTTAATTCCCTTTTTATTTCCCTCCTAATGTGATCATTCATGTAGAATCCATTTAACCTCTTCAAAGAAAAGGTCAGCAAGTGCTCGAGTGTGCTTTCGATAAAAATGTAGCATTCAAATTAGCCACAAAGAAATGGTCATTCTGTTGACCCCTATCTGACAGCAAAAATGAAATTATAAGGCTGATATTTTTCTCAGCTCAGTGAGCACGTTTTTTACTTCTTGGATGTCATGATGAAGCAAACTTCTAAAAAGAGATTTTAAATATGTAAAGTAAAAAAAAGACTCATTTTGAAGGGTTAAAAATTGCAGATTTAATCAACAAGTTAATATTAGTTAATATTTTAACTAATTAAATGATGAATTCACAGTAAACACGTCACATTTAAAGTAAAATATTTTACCATGAATTTTAACATAATTTTTAACAAAATCTGTAAAAAAAAAAAATGCATTGCCATGTATTCTGTTTTTACTCTATCTCTGTATATATTTAGACTTTAGCTAGAACAATATATTATTAAATAGACTAAAAGTCAACCCTGTTACCATCATATTTCCCCTTTAAAAGTAATTTAATGTTCCATGAATAAATCATATCATAAAATCATAATGACATCGTCCAAGTTTTACAAGCTAAATTCTAGTCATGTTTAGTCAACAAGACCCTTAAGTTAATATTTTAACATAAGTTTATATGTTTTATTTAAGCAGTTGTGGGGAAAAATTAGATGATAAATGTAAAGAAAAAAAAATTATTATTATTATTATTTATAATAAAAATAAATGCATTTTGATTAGTATTTTTTTATTACATTTAAATGCTGCTAATTTCTTTCCATCACAAGATTACATTTAAAATATAACTTACAAAAATAATTTAAATTTTAAAATATATTAAATATGACTGTTTTTACTTTATTTTTGATCAAATAAATGCAGTCTTGGTGAGCATAATCTTCTTTCTAAAATAAAAACTAAATATCAATATCTGTGTTTTTCTATATATATATAAAAGATGAGACTTTAAATTGGAAAACTAGAGAGAATAATGTCATTATGATATTTTTTTAATTTATGGAATATTTCATTTTTTTTTAAAAAAAAAGGGGGAAATATGATGGTAACAGGGTTGACTTTTAGTATTTCTGTTTTCAGTAATTCATATATAATATATTATCTGTTTGTTAATATAATTAGTCAACAAATTAATATTTTACCATAAGATAATACTGATATTTTACCATCAATTAATATTTTACCACAAGTTATTATTCTTATGAAAGCAATTGTGGAGAAAATTATATGATAAACTCATAATATTTATTTTTCTTTTTTACATTTAAAGTAAAATGCTTTAACATAAATCAATCAGTTACAGGTTTTTATAAAATCCTTCTTGCAAATCTCATGTGACCACTATGAAAGATTTATTTGAGAGATCTTATTAAAAACTCAAAATAACATATTGCACATAATTAACAAGAATGACTTCTCATTAGATTTAGGATTTTTTAAAATGCCAATTAAAGAAGAGTAAAATATAACAAGAAGTTGAGGTGCAAAATAGCCTAGATTCACATTGTGATGTGATGATTGGCTTAAAAATGTCTTCTATCAAAAGTGACAAAATTCTTTTTTTAGCAAGTTTTCCAGTCAAATTTCAAGTTGTCCGATCAGTTCGTATCACACACCTTATCTGCCATTTCTGGAATGGGCAATTATAAAGAATCTCCTGTCATAATGGCGTGACAGCGGGTGCCTGGGCTGAAGTCACCCCGGGGGTAAAGAGAGCTGCCGAGTCTTTCAGCGCACTGCAATTCTCAGGGGTTTTATCTCCCTTTGAAATCACACTGGTCTTTATCAGAACTCCTCAGCAGACCAGATGTGTCTGAATAGGCTCTCCCTAAGCAAAGTTGTTTGCAAAAAGACCCAGGTGCCCTCAGAGCAGGAGACAGGCTGTGAGTCTGCATTTGATAATCCTCATTTTTGGAGCATCCGAGCAGAATGTGCTTTAATTTGAGATGACTCAACCGGGGTGCAAGTCAAGCACCAGCCAGCACCGCAGCTGTGCTGTCGAGATCTGGGTGAGAATACGAAGAGACGAAACAATCAATGCACAGCAAGAAAAGACATGAATGGTGTGTGATGACCGTGCACTATTCAAAACAGCATTAGCTAAAACAGTGCAGGGTGCAATGCAATACTAAGTAATTAATGACTGTAATTTAATTACTTTTCTCTTGAAAAAGTAAGAGATTACTTTTAATTTTTTGTAATCTAATTAGTGATATAATTGCATTAAAGGGATAGTTCACCCAAAAATGAAAATTCTGTCATTAATTACTCACCCTTGTGTCGTTCCAAACCTGTAAGACCTCTGTTCATCTTCAGAACACAAATTAAGATGAAGTCCGAGAGCTTTCTGGCCCTGCATAGACAGCAACACAACTGACACATTCAAAGCCCAGAAAGGTAGTATCAAGCCTGTAACAACCAATGATTAAAAAAAAAATATTTTTGGCAAATAGAAATATGATGTTATTTAATGTTTAATGTGACTGTTATAGCACCAGCTGTGGTTCGATCTCCCTAAAACGGTGCATGTTTGTTTAGAATCACCTGTCACATGTGCTCACCAGGTTTTGTGAAGTTTTGAGTTTTTGTTTAAGCTTTATAGGCTTTTGGGTACATTTGGACAGGCCCCTTTTCTAAATAACCCTGTTATAGCTTCCCAAAGGGTAAATTTCAACCTTTTTTGATAATTTATTGACCTAGAGAATTCAGAGAATTGTACTGCAGTTGTTTTTACCAGATTGAGCAAAAACCCAGGACTATTTTGCAAAAGTATTTATTTTTTTTTTTTTTACATTTTCTCAATCAAACAGTTTGATTGACAGCAGTGGTTCTAGAGGCAAAGTTGTTTGAAATGAGGAGGTCTATCGTATGATACAAATATCATGCATATGTGTGAAAAACCATGCAATATACAATTATTTACACACTTCAGTGGGCGATTCTTTAAAATTTCTCAGACCTTTAGGGCCGTAAATCAGACAGGCCCACCAAGTTTCATTCCGATTTACCCTTTGATCAACCTTGTCTAATACATGCTCAAAGTTCACCAGTCTATGGTGGCCATTTTTTTGTGAGATACACAAATGTCCTTATAGGCACTTGTGGGACTTTGAACCAAGACTGTGCGTACCAATTTTCATGTCGATAGAACAAACAGTTGCATAGTTATGGCCGTTTTTATGTTTTCCCTTTTATAGCATCATCCAGCTGCCAAGCTCGGTGACTTTTTTCACGTGACCTCAGATTCAGCTCTTACATACACGTTGTGAGTTCGGCAAAGATATCTCAATCTGTTCAAAAGTTATAGCATTTTAGTAAAGGCAGCACTACCCTTTTCGAATATTTTAGCATCCCTTTGCGACAATTATTCATATTAATTATTGGAATCTTCCTGCACTGGTTTGGTTCCGATCAGGTGAAAAACCTAGGACTAGTTAGCAAAAGTAGGTTTTTAAAAAAATGCTAAATACTCAAAAATTTTGCACACTTGAGCCTGCGACAAGTAGTTTAGGAGTTATGAGTGATTTTGTCACTGATTTTGTCACCCCAATTGGGGCGAGCCTTGGTGGCGTTGTAGACAGTGTGAGTACTACCATCCCTCCAAATTTCAAGTCTCTATGACTTACGGTTTGGTCTGCGCAATCAGTTTTACGTTGGGTTTGCCCATCCTTGGCCATTCTAACAATTACAACAGAGTTTCAATGTTATGTGCTTGAACCCCTAATAATAAATGACTAACAAATGACTTTATTCAACAATTTCTTCTCTTCTGTGTCTCGGTGGACTATTTTAACGATGCCCTTACTACTTTTCTGGGCCTTAAATGTGTCAGTTGCGCTGTGTCTATGCAGGTCAGAAGGCTCTCAGATTTCATCAAAAACATCTCAGTTTTAATGTTTATGACTGTTAAAGCACCAGCTGTGGTCCAATGTCCCTAAAACTTTGCATGCTTGTTTAAAATCACCTGTCACATGTGCTCACCAGGTTTTGTGAAGTTTTGAATTTTCGTTTAGGCTTTATAGGCTTTGGGGTATATTTCGACAGGCCCCTTTTCTAAACGCACTGCTTTTATGCAGTTGCTAAGGTGAACCAAATGGGTTTCAGTGTGTTGCAACATGGTTACGTACATGTTCTGTGTGATTATAACATTTTGCAGTTGCAGTTGCTATGGTGTTCTGAGAACTTGCTCATTATGCCGAAATCTCTATGATATCTGTTCTCCAGATATGCCTCAGGTCCCTACGGCTATGGGATTTTTCATTGTATCATCTGCCAGGTTAAAATCATACATCTAAGCGGTTTAAATAACTTCCGGTTCATTAGCTGCTCTAGGAAAATATCGAGAACAACAACAACATGCAGTAAACTGTAAAAATGTTAATATCAAGCAACAAAATGAGCTGTTTTGTATAGCTAAAAATAGCTGGACGCAGGTAAGACCGAAACCCAGACTCATAAAATTTACAAATGGCTGTTCCTGATCTTACGGGAAAAATAAGGTGGATAGCATAAATGTTGTGGGTTGAGCTACATGCCAAAGTTTAACACTTGTGCTTAAGGGTCTCTAACTAACTGCTATTAGCAATAGCAAACGCGGTAACTGAATTAGCCCAGCTAATAGACCTTTTGCCTTTTTTTATTTTGTCGATAACATGCGTCAGTGCAGAAATGCGCACACAATTTCACCTTCCGTTCATCGCCGGGTCAGGAAACATCAAGTGGCAGGTGTCTGACTACAAGTGAGGTTTACATCCAAGTGTTCGCGCGCGGGTCACGCCGGTTAATTAATCTTCTGCGTCAATGTGAGGTTTTACAGCCATGCTGAGATCTATGCGATCACCCCCACCACCTACAACGGTCATAATAACCTTAAATGGGCTTTCAAGGCAGAAAACAGTGAATAGAGGTTTCTGAGTGGATCTTTGACAAACACAACTGGGGTCTGGACTTCAGGCAGATTGGTTGCTATGGAGACAGTGCCCCTGCAGCACACTAATGGCAGGCGGCGTTGCGCAGATAAGCACAGTGCTAATCATAGACTATTGTCCTGAGATGCGTTGTGCGTCTCTCGTGCCCCTGTGTGACGGACCCCGCCTGCCAAATGTCTTTGGCTGGTCTCCTCGGGTACATTTAAATCCATCCCTCCTTAAAATTCTCTCCTTCCACAGTTGTTTTCTTGGCCCGCTGAGAAATGCAGAACAGGAGTGGAGAAATGAACAGCAGAGATGACTAGACTAAGAGCCATTTTTGGCTTGAAAACAATACAGCTATTAAAATATTAATAACTCAGAGAAGTCTAGCCTATCAAAAATGGTGTACATCTGAGGATATGAAACATCCAGTCGCAGTATATCCTCAGGAAACACATGTATTCTCTGTGAGACTGTGCACCTGTTGTTAGCATGGCTCTGGAAGCACTATTATATAACATTACCGTCATCATATTGAACGCAGTTGCTCGAATCACAAAGAACAACCTTGTTTATGCACTTGTGAAACGCTAGACATGACTAATGCTTCCTTGTCAGTGAAATCGTCTTTTTCACTTGTTAGAATGCCAATATCGCTCAACACTTTCTCAGAGAATAATTAAAGACAAGCTCTTATGCTCTAACAAGTCAAGAAGAGATGTTAAAAACATTTAAAAGAGAAGGGAAGGACATTAAACGTACATCCACTCGACATTCACATACTTTCATCTTTATCTCTCTGTAATCTCACAACATATGCGGACTGCCCGGAGCTTTGGCTTTTTCAGTTATTTTGTGGGAACATACCGGGTCCTTCAAGAGTACTGAGCGGTATTATTCAATCATCTTCAGCCAGATGTGATGAGCAACCCGTTAGAGGGGGCAAAACGTCCTCATCTATCTCATTACATCTCTCGTCACTTTCATTACGTGTCACGGGCCGTCATTGGAACTCTATTCAACGAGTAGACACTGCAAGGACGGTCACATTATGTAGATGACGCCACTAAAAGGATAAACGGAAGATAGTTCACTTCTGACCTCAAGATCCTTTCATCCATTAAAAAACATAAGCATATCTTTAACTTAAGTTGCATGGGAAATTGAAAAGATGGTAAAAATGCTAGTACACTGTAAGTAGGAATTAGATTTTGACCATACTGTTTTACGTAATTACTGCGAACTGTGCATTGTGCATAGTCGGATATTACGACACAAAATACTCATGTAACCTACTCTGATAGCACACATACATCAGAGAGATATCTATTTGACGTCTGCATTTACATCTGGAAGATACATTTTTTTAGTGTGTTTGCTCATCTGCAATACATCTATAGAATGTTTCCTATCAGATGTCAAATAGACGTCTATTAGATGTCTTTAAGATGTTTATGATTTAGAATGTATGTAAAACTGACGTCTTACAAACGTCTGTCAGATGTTTGTACACAGCAGATGCTTTCCAGATCAAGAGATCTTAGACATCTTGCAGATGTATGTGTGCTATCTGGGTTAACAGACATTTTGCAGATGCGTAAATCATGGCAGGTGGTGAGAATGACATGAAATGCGTGATGTGTTTGCCACAAACGAACAATATTTGCCTCAATCCCGTCTTCCACGCAAGTTGAAAAATTTGAACTCCAGAGGACAATTCACATCACACGACTTTATTCAACAATTTCTTCTCTTCTGTTTCAGTCTTCGAAACGTCGTTCACGAGAGTACCACCACACATGCTGATGTCACATGGACTATTTTAATGATGTTCTTACTACCTTTCTGGGTCTTGAATGTGTCAGTTGCATTGCTGTCTATGCACGGTCAGAAAGCTCTCAGATTTCATAGAAAATATCTTAATTTGGATTCTGAAGATGAATGAAGGCCTTACTGGTTTGGATTGTGAATTATTTTTGATACTATTTTTCGAAAACTAAGAATTCCGACACAACTACATTGTTGGCATACTATTTTTGCATACTTTATAATGGGGATGTATTTCATTTCAGATGGATTTCAGATGCAGCGTATGTTCTATATAATATGAATGAGTGACATACATCCATTCATCATGTTGTCATTGTCATGTGACCAGTGTCAGTTGTTGCGATTCACTGAAATTCACAATTCCGCTTCTGTAGCCTCATGGGACAGTAAAGTATCCATCAGACCCATTCAGCACTTCAGAATCTTGGAAACAGTAAGTCCAGTTATTTTGGATACTACTATGCTTAATGTATTTTGCATACTATATCCCAAGGATTCCCAACCACATGCTGCATCCACACCATGTTGTAATTACTGAAATTTCAAGATGACAAAACGCCACATTCTACCCAGTGCTGTCCACATCCTTGGACTCGGAATTATGCGTTTCTATGCCAACACTATCAGCGCTAAAATAGGCTGAATCTGCGGTGATCAGGTGATACAAATCTTAAGGTGTGTTCACGTCATATCGAATTCCCGTAATTACAAGATTCCAACTTGTAAAAAGCGTTCACGTCCTTGTAGAACTCGTAATTACAACTTGTGAACTGGGAGTCTTCTGAGAGCTACGACTTGTACAACATGACCGCTGTACCACCTGACCAACGTAGGCTCTGTTTAGGCGTTGATAGTGTTGCCATAGAAAAGCATAATTCCGAGTCTGAGGACGTGAACAGCTCCGAGTAGAATGTCACATGTTGTCATCTCGAAATTACGGTAATTACAATATGGCGTGAACGCAGCAATAACTCTCAGAGAATTCCCAGTTTATCAGGTGTAATTACGGGTTCTAAGAGGACGTGAACCCTTTTTACAAGTTGAAACTTAGTAATTATGGTAATTTCGACATGCACTTTCCACGTGAATGCACTTACATTCCTGGAGCCCCCTTAGCACTGCATGTTTTCCATGTCTCCTTAATCAAACACACCTGATTCAGATCCTCAGCTCATTAGTAGAGACTCCAAGACCTGAAATGGGTGTGTCAGATAAAGGAGAGATGCAAAATGTGCAGTGTTGGGGGGCTCCAGGAATGTGGTTGGAAGCCACTGTTATCCACATTTTCTCCAACACTGAAGTAAGCCTATGGGTGAGACTTCTCGTGCATTATCCACTATAGGGAA
Source organism: Labeo catla (assembly GCA_012976165.1). Classification (NCBI taxonomy): domain Eukaryota; kingdom Metazoa; phylum Chordata; class Actinopteri; order Cypriniformes; family Cyprinidae; genus Labeo; species Labeo catla. The sequence goes on from VONZ01000169.1 coordinate 82,716, forward strand.
ATAACAAGAAGAATAACAATGTGCAGTAAACGCTAAAACTGTTTGCACCACAAACCAGTGTGTTCAATGTTATACATTAAAATAATATGGTAAGACTAGGGGTGTGCGATACTGACAAAAAATAATATCTCAATATTTTCTGGGATTTTATCAATAACGATAATTAGATGATAATTTGTTGAGTGTGTTATTGTACTGGTGTTTTAAGGACTACCATGGACAACTGACTCCTAATTTTTTTTATATTCTTCATATTCTGTAGAGTGGTCAGTTCACACTGATAGAAATTGTTTTTTTCTAATAAGTTTAAACAGATTTTTACCTTTTATGGGCATTTTAACCTGGCTGTTACCAAGCAAATGAAATCAGAATCAACAAAATTTGTCTTTGCAATGCAAAAGAAACACAGAAGCTGCATCTGAAGTGACATTAAGATGTATTTACACACCGTTTAATGCAGGTCATGAATGCATTTAAGATGCAGTTACAAATGCATAACGTTTTGATATTTTAAACATAAAACGGTCAATACTGATTGTAATTTGATTGAAATTATTTATACTGATTGAAATTATTTAGATAATAAAAAAGACACTTTAAATGTGGAATTAAAACCGCCAGTAGGTGTCAGTAAGTCACAGTTAATAAGTGAGCCATTGAGATTTAACCGAATCATTTATAAACGGTTGAATCATTCAGTAATGCAACACCGTCATGTTGCTCAGAGACGCAAAACAGTGGTGTGGCTGTGTTTGGAATGATTTTTGTTAGCGAAATCAAGCAAAAACAGTCAATATGGTGTCTAAAACTTAAGTCTCTTAATTCTTGTCTGTTGAGCTGTTGTAAAAAATCAATATCACATTTGTAATGATGGAAATTTTGGGAGAGGAAAACGGCACTCTTCGTGTGATATTGATTAACTATATGAAGTGGAATAAATCAATACATTTTATGTCTCCATGTCTTGAATTTGTGATCATTCTAAATGTATTTTAATAGACTGAATCATGCAGTGAAAAAACGCACTAATGCGCACTAGACTTCACGTAATGCGTGCACTCACTGTAGGTGTTTTAAATAGCTTTTGCAAAATACTTGATAATGTCAAAATGAACATCGCACACCCCTAGGTAAGACACCAATTTGCAATACCAAGCAGCAAAACGATCTGTTTCATACAGCTAAAAATAGCCGGACGCAGATGAGACCGAAAGCCAAATCCATAAAATCTACAAATGCCCACGCCCATTTTTTTGTGCTTGACTTTACCTTCCATTACCATTGACTTTTCTTGTCATTTTTACATTGGACCACCAATTTTACGGCATTTACACACAAAAAAAAAAAACAAAATAAAATGATAACTGGACATCAATCGCTGAATTAATTACATGCAATACGATGTGGTCGTGTGACAAATGTAGTGTGGTCACGGTCAATTTATCATGCTACTAATAAAAACATGTAGTGTGAAATAATGGATGCTGTTTTATTTACAGTATGTAGCAAATATTCCAACACAGCCCAGGATTTACTTTGCATACAATCTACATAAAAACACATGTTCTACCAAATATTGTTCTAACAAGTCTGGTTGTTGTCTGGGAGTTGTCTGCGAGGTCTGAACAAACAAAACAGTTGCTGGTTTGCTGAGGGTTTGTGAGCACCCAGCGTGCATTGCAGCATGAATAATTTATTAAGACAGTTGTTGAGTGAACTGAAAAATCTCAGTGCATCATGTTGCCTTGACTTTTAACTTTTCTCAACAGCCCCTTTTTGTACAGTTCAGCGACACTGTTACCTTTCACCCTAACATAAGTAGAATTCTGTTATGTGCAAAAGTAAGCACATTTTTAAACTTATTTAAAGGGATAGTTTACCCAAAAATTTGCTGAAAATTGCTCACCTTCAGGCTATCTAAGATGTAGATGAGTTTGTTTGTTCATCAGAAAAGATTTGGAGAAATGTAGCATCACATCACTTACTCACCAGTGCATCCTCTGCAGTGAATGGGTGCCATCAGAATGAGAGTCCAGACTGATAAAAACATCACAATATTCCACACCACTCCAGTCCATCAGTTACTGTCTTCTGAAGTGAAAACCTGCATGTTTGTAAGATACAAAACCATCATAATGGCATTTTTAACTTTAAACAATTGTTTCTGAGTTCTCTATCCATAAGATTGCTTTTTACAGTGATAAGGTCGTCTCATCTGAATTAGGAGAGAAATATGCACAGACCAAGCACTGTTTAAAACAGTGAAAACAGTACACAACAGTTCTAATCAAATATCTTGGTGGATTTTAATGTGAGAGGACGACAGGAGATGGACTTTTTCACTGAATGAATTCCATTGTTATCATGGAATATAGACTCACATTTTGGCCAGAAGCAATGGTTTGAAGTTAAAAACATTTTAATGATGGATTTGTTTCTAACAAAAGTACATCTTTTTGCTTCATTTACATTAAGACATTAAAGGAGAAGTCCACTTCCAGAACAACATTTTACAAATAATTTACTCTCCCCCTTGTCATTCAAGATGTTCATGTCTTTCTGTCTTCATTCGTAAAGAAATTATGGTTTTTGAGGAGAACATTTCAGGATTTTTCTTCATATAATGGACTTCAATTGTGCCCCCGATTTTGAACTTCCAAAATGTAGTTTAAATGCAGCTTCAAAAGGCTCTAAACGACCCCAGCCGAGGAAGAAGGGTCTTATGTAGCGAAACGATTTGTCATTTTTTTCACAAAATAAAAATTTGTATACTTTTTAAGCACAAAAGCTTTTGTAGCACAGGCTCTGGGATGTGCGTTCTTGAATGATTTGTTCATTTTGAACGGATCTTTAATGTAACTCAGGAAGAACGAGTCGTCTCATGCACAACATCCTATTAGGTTCTGTACTGGAATTAGTTCACCTGTTTCGAGTCTTCGGGTTTTTCAAGTCGTTCGTTCATCTTATTGGGCTGTCACGTGATGAACGAACGACTCAAACCCGAAAACTTGTCAGATAAGAGGTGAGGTGAGCTAAATCATAGACTAAAGATAGCACGTAATATTTTAATTATATTTTGCTAAAATGAATGAAATGACTCGAAAAAAGACTTGTTCATTTTCCTGAACGAGACTCAAATGTACGAGTCGGTAAAATGAGCCGAACTTCCCATCACTACTACGGATCACGTCTAAGTTCATCGTCTGTGTACTCCAGCTCAAAACGGTAGAGAATGGCGAAAAATCTTATTTTCTCCTACAACTTAAGAATCATCCGACATCATTGAAGCTTTTTGTTTGTAAACAGCATTTGACTTACTTGCACTTTGTTAGTCTTTGCGCGTTTGCTTTGTAAACACTGGATCTGTAGTTCCATGTGACCTTTCGACGTGATTCAATAGTACGTAGCGTTGTGAACGCGCATCCCAGAGCCTGTGCTACACAAGCTTTTGTGCTTAAAAAGTATACACATTTTTATTTTTCGATAAAAATGACTGCTCGTTTCGCTAGATAAGACCCTTCTTCCTCAGCTGGGATCGTTTAGAGCCTTTTAAAGCTGCATTTAAACTACATTTTGGAAGTTCAAAATCGGGGGCACAATTAAAGTCCTTTATATGAAGAAAAATTCTGAAATGTTTTCCTCAAAAACCATAATTTCTTTACAACTGAAGACAGAAAGACATGAACATCTTGGATGACAAGGGGGAAAGTAAATTATTTGTAAATTGTTGTTCTGGAAGTGGACTTCTGCCTTAACTGATGGACTGGAGTGGTTTGCATTACTTTTGGATTATTGTGATGTTTTTTTTAACTGTTTGGACTCTCATTCTGACGGCACCGATTCACTGCAGAGGATCCATTGGTGATCAAGTGATATAATGTTAAATTCCTCTGAATCTGTTCTGTTAGAAACAAACTCATCTACATCCTGGATGGCCTGGGGGTGAGTACATTTTCAGCAAACCTTTATTTTTGTGTGAACTGTACCTTTAAACTGCAAATATAAATGACTACCAGTTCTGGAAGACAAAATATATGCAGTAAAATTTTTCTTCACAATGCCACAATGTTTAACAGCTCAGTAGAGCAATTCACAGGATATAATATCTCCCTCAAATGTCTCTGTGTTGCATTTCCTCGCTTTCACAGTCTGCCTCAGCAAATGTTGGCAATTATGTGCAAATTGCACATAACATCTCACTTTCAGTTTTTCTTGTCAGTGAAATGAAAAAACAGGAGGCATAAATGACCCACTAAGGGCATTTTTCACATTTGTGAAAAAAATCTCTTCTCTGCATCTCTTGATGCATTGATTATAATGACTTTCAAAGCGATAAACAAAGTGATGTGTGCCTGCAATGCTTATGAAACGATTAACATACTGTAGGTAGGTGCGGTAAACAGGAGAGAGGCTGAAACGGCAGCTTGGAAATCATGTTGATGAATTCCATTATGCTAATAACCATTAGGCAATCAAGACTAAAATGTTGTGTTTTTTGTCATATGAAGAGCAGACATAAAAGCCAATTTGCTCAGCCATTCTGAAAGACAGAATATTAGCCTTGACTTACAGCTGTATCATAAATCAAAAATGTGCAATCTGCATTTTAATGACCAGAATAATTAACACTAATATATGAATAACACTGAAATATAACGCTTGAAATACAATATATTGAAAATGTGTTGTGCGGTAGCAGATTGTAAGACCTAACACTGTATGAACTAATACGTAAATTATATAGACACTTCATAATATTATCAAACTCATAAAGCAGATTATTTAATAAAATACTGTAGTTGTATGTTAGACATTTGAAGCAACACAGAAATAATAAAGTGTGATAATAATCTGGTTTTATGATGCCTATGTTTGCTTTCTTCCCAAAGGCTTTTTTCTTATTTTTACAAACAAATGACCCCTTGTGGACACAGGAAGAAAGTACAAATACAGTAACAACCAGGCGAACTTACTATTGGGAGTTTGGACACCTTTATGGCAAACCATATATGAAAGGACTTGGGCTGTTTAATAAAAACACAAAAATAAATTAAAGCTATAAGTCATGAAACAACAACAACCTTTGCAAATAATAAAAGTGCAATACAATAAAGTAAAAAAAAAAAAAAACACCATTAACCAATAAGAAGCCAAGGCCAAAAAAGACATTTTATATAAAATTGATTAAAATGCCAGTCAGAAACCATGTGGTTTTTAATAATAATATTAATAATAAAACCTCCTATTTATTGAAATAAAATGCGAAATGGAGAAATGTTATTTATTTTAAAAATTTGAAATTATGCCTTGGCAACTAACTCAAATTAAAAAGGTTGAAGTTGAAGTATTAAAATGACTAAAACTGGAAAATTAATTAAATCTAAATTACAGAAATATCAAAAATAATAAAGTTGACAAAAGCACTGAGTGAAATTACTTTATTACAAAATTGCTTAACTAAAATTAGAATGAAAAGTGAAAAAATTAAAATAAAAGCCAACTCAAAATTAATTTATACTATAATAATACATATATAATACTAAAATAACACTGGCTTGGACACAATTTTATTACTACTATTTTTTATTTCATAATAGAAAAGTTATTAATTTACTATTATTCAAATTAAAATATTATTTTGTAAAGAAATTCATACACATAGCATAATTTATGTTTGTCCTCAATGTTCGTCTTTTTTGACTAATTTCAATCACTGAATTAAAATATTAAGCTCATGAGAAACAAATGTAGTAAAATCCAGACTTTTAACCAGAATTTAATGAACCTGAATTAAAACACAAGAGTCAAAGTCAGAGTAAGCATGTTTATTACGTGTAACCTGACCAAACGCAAAAAGTACACTCCAATAATTTAAGTAAACTGTTATTTTTTTGGAATTGTTAAACGATTGTGTCCCACACCAGGAGGACAGGTTACAGCTCCTGTACTTCTTTGCAAAAAGACAAACATGAATGAGGTCACGACGTCTCTGGAATTCTAGGATACGACGCTGTGGTGGATGCAGCGGGATCAGTGTGGAAGATCATGAGGCACTAGCTTGTAATGAGAGCCGCAAGAAGGACAACGCTGGGCTTCACCCTCATGGAGCCAGAACCACACGATAGCGGTGTTGTCCTCCTCACCTGGACAGACACACATACATGCGTTTAACACAACCTCTAACTAAAACTGTAACATTAAGTACGTAGACTCAAGAGTTTTGACTTACAGACACAGCCAACGATTCTTTTGTTGGTGATGGAAGGTACAAGATGGGGGTCTGACTTTGACCCGGCATACTTCTTGGGCTTCAGCACGCTGTAAGGATCCTGGGAGACAGAAGAACATGAAATCAGTCAATTTATAGAGTCTGTTTAAAGGACTAGAATCCCTGTAACACCAAGGTCAGAGGTTCAATTCTCAGGGAAAGCATGACCTCATGCAACATATATCCTGGGATTTGTTTGAAATGTCCTTTAAAGCCCTAGAAACCCTGTATAGCATGTTATTGGCAAGGTCATGGGTTTGATTCCAAGGAAGAAAAAGAATGACCTAATAGAATGTATACCCTGGAAATTGTTTGCAATGTCCTTTAAAGGACTAGAACCTATGTAGAGCATGTCATCGACAACGACAAGGTCATGGGTTCGATTCTCAAGGAGATCATGAGGTAATAAAATGTATACCCTGAAATTCATTTGAAATGTCCTTTATAGGACTAGAATCTCTGTACAGCAATTACAGAGTTCTCACTTGTTAAAAAATGTCTTCTCTATCTAAAAAAAGATAAATACATAAATAAAAATGTACTGATAAAAAGCATATGCAAAGTATTAGTACTGAAGTGTTACAAAGTATACTACACTTTTACTATAATAAAACGGATTTGTACTAGTTTATACTTTACTTTTTTCTTTGTCTTGTTTTTATAACTGTACTGCCTTAATTTTTTGATGTTTTCTACTGTTTATGGAAAAAAAAAAAAAGATTCACAAAACCTCTCTGAAATCCCGATCTGAATCAAATTATTCGCGTTCCGTACTCCGAAGTCCCGTCCTCAATAATGATTTGCGAACCATGGTTTCAGATCACGACTCGGAGCATGAATAGCGAATCATTTAACCTAGATCGGAACTTTGCGTATTTAGAATCATTTGATACGCATTCCGAAGTCCCGATCTGAATCAAATGATTCACAATTCAAAGTCCCAAAAGTCAAATAATTTGCAATCCCGCTCCGAAGGTCCATCTGAATCAAATGAGTCGCTGTACAAGATTTGAAGTCCCGATCTGAAACGAGTGATTCGTGATATGCTATGCGATCGGAGCGCTTCAAAACACTGAATCATTTTGCGACGCAATGATTTAACTGATTCAGAGTTTCCAATAGCTCCGTTTCACCCATATGCTTTTTAAATTATTACAAGTGATGTCGAAATTCAAAAATCAATGGCTCTTTTAATTTGATCTGGCTTTTGCTAGTGAATAGCTGGAAGTGACAATCAAACTCACAAGTTTGAATCAATCAGAGCGGTTGCAGTGTAAATGACTAAATTGATTCAGTTCATCGGTTCCTCTTTTTAAATCTTCCGCCATGTTTACACAACATTAGCTCACTATTTTTATGACATGAACTGAAATAAGCGAAAAAAGTATATTTTTTGAATTGTGTGTGAAAATGTGTGCTTATTTAAAAAAAATCATTTCTACAAAACATTTCATACGGTCTTTCAATAATTCAAGCAATTTTTCCAAGTACCTCTTCACAAATATTGCTATTTTAAGGGTTTTCCAGGCCTTAAATTTCAAAAAGACAAATTCAAGTACTTCAAGAAGTTTAAGCACCTAAATTTCTAACAAATGTTTTAAACACTTAATCATATTTAAACATTTAAACCAGTAGTACATCTTTCAAACTGTAACAAAAAATAGTAAATATTAATACAAGTAGTATTTATATGTAACCCACTTTGTAATTGTTAACGTTTAATAACTAATTTAATTACACTTTTTTTTCTCAGTAACAGATGGCAGTTACATTTAGTTTGTAAATAAATTACGTAACATTACATTACATATAACTTGAGGGTGAGTAAATAAAGACAGAATTTCATTTTTGGGTGAATTTTTCTTGCAATGTAACCAATATTTGATGCAAGTTTGACAGTTTTCTGACATATCATAATACATACTGTGCCTGTTTTCATAGCATTCATAATCTTCTTCTCCAGTCCAGTTGCCTGCTCCTCGTCAGTGGGAATACCTGCGTGAATAAACTTTTTATTATGATTTCTCATTTTGACCACATGTCTGTCCATTCTGTACCTATTTGTACACTGCTAATAGTCGATATAACGCATTTCTATTTTCTCTTTAAAATTAACCCAACAGGCTATATCGAAACAATACACATTGAAATAATAAACAAACACAATCTCTTAAAATTTCACACGAGAAATAATAACTAAACACACGTTTTCCCATTTTGACTTCCGATGCGGTAAGCGCATCGACCTCCGCGGAAGGCATCGCGTCCTTGGCAAGCGTTCAAACTGCCTCACAAATGATGCTGCGGCGCGCTTCGGTTATTAAAAACACCCCGAGATAAAAGACTGACCTCCCGCTGCCATTCCTCTGCTCAGGGCGACTGCTGGAGAGGCCCTGCAAGTCGTTGCGGCCCGGACGGCGCTTCTCAGCAGTAACCTTGCGGCCATGTCTTCCTCTTCCCCAAAAACTACCAGAATCGGGCTGATGACGTCGAAGAGGCGTTTATGTAACCATCGCGTCGCGGGAGTTAGACGTCAGCAACTTATGTATTCCATACCCTCTGATGTGAAGTGAATGACGATGGATTTTGGACAGAAAAGGCCTTATTCTTACAAAAATGTTCTGTTGTAATTGTTATTTTGGCCACAGTAAGTACATTTGCTATTACTGCTGTAAAATCTTAAAAAAAAAAACATTTTACAAGAGTACCTTGTAATTGAAATATTAATAGTATTCATTCGTATTTTATTGTTACCTGATATGTACACTACCAGTCAAAAAAATTTTAACAGTAAGATTTTTAACGTTTTTTTTAAACAATTCTCTTCTGCTCACCAAGCCAGCATTTATTTAATAGTTGTTTTTAACATATTAATAATAATAATAAATGTTTTTTGAGCCACAAATCAGAATATTAGAATGATTTCTGAAGGATCGTGTGACTGGATGCTAAAAAATCAGCTTTGAAATCACAGGAATGAATTACATTTAAAAAAATATTCAAATATAAAACAGTTATTTTAAATAGTAAAAATATTTCAACATTTTTCAGTGTAAAACACATAAAAAATCTTACCATTAAAAAATTTTTGACTGGTAGTGTAAGTCTGTAGGCTAACTGTACCATGGTACTTTCTCAGTACTTTCCTTTTATTAACTGTACCATGGTACATGTTTGTTAAAAAAAACTAGTAAATATGTTTTTTGTGAATGTTGTCATTTTATTACAATGCTGGATTTTATTTTCTGTGCTTTGTTTGACTGCCTTATTTGAATCAACATGAAAAGAACAAACTTTTATTGAAAATAATTTGGATCAAGTAAGAAAACAGATTTTCCAAACACCCAGTAACATCATTCGAGCACACTAACAAACCACAATCATTTTTCCACATGATATTTCATCTGATTGGTTACTGCAGACTTAAAGAAGCTCAACATAATTAGCAGGAAACATTCCGTAGTGACCGTCAGGACCATAACCCCTCCACCAGCCCTCATCTATCATCTCGATCCCTGAGATAATATCATCCGGGTCAAAAGTGATCTCTGTGTCATCCGCTAAATGGGAAAAGAAGAAAATACAGTGCATTAATTGATACATATTTAATACCACATCTTCATAATAAGAGTGTATGGAATACTGTAAAATCATTCATTTTTACAATTTACAAACGTGTTAATCAAGCCTTGCTGTACTGTCAATCTAAATTTTATAAGTATACAGAATATTTTATATATACATTACCAGTCAAAAGTTTTTTATATTTTTAAAGAAGACGTATGCTCACTAAGCCTGCATTTATTTGATCCAGAGTACAGCAAAAACAGTAAAATTTTGAAATATTTTTACTATTTAAAATAACTGTTTTCTATGTAATTTATTTCTGTGATTTCAAAGATGATTTTTTAAGCATTATTACTCCAGTCACATGATCCTTCAGAAATCATTCTAATATTCTGATTTGCTGCTCAAAAAACATTATTAGTAGTAGTAGTAGTAGTAGTAGTAGTAGTAGTAGTAGTATTATTATTAGTATTAGTATTATTATGTTGAAAACAGCTGAGTAGAATTTTTCAGGTTTCTTTGATGAATAGAAAGTTCAGAAGAACAGCATTTATCTGAAATAAAAATCTTTTGTAATATTATAAATGTCTTAATCATCACTTTTGATTAAATTAAAGCAGATAAAAGTCTAAATAGCTTTTTACTTCAGATAAATGCTGATCTTTGGATCATCAAAGGACAAAAATGTACTCAACTGTTTTAAATATTGATGATAATAATAATAATAATAATAAATATTTCTTGAATAGCAAATCAGCAAATTAGAATGATGTCTGAAGGATCATGTGACACTGAAGACTGGAGTAATGATGCTAAAAATTCAGCTTTGATCACAGGAATAAATTTAATTTTTAAATATATTCAAATAAAAAGCAGTTATTTCAAATAGTAAAAATATTTCAAAAAATTTGCTGTACTTTGGATCAAATAAACCCAGGCTTGGTAAGCACAGGAGGAACATTAAAAATCTTACTGTTAAAAAACTTTTGACTGGTACTGTATAAAATTAGATAATACTTAAATGATGCAAAAAAATGACATTTTTTAATATTTATTTATAATTACTTTATTATTAAAATAAACCCCTTAGGTAATATCACCACTCACAAGCTTGGTAGTCATAAAGTGCTCTTGCACAGATGTTCTGGTTTTCGCCTGTCTCTTCTTCTTCATCAGCATGGGTTTGGAAATCCTTCAAATTATAGAATAAATAATGGAATTTATGTGACATTCTTATGTCATGGAAGCAAGATTTTAGATGACAAGACAAGGAACAAACCTGGCTAACATTCTCATAGAGACTTTCATGCGTTGGGACGTTTGTGTAGATGTTGTTTACATCATAACTTTGCTGCTTCCCAGGATTAGGGCTCGATCCCTCCTCACCTGAATCTGTACCAGGATATGTAGTAAATCAGATTTCAGATATAATTATAACACTGACTGACATTAATAAGCATTTTAGAGAGAACACACACCATCCCATTCATCCTCCGAACCCTCGGCTTGTTGAGATTCAAATGGATCATAAGAGAAGGGGTCTAAAAGACATAAATAATGCAATTTATTATTTAACTGTTATATAATATTAATATTTAAATTAATATTAAAATATTAAAAAAACAGAAAGAAAAAGGATTGTTGCTTTTATTCACCTTCTTTTTTTACAGAGAAAGTCGAAGTTTCGCGCACAGGAGAGACTGGAGCTGGTTCATGTGACACCGAGGCGGCTGCCGCAGAGCGAACTGGAGATAAGGGCTGAGACCTGCTTTCATTGGGAGGGTACTCTGCACTGACTGCTTGCTGGGATAAAAATGGGCTTCTCAGCTGACCTGAGGGAATAGGCATGACTTTTTGAATTTTGGGATAAAAGGCTCAGGACTGGGTGCATGTTTTATATATGAGGTTTTGTCAGAAGTTCTTCTGATGAGTTGTTGGACAGTTTTCTTTACCAGGTCTGGAGGTGGAAGAAGGTGCACTGTTGTCAAAACTTCTCTCCTTCTGCAAGAACAGCTCCCTGGGATTGATGGAGCGTTGAGAGATGATGGATGCCGCCTCCTAAGAAATGGTGGAATATGCTATTTTTACGTCCTTTCATTTCTTTTATGGTCTTTCCTACTTACTTTCACTTCAGCAAGAAAAATCCCATTCGTTTTCCATAAAGCATTAGTTCACTTCCAGAATAAAAATGTCCTGATAATTTACTCATGCCCATGTCATCCAAGATGTTCATGTCTTTCTTTCTTCAGTTGAAAAGAAATGACATTTTTTGAGGAAAACATTTCAGTATTATTTTCCATATAGTGGACTTGTAAGGTGGGCAATGGTTTGAAACGTCCAAATTGCAGTTTCAATGCAGCTTCAAATGGCTCTACACAATCCCAGCCAAGGAATAAGGATCTTATCTAGTGAAAACAATTGGTTGTTTTCTTTAAAAAATAATATTTAACCACAAATACTCGTCTTGCACTAACTCTGCAATGCACATGCGCGACTTCACGCATTATGTAATCAAGTTGGAAAAGTCATGCGTGGTAAGTTCTTCGCCTTGGGATGGGCGATATCTTATTGTTTGCGAAATATCGGTAAATAAATTTTCCCCACAATAAGAGTTAGTCTTCCCGCAATAATAACGATAAAGTCTACAGTAGCATGTGTATGACACAGTTTTGCATGTGTATGAGCCTGTTTATAAATCTGTTGTCCAACAAAGATATAATTTATTGATATGCTTTTCTCCAAATTAACTTACAAATTAACGAAGTCTACTTATAGAACAAAAATTGACAGATAATGTGCTCACCCCTTGTCATCCAAGATGTTCATGTCTTTCTTTCTTCAGCTGTAAAGAAATTATGTTTTTTGAAGGAAACATTTCAGGATTTTTCTCCATATAATGGACTGATATGGTGCCCCGATTTTGAACTTCCAAAATCCAGTTTAAATGCGGCTTTAAATGCATGATCCCAACTGCGGTTGTAAACGATCCCAGCTGAGGACGAAGGGTCTTATCTAGCGAAGCGATCGGTTATTTTCATAAAAATAATACAATTTATATACTTTTTAATGTCAAATGCTCGTCTTGTCTTACTCATGACAGTTAGGGTATGTCGAAAAACTCCCATCTCATGTTCTCCCTCAACTTCAAAATTGTCTTTTTTACCTTTTTTTTTTAAGGGTGTTTGATCTTCTTTGCATGTTCACTTTGCAACGACTGAGTCGCTACTTCTGCAGCGATGTAGGGTGATTTTGAAATGATTTTTGAAGTTGAGGGAGAAAATACGATTGGAGTTTTTCGACATACCCGAACTGCCCTGAGTCAGAATACACAGAGTTCAGGGAGGGCAAGACAAGATGAGCATTTGAGATTAAAAAATATTTAAATTGTATTTTTTTAATGAAAACAACATTCTTCTTTTTCTTCCCCGTTTGAAGCCGTATTTAAACTGCATTTTGGAAGTTCAAACTCGGGGCACCATTATATGGAGAAAAATGCTGAAATGTTTCCCTCAAAAAACATATTTTTTTTTTTTTATGGCTGAAGAAAGAAAGACATGAACATCTTGGATGACAAGGGGATGAGTACATTGTAAATTTTTGTTCTGGAAGTGGACTTCTCTTTTAACATAATCAAGTGTTTGAAAATAACCTTTTGTGATCAGATGTGGCTTCATATCACAGAATGAGGCAGAAGTCATACTATTTTATAGTTATAGTTATGCTCTGTTTTGGGTAAAAATAGGAATGATAATACTTTCCTTTAAAGAAACAGGATTCCCTGAATTATCATCATTGATATTGCAATAATACCAGAAATTATCTTTTTTGCAAAGTGTGACTTTCTTTGCATGTTCGCTTTGGAAACACTGGGTCGGTACTTTAGCCTACATCACGAGCGCATGATTATGTAATGAGTGAGGTCGAGCTAGTGCAAGATAAGCATTTGTGGTCAAAAAGTATATAAATTTTTATTTTTTTTACAAAATGACAGATCGTTTAGCTAGATAAGACCCTTATTCCTTGGCTGGGATCATGTAGAGCCCTTTGAAGCGGCATTGAAACTGCAATTTGAACCTTCAACCTGCTCATCCCCACTGAAGTCCACTATATGAAGAAAAATCCTGGAATGTTTTCCTCAAAAACCTTAATTTCTTCTCGACTAAAGAAAGACATGAACATCTTGGAAGACAGGTGGGTGATTAAATTATCAGGAAATTTTTATTCTGGAAGTGAACTAATCCTTTAAAAAACTTGTTTTTTAATGATAATGTTTAAGAAATTAATACTTTAATCCAGGAAGGATGTGATAAATGGATCAAAAGTGACAGTAAAGACATTTATAATGTCTGTCACTAATTATTTCAAATGTTCTTTGAATTTTTTATTCATCAAAGAATCCTGAAAAAATGCATCACGGTTTTTAAAAAAAATTAATTTGAATGTACTAGAAAAATATGAAACAGCACAACTGTTTAAATGTTTCATTAGCAGCAAATCAGAATATTAGAATGATTTCTGAAGAATCATGTGACACAAGATTGAATAAATAAATATTCAGAAATATTAAAATAGAAAAAAACGTAATATTTCAAAATATTACATTTTTACTGTACTTTCATCATATGGTATACCTGATAAGCATGACTATACTCGCATTAAGACTTTAAAATATATTGTTTTTGAACGATAATTTACAATGCTTTGTGTGTAGTGTAGATGATCGTAAAAAAAAAAGGTCTGATTTTCATCAGTGATTAATTTTTGGCACTTTTTGTGTCAAACCAGTGATTCATCTCTGAGGTTTTGTACATTGCTTAGAACACTTTACTAAAGAGTTTTTCCGGAGAAAATCAATAGGAAATATACTTTGAGATCCAAGGACACACTCTTAGTGTGGGTGCTCACAGTTGTGCTGTATTTATTTAGATTCATCAAAGGTGAACTCACATTGGCCTTCTGCACAGACTGTGATCGCAATATTCCCGCTTTGACTGGAGACTGGTGTTCCTCCTGCTCTTTCTCCTTAACAACAAGTGAGGTAATCAAGAGTGACTAACATGATATATTAAATGTATTCTTATAATGTTAAAATGTACTGAAGGAAAGTCATATTTTTACCCATTTCCTCTGCTCCTGTTCTTTATTGTCTGCCTCTTGTTTCTTTTCAAAAACCCTGTGAGACACCAAATAGGAAGTTATTTATCCAACACATAAAACCAAAGCTTGTCCATTTTTGTAAACTATATACACTACCGTTCAAAAGTTTGAGGTCAGTATGATTTATTCATGTTTTTGAAAGAGCAGTAAGGCTGCATTTATTTAATCTGAAATATGGTAAAACTGTAAAATATTATTAAGTTGGCTTGAGAAAGCCAACTTACTGATCTACTATTTAAGATTATTATTTTTCTTCTGAGCCAAATTTCGGTATCTATCTCCTCCTAGAGCTTTCAAGCTAGAACCACCAAACTCGGCCCAGACCTTCAGACTGGTCTGACTCGGTGTGCTATATCTTTTCAGACTGATCCGGCTTACAGTTTCCGTAAACCAGACTATCAAAAACACCAAAAATCCCATAGACTTACATTGACGGACTGTTCAAATGAGCCAACACTCTTCAAACTCCAACTGACAAAATTCAAATCTAAAGCATCCCTTGTATGTACTATTTCTAATCAATTTAGATTCATTTAAGCTTCCACTCTAATATTTCTAATATTTCTAATCTATCTAGCTATCTAAATCATGCTAGCAACATGCTAGTAACATGCTAACCATGCTAACAACATGCTAGTAACTTGCTAATCATGATAGAAACAAGCTAGCAACGTGCTAGTAACATGTTAATCATGTTAGAAACATGCTAGCAACGTGCTAGTAACATCCTAATCATGGTAACAACATGCTAGTAACTTGCTAATCATGCTAGCAATACGTTAGTAACATGTTAATCATGTTAGAAACATATTAACAACATGCTAGTCATGCTAAAACCTACTAGTAACTTGCTAATCATGTTAACATGCTAGTAACATGCTAATCATGTTAGAAAATGCTAACAAAATTCTAGTAAAATGCTAGTCATGCTAACAACATGCTAATAACTTGCTAATCATGCTAACAACTTGCTATTAGCTGGCTAATCATGCTAGCAGCATGCTAATCATGTTAGCAACATGCTAGTCACATGCTAATCATGCTAACAACATGTTAGTAACATGCTAATCATGCTAACAACATGCTATTAGCTGGCTAATCATGCTAGCAGCATGCTAATCATGTTAGCAACATGCTAGTAACATGCTAATCATGATAGAAAAATGCTAGCAATGTGCTAGTAACATGCTAATAATGCTAACAATATGCTGGTAACTTGGTAATCATGCTGGCAACGTGCTAGTTACATGCTAATCATACTAGAAACATGCTAGCAACATGCTAGTAACATGCTAATCATGCTAGCAACATGCCAGTCATGTTAACAACATGCTGGTAATATGCTAATCATGCTAGAAACATGTTAACAAGCTAGTAACATGTTAGCCATGTTAGAAACATGCTAGTAACATGCTAATCATGCGCAAAACATGCTAATCGGGCTAGAAACATGCTAGTAACTTGCAAATTATGCTAACAATATGCTAATCATGCTAAAACATGTTAACAACATGTTAAATCTTGTAAACAATGTGTTAAATCATGCTAGCTGCTTTCATACTTTTACAATTGCTTCAAACTTTCAGGCTAGGCTTTCTTAAGCCAACTTAAAGTTTGTTCTCGAAATTTTACTCATCTAGTTACAATTTAAAATAGCTGTTTTCTACTTAAAAATCAAAGCTGAATTTTCGGCATCATTACTCCAGTCTTCAGTGTCACATGATATTTCAGAAATCATTCTAATATGCTGATTTGCTGAAAACATATGTATTAAGCTGTGCTGCTTAATATTTTTGTGGAAAATCATTTTTTTAAAGTTCAAAAGAACAGCATTACTTGAAATACAAATCTTTTGTAACATTATAAAGGTCTTTGCTGTCACTTTTGATCAGATTAATGTGTCCTTGCTGAATAAGAATATAAATATATTTCTGGTCCCAAACTTTTGAACAGTAGTGTATATACTATTTGATAATATCAGAAAATCACTCGCCTCTGTTGGTCGATCTCTTTCTCTCTCTCCCTCCGCCTTCGTTCTCGTTCTTCTGCCTCTCGAGCTTCCTGCTCCCTCCGTTCTTTCTCCACACGCTGCCTCTCCTCATTTGCCTTCCTGCGCTCCTCCTGCCGGCGGTTCTTTTCATCTTGCTGATAAAGGAGATGGTAGAGAACATGTCAAGACAACAAAGAGCAGACGAGCAGATAAAAGGCATTGTGTTTTACCTTGGCGTTTCCTCACCTCAGCCTGAGCCCAGAAGTTTTCTCTTTCTGTTCCTTGGATTTCATGTAATGCGCTGACCTTTTTATAAACAGAACCCTGGAACAAACACACTGGAGTAGGCAAACAAGCAGACATTTAAAGCCTTTATAATTATGAAATAAGGACGCAATTCATCGCTTTACTCACCACACGTCCAGGAGACTCGTAATTATTGTTCTGCTTTGATTCTTTGTGGACGTGGTAGTTGGCGCCCGAGCCCTTGGCCACCTTCTCCATGATGGCAGCGGGTTCAACATCATCATCCGATCGAGCATTGATAGTCACATGGGCACCCTTTAAGAAAATACACATTACATGACCCTACTACAAAATGAAAATTGAGAATTATAATAGCTGCATCTTACACTCACCCTCAGAAAATTGGCCATTGAATGAACATGATTGGCGCAAACACCCTTTCTAATATCCTTGACTCCCTCGCCGGTCTGAAACCAAATAAAAGCACAAAGATGAAAAAAGGGTGAAAACGTTTGAACAAAATGGAGATGTGTACATTTTTCTTATTTTACCTAAATATCTTTTTTTTTTTTCATTTAGTACTGACCTTCAGAGGCTACAGAAGATAGTTACATGTTTCCCAGAAGACAAAAGAAGTTAAATTTACCCTGATCTTCAAATTTAATAAGTCATAGTCATTGTTGGAAAGGGTTCAAATACACAAAAATGCTGAAAAACCAAAAAAATTTGTGGGGCAGTTTAACTGTTCAGGACAAACTAGAGACTCATGAACAACTATCACTAAACAAAAAAAACACAGCTGTGTATCATTCAGGTAACAACACAGTATTAAGAATCAAGGGGGTGTAAACTTTTGAACAGGGTCATATTTATAAATCCAACTATTATTTTCTCTTCTGAGCTATATTTAAACATCTTTTATATGGAAAAGTTTATATAGGTCAGTACTTAATAACATGCATTTTGTATAATCCTTGTTTTTAATGAAATAATTAACATTTTGCAGATTCTGAAAGGGGGATGTCAGCTTTTAACCTCAACTGTATAAAATTATATACCTAATTTTTATTTGATGGTGCCTTTATGACCTTTTTGGATCTTTGTTTTAGTTCCCTGGAATTTCAAGGGAGGAACAGAAACTTCTCAGGTTTCTTTCAAATCTTAATTTGTGTTGTGAAGATTAACCAAAGTCTACTTTGGAACATGAGTAATCGATGATGACAGAATTTTTGTTTTTTTACTTTACATAATAAAGTAGGATAGTTCTCATCAATACATTCAGTTTTGGACATTTTTTTCATACCCAGTTGATGAGCACAAACTTGGGAACTCCAGAGCTGGGGTCCAACACTCTACAGAAGGCGTACATGACTTTACCGCTGTTCAGTTCATCCACCATTTCTTCAAGCCCACCATCTGTGGCACATTCAGAGAAAACACACAAGCATTTGTAATCGCCAAGTGCTGCTGACTCATCAAATAAGACAAAAAAAGAATGACATCACTCTATTGGCATTCGTACCTGCATTCTTTGAGGTCTTATTAAAACAAATTCACTCACCTCCCTTCCCTGCAACCCGAATGTCATTACTGTTTCCTTCATAGGTGAACAACACCCTATAATCAACAAACATGGTTTATTTGTATGCAGGACCCTTCTGTTACAAAAATGACTTAAGATAATCACTGCAAATGACGACAAACATATATAACGTGGAAAATCATACAAAAAAATGACACAATAAGTAACCAATAATTCCTTTAGAGCACTAGTTATGTAATACCTGGATTTCTTAAAAAGTAATTTGCATGTTATCCTAAAGAGAAATACCTCATTTAAAGCTACACTATAGGAATTTATCATGTTAAAATGGCGTTAGCACGTTAGAAAATATCATTCATTAATCCATTTTCGATAGTAGGCTATGCTGTAGTAAGATTTGTAACACGTAGCTGTCTTACCAGTCTGTGGCCGTTTTTCCGTTCACCACCTCATTATATGCGTTTGTAAGCGCGGGTCCGTTTTTACTCAAATTTACTGCCATAGTGGGTCATGAAACTTGCACAAACTTGTGGAGAACTTTTAATGGAGATATAATCATAACACTGTCTTCCTCTTTCAGTGGACCGTCTTCTGCCGTTTAAAAAACGCACCTGTCCCGTGAAATCTGGTTCAGCGAGTTTTTTTGGGAATTGAAACGAGGAAGAGAGAGAACGAGTATTTTCCACGCAGTCAAATATCTCTTAAATATTTGTTAAGGAAACAAAAATAGAAAATATTTTATGTTGTTAGATATAATATATTACTGAGAAAATATTTATGTCTTTCTAGCATCAATATATTAGCATTGTGAATCGTTTTAGCGAATCGGTTTGTTCGGACCGTGTCTGTTTCATTGAATCAGTTAAAATGATTCACAGATACTTTTTAGTTAAAAGTATTCCAAACGCGACATTTTGTTTCATTTTTTTGTGTCGTTGTGATATGTTCGTCCATTAGCCTATTGTTAACAGTATGAGCAGTAGTGTTGTTAAGACATCACAGCTTTACTGTTGAACCAAAAGTAATTTTGTAAACAATCGTTTGGACTGAATCACTGTTCAAATGAACCGTTTGTTCGCGAATCGCACGTTCGTAGCCATTGATCAGTGTAAGGGCGGTCCGTACATAGCCCTTACACGGGAACTAGTTGAACTAGTAAAATCACATTTTTTGCAATCACTTTAAGAATAGGCTAATGCACAGCTTCAGCTTTCCTTCAGAGTATAGACTGACAGAACAAGAGAAACAGGACGGTCTTAAATA
This sequence comes from Labeo catla, assembly GCA_012976165.1. Classification (NCBI taxonomy): domain Eukaryota; kingdom Metazoa; phylum Chordata; class Actinopteri; order Cypriniformes; family Cyprinidae; genus Labeo; species Labeo catla. The sequence goes on from VONZ01000169.1 coordinate 102,750, forward strand.
GTGACCAATGTCATGGTAAACATTCATTCAAGCTTGCAAAGGTGAATTGTGTGCAAAATTCAACATATCACTAGGCTTTATAGCTGTCATCTTGACAAACTGAAAAAGTAGGCCCTATTGAATAAAACGGTGTCAAAAACATTAAATTCATAATAAGATTTCCCCCATTTTCGTTTCTTTTACTTGAATGAAAGGTTGGGTTTTTGTCACATTCCAAAAATGTATAAACGTATAACTAAAACGTTTCAGAAATGAAACATTTCGTGAATGATGTGTAAATTAAATTTTGTTTATTAACTTTTATGCATGCATTGCATATTTATTGGTGTTTGGGAATTTGTTACAAACATTTTTCATTTGTAAAAGATGACACTGTACATGTTTAAACTTTGTTTTCGTTGCATTTGCACAGTTTTGACCAGCAGGTGTCGCCAGCATAGCGTTTCGAGCGCTTTGGAAACTAAACAGTTGAAGAGGTCACGCAACAGATTAATCCAAATTTCACGAAAAGTTTATTATAAGTCAGACATTGGAGTCATGTCATTCAGTTCACTTGTTTTGGCAGTGTACCCACACAGAAATTTTGGCAGATTTTTTACTGCTCGAATGAGAATATGGGAAAATATCACTTAATTCATTTGTGTTTTCTGCTAGCTAAATTTTACATAAAAACATACTGGCTCTAAATCTCTTTTCTTTATTCAGAATTGGTCTAGAGACGTATATGGAAATGATCTAAAGTTATGTTAATCCTAAAGCAGTGAAAACTCTATGTTTCCACTTTTAAGGTGTAAATATATTACTATTTATTATTACCGAAGTTCCGATCTGATTCAAAAGATTCGATTCCGGTCAGACTTCTGATCTGAATCAAATGATTCGTGAACCGGGCTCCGAATCACACTGAATTAAATGATTCGCGAACCCACTCCGAAGTTTCGATCTAAATCAAATGATTCGCGATGCCAGCTACGAAGTTTCGTTCAGAATCAAATGATTTGCGATTCAGCTAAAAAGTTCCCATCTAAAACCAAAGATCCGCGAACCCGCTCCGAAGTTTCGATCTAAATCAAATGATTCACGATACGAGCGAATCAAGTCCCGATCTGAATAAAATGATCCGTTCGGAGCGCTTCGAAATAGTGAATCAGTGCAGTGGTTTACTGATTCGAAGTTTCAAGCTCCGTTTCACCCGTCATTAACTGCTTCTTAAAATCATTACAAGCGATGTCAAAAAATTCAAAATGAATAGCTTTTTTGAACTGGTTTTTGCTAGTGAACACTTAAACTTAATGAATGGAGTTTGAATCATTCGGATCGGTTCCAGCGTGTTGTGCCTTGTTTACACGGCACTGTTAGATTTTAGGCTTAGATCGCTAGTTTGATGAGATTAACTGAAAAGAGCGAAAAAAGTATGACGTCCACAAATAAATTATCCATATTTCCAGTCTGAGGATAACTGTTTTCCACGTCGAAGACCTCCAACACAAATCTACGGGCATATTCAGGTGAGCCAACTAGTAAACACCATTAATACGACAAGCTGGACCTCAAAATATATGCGAGCTGGAAACATTGTGGATTATGATCCACAAGTCTGTACCTTTTAGATAGCTTGACTGCTGCAATTTAGTTTGTGACTGTTCAATATGAAATCATTTGAAACCGTACAGTCATCCCATACCACTGAAGTGAACGTTAAATTCCTCAGCATATATTGTAATAGGTATTTGAGAAAGTATAGTTGTATGTGATTGTATTAGTGTTATTTGTACATGTAATTATTTATTTATTAATTTGTTTAGTGTATCTTAGCTCTAACTTAGCTCTGAAACAATAGCTGCAGTTATTAGTTTGACCGCAGGATGTCGCCATTCTCATAACTTTTGGCCCCTCATTTGATAATGCTACAAGACTTGTTATGCAATGGTTGGCTTATTGTAACAAAATAGAGAGGAAAAAATGGGAATAGTTTGTAGAGGGAAAATCTTCAGCCACATTATGAAAAGAAATTTAAGGGAAGCCCACATGTTTTACTCATTAGGTCTTCAAATCTATTAGTTTACACTACATTTGAAACAAATTACCTTCAGTGTTCAGTCTTCTCAAAGGATTTGAATCAGTATATACCTCGCAATTTCAACCACATTAATTAATCTGCCAGAGAAAATCATATGTGTGCAATTAAATCCCGCTATTTTCTGTGACCGCATGTGCAGTTTGAGCCAAGATCATATTTGAATGAATTAGACGCAGATTTTCTCACACAAAGGCACAAAACAGATGATTAACAACACTGAGTTTGATGTGAAAGGGGAACCTGCGCCTCTCTATAACGTCAGCATACACTGAGAGTTTCAATAGCAGATTCCTATTTATGTGATTTGAGTAACACACTGTTTTTTTTCTTTCACAGAGCGGTCACTGGTATCATAATGTCCCCTCCCAGCGTCCGGCTGTTCGTGATATGGCACTACCAATGCCTTTTGGGCAGATTTCAACTCCCGCTGTCAGCTCCAGAGTCTTTGTCTCTGGCTAAGATGACCCAGTTTCGCAGTTGGTGTCGTGTTGCAGTCCCGGCCGTGCGAGAGTGTGTATGTGTGTGTACGTGCACGCAGGTCTGTGCTAAGCGCGCCTGTTGACAGGTATGATATAGAGTGCATCTGCCCCCTGAGCCCTCTCACACACAGCAGACAATTGAGTGCGAGATCGTAATGGGAGCGGGGCCCCGAGGGTTAGGCCGTGGGGCTGGGAGGGCCACAGCTCCTGTGTCATGGTTAGGCTAGTGTCAAGGTTTGAGTTTACGATCAACCCCCAGTCTTTCTCTCTTTCTCTCCACACACACACTCAGCATTACTAAGCCATGTGCCTCACAGATCTCTGAGATTTCTCCCTTGAGGCCAATCCCTCATAATCAAAATTAATTGCCTGTCCTTGAAACTGTAATCGGGTTTCACTTTCTCACTTTTTCACTTTTGAGCTCAACAGGCTCAAATATTTCATACACATTGTGATTATTGTCAGTTTAAAGCAAATACTGGATGCTTGCATGAATGCAAATGTTTTGCATGAGTGAATCTCATAAAACTTGTAAAGGATGTGATTTGGTAGCATGGTGATATTTGATAACATGATAAAATAGCTTTACTGTCTATCATTTTTACTGTCTGTAGTCTTACAGAAGATTTTGTGAAAAACTATCCAGGTCGTATTTCTCCCCAGAAGACATATTTTGCTGCTATATTAGATTATTTAAAAAAAAGGTAGGCAATATTATATTATATTATATTATATTATTTTTTACTGTCTATATTTCTACTATACAGGTCATATTTCTCCCTAAAATAAATATTTTGCTGTTATATTATTTAAAAAAGGTAGATATTATATTATATTATATTATATTATAATCTGTATTTTAACAAAAGATCTTGTTAAAAACTCTCCAGGTCATATTTAGCTGTTATATTATTTTAAAAAAGGTAGGCATTATTATATTATGTTATATTATATTATATTATATTATAGTATAGTATAGTATAGTATAGTATAGTATAGTATATTTTCTGTATTTTAACAAAAGATCTTGTTAAACACTATCCAGGTCATATTTAGCTGTTATATTATTTTAAAAACGGTAGATATTATTATATTATATTATATACACAATTACTGTGGATTTTTTAAGCATTAAATACAAGTATTTATTGGAGTACATTTTACAAGAAATTTTTTTTTTACATTTTACTTTTTACTTAATAATTTGGCATTTAATTCAATGTGGTACTTGCTGTGTCATTGTTATGAAATGAAATTGACTAGCATTTCTGAGTGATAATTGGTTCTTTTCTAAATATATATATAAAAAGAAAGAAAATTGAAAAATTATATATATATATATATATATATATATGTATGTATATGTATAATAAAATATAATTAAAAATGAAATATGTAATATTTTGTTACATACATAAAATTTCATTAGAATATTTTATTTTATATATATATACACATATATTTCTCTCTGTCCTTTTCATTTATATGTGGAATTGATTTTTTTTTCTTTACAATTTCTTACAAAATGCGTTTGCAAATTATATTAATCTAACTTTTTTTTGTACATTTTAATAACATGCATCTATTATATAATTATATAGGCACCCCTAAACATACTATATGTAGGGGCCTGTATCACCCCAGTTTCACCTCATAATGAAATGAAAAATAAAAATAGGAAACTAGTATAAAATGAGAATATTATGTTATTAAATCAGTTATTATTATTTTTGCTTTTTTAAAGTAATGCTTAAACAATGTTTTTTTTTTTTTTTAAGTAATGATTCCAACATTTTCTGTTCAAATCCTCCTGTTTTGATTAGATTGTCTTCAATATTGCTCATGTCGAGACGTGTTTTGCCCTTATAACCCTTTTTTGGGATTTTCTAAATTAGGACTTGCATTATCTGCTGTGCAAACACAGCTTTGCGGTCCATTTCCTCCAGACTAGTTTAAGACTGTGAGTCAACATTAGCAGTCAACTGGTGGATCGTATATCATACAACTGAGAAAGAAGCCTAATTGAAATGTTTTTCAATCACATTTTTCCCACTTTTTAGTCCTGCCTGATGTCAGACTGGCTCTTTTGGGACTTTTACTTTGAATTTTCATCAGCGGGTCGCTGTAAACGTACAACGGCCTCATGGCCTGGGGGCTTTTTTTTGTTTAATGTGTGATTGTTTGTGCCTGTTTCCCACTCAAACGTTTAGAATAAATAATCGCCCACCCCCTCTAACTGTTAACTTCTCCTACGGACACGCACACACAGTCCCATTAGCATCTGATTTGATACACATCATGTTAGTAAATGAATGGCAAACTAGTGAGTCCCCCCTGCCAGGCCAATCGATGAAATGCTCCTCAGGTGCAAACATCTCTCCAGGGCCGGTAATCAAACCCCCAAGCTCAGCGCACCTCCTTATCAGAGCCATCCTTAATTAAGAGCCATTAACATTCTTTCTCACACCTTCCTTTCAGTCGAGCGGCTCGGCGGGTTCCAGACCCCTTGCTGTCAAGCTTGAATGAGCAATGCGCACATTTATTCACAGGCCGGAGCGCAGCATGCTGGCCCTGAGCCGGATGGTGCCAGACCCCCGTCCCGCCCGCACGAGCAGCCCAAACACAGCGAGAGAGGCAGTTGATTGTGTACATTGTGAGCATGTAATGTTTATTAATGCTTCGGCCATGTAAACCTTTGTTTATCATGCCAGTAAAGCCTGTCGCAATATTGCTTTTTGACAGATGATGAAGGCTGGTGGTAATGAGTGTCCATTGCTCCGGGACAGCTGCTAGCACTTCGTAGCACAATACAGCTGGCCTCCTCTAATTACCTCGGCCGTGAGCTGGTCATCTGAGAAAAATGTAAACCATTCAGCAGGAAACAGTGAGACGGGCTTCAGAGTGAGTTATTGATAATGTGGCGTGTAGCACTTCATCTGGAGTTCACGCTGCTTCCTGCACATAAATTCATTTGGAGTCAAGTGCATAGCATGCGTTTGCATTGAGCATGTAATCTGTCCGTCGTTGTTAATGATCATGCACACGTGCCCATTTCTACTAGACAAATAATAGAATTTGTTAGTAATTTTAATGGAAATGTTTAAAAATGCATTAGTGAGTTGGTTTATTCACAATACAGTAAATTACATGCTTAACACGACAGCATTTTAAATGCTAAAAATGCTTAAAAATACATGTATTTATGTGTATGTTAAATAATTTATTATATTTAGCATAAAAAGACTGACTATATTTTCAATAATTAATCATTATTAAAAATGTGAAACAAATGTTACATTATTTAAGTAAAGTTTTGTATATTATGATAGTATTTGTTGCCATTAAGTTATGTTGGTTTTGATTTTAAGTTTAGTGAGTTAACTTACCGTATACAGTAAAAAATATATATCCTTTAACAGGACAGCCTTGTAAAAGGCTAAAAATGCTATACAAATATTTTTAATTCATGGTGAAAATCCAAATTGCACTTAAGAAGTCATTCATGTACATTATTTTGGCATAATGTGACATTCTTTTCATGGTAATTAAGCACATTTGCACCTATTTCACTTTATTCTAATGCAAAACTAAGTCTTATTGTCATTTAAATGTGAAAAAATATTGTTTCATTACTTAAATAGGAAAGTTTTTTTTAATATTATGATTATATTAGTATTCGTTGTAGGCTACTTGCTGTAAGTTATATTGAAGTAAATTATGTGAGTTAGTGAGTTGGTTATGAAATGCTTAAAATGCTATGAAAACAATTTTTTTAAAAATGTATTTATTTTATAATTATTATTTCATTCATGTACATGTTCATACTTTATTTTGAAAATTTAGATTTCATTCAACAACACATGCATCATGTATTTGATAAATAATTAATTAAAAAGTAAAAGCATCTTATTTGTAAATTGTTATATATATATATATATACATACATACATACATACATACAGTAGTCAACATTTGAAGTGGATCGAAAAAGTTCATCAAAGTTATCCCAAGACAAGAATGGGTATTGTTATGAAATATATTTTTATGAAAGGTTTTGATCTACTTCAAATGTTAGCTACTATATATATAAAATTTTGACATCACAATTAAACCCAAAAAACTCATTCTCATAAAATGTGAAAAAAATATCACTTATTTAAACTCTAAAGTTTGTATATATTATGAATTTGTTGTACTGCTTTTAATTAATGTTGATTTTATTTTAAAAATATATTCTATAAATATATTTTATATAAATATATTATATAAAAATCCTACAGGTCCCAGTCCCACAAATTATTTGGTTTTTCAGCTTTTTTGTGTATTTGAACCCTTTCCAAAAATGACTATGATTTTGAGATCCATCTTTTCACACTGAGGACAACTGAGGGACTCATATGCAACTATTACAGAATGTTCAAACACTCACTGATGCTCCAGAAGGAAAAACTATGCATTAAGAGCCAGGGGGTGAAAACTTTTTGAATTTGAAGATTAGGGTAAATTTAACTTTTTTTTGTCTTCTGGGAAACATGAAAGTATCTTCTGTAGTTTCTGAAGGGCAGTAATAAATAAAAAAAAATAAAAAGATATATCTTCATTCTGTTCAAAAGTTTTCACCCCTGGCTCTTAATGTTTTGTTTTTCCTTCTGGAGCATTAGTGAGCATTTAAACCTTCTGTAATAGCTGCATATTGAGTCCCTCAGTTGTCCTCAGTGTGAAAAGATGGATCTCAAAATCATACAGTCATTGTTGGAAAGGGTTCAAATACACAAAACTGCTGAAAAACCAAAGAATTTGTGGGACCTGAAGGATTTTGTCTTAAGAACAGCAGGCAGTTTAACTTTCAGGACAAACAAGGGACTCATGAACAACTATCACTAAAAAAAAAAAACAGCTGTGAATCATTCAGGTAACAACACAGTATTAAGAATCAAGCATAAGTAAACTTTCTGTGTACTGTTTTTGTGTACTATACGTAAACGTCTTTTATGTGAAATATCTTGTTCAAGTCAGTACTAAATAAAAAATAACATGCATTTTGTATGATGCCTCTTACTTTGGTAAAATAATTAACATTTTGCAGATTCTGCAAGGTGTATGTAAACTTATGACCTCAACTGTATTTTCAGAGAATGCATTGTGAATATATCTAATAGTTTTTCTTCCACTGGCAGTGTTATTGTTCAGCTCCTTATGATTTGCCTGTAATCAGACATTATGAGAGGTCACTGAGGAGGCCTTCAGCTGTGACTGTATCACACAATTTTGATGTGTACTCCTGAGGTGTAAACTTCACCTCGATTCGCTCTGACACATTTCACAGGGGACTTTTACAACCTGTGGGTTGCGGTGGTCTAAACGACATTGTTTGCTTTGACTGTGGTTAGCACGGTCCCCACACTGTTTAATGGTCTATTTGGTGTGCTGAGAAGAGGCTTTTTTTTGACAGAGTGACTGCTTTTTTACGGTGAGAGTTTGTGTCCTAATAGTACCTCATTTCCTTTCCACACTAGGCTGGCCAAAACAGAAGCAAACTGATGGCATGGTAAAGCCAAACACCTCAGATAACACCTCTGCTGTCCACATGTCCTACACGAGAGGACTGTTAATTTCGAGGTATCCTGCAAAAATGGCTCTGATAAATGTTAAAAATATAATTTTAATGGAAAATAATGAATGAAATGAAAGAATTACGTCTAACATTTAATTCAATAGTATTTAAAAAATAGTATTAATAGTTACTTCAGATTCTTTATATTGTAACAAAGTAATGACAAAGTCATATTTGTGACCCTGGACCACAAAACCAGGCATAAGGGTCAATTTTGGTAAAGCTTTCCACTGATGACTGGTTTGTTAGGATAGGATAATATTTGGCTGAGATACAACTATTTGAAAATCTGAGGGTGCAAAAAAATCAAAAGATTGAGAAAATCACCTTTAAAGTTGTCCAAAGAAGTTTTTAGCAATTACAAATCAAAAATTACGCTTTGATATATCCACAGTACAAAATATCTTCATGGAACATGATCTTTACTTAATTTCCTAATGATTTTTTGCATAAAAGAGAAATCTATCATTTTGACCCATACAATGTATTGTTGGCTATTGCTACAAATATACCCGATGCGACTTATGACTGGTTTTGTGGTCCAGGGTCACATATTAGACTTAGAAAAGAAAAGGTCTGACTCATTATTGTGGTGTAATGTGGTTCTTGTTAGTGATTATTGTCCAGAGGGACATTTTTTTCTGGTCTCAGAGGGCATAATCTAATGTGGGGATAAATCAAATCAAGCCTTAAGTGTGCTGGTGGTCAGACCTCTTGTCCATTGTTGGACTGACCCATTGATTCCCCAGGGAGCTCAACATGGTGGCAATTAGTCTGAACCCTTCCCCTCCCATCCATTAGTCAGTGCAAACAGCATCCAGCACACCAGGACTCCTCCGTTCCCTTAATCATTAGCCTCTGGTTCAAACAGAAATCAAAGTCAGATCCTACACTTCCATTAGACAAGCCTGTTTAGTGGCCTAAATCCACTCTACAGTCTTTCTGGAGAGCATTTGTTCCTTTACGACATCGTGAGGAACCCACTTGATCGGTGGCTTTCTTCAGGAGATCTGACACAACAAGTGGCCGGTGCTATCCAAACAGGTTTATCACACAGCAGTTTCGGCAGGCGCTCTCCAGCTGTTTGAAATACTGTGACACATCCTTCCGCCTCACCCCTTCTCTCGGTTTCCTTGAGGAACAAAAGAGGGATTTCCTTTTGGACTGATATATGGCGTGGTTGGAGAGAAACGTCGAGAGTTATAATGGGAGATAGAATGTCTTTGCGCTATATGCTTGTCTCATCAAATTAGCCCGCTGACTGCTGACAGACAAAAATGAGACACGACGATGGGGATTTACTTCGATTTTTTTTTTTTACCTCCTTCAGTCTTTCTCTGTCAGGATTGGCTGCAGGGCTGGGCAGATTACTTGCAAAGTGTAGTCTTTTAATGATTACAATTGAAAATATAGTTAGTATTGAAATCTAGGTTACTCATTTTAGGTAATGTATTCTGACTACTTTTTAGATCACATTCAGATTACTTTTTTACGTAACTTGCTATAAAACTAACCATTAAACTAGTCCGATTATGAGCAAAATAAAATGTAATTTAATCTAATTACGAGTACGTAATTTCTGGAATCTGATTACGTAATTTAGATTACATGTAATCGGGTACTATCCAGTACTGATTGGATGAGATCATCCAATTCGTAATCTAACTGTGTGATTCAATCTCGTATCCCAAAAGTCCTTGACGAATTAAAAGCTTTGTGACTGGTTTAGTCTTTCCTTGTTCACTGCCAGTCTGAAGGCCGAATGGAAGAGCTCAATATGCACACAAAGAGCCCGCGGAGCTCGTGGGGCCCCACGGCCCCATCCTCCCCCAAACTCAGGCGTTCCAACCAACTGCTACAGTCCACATAATTCCAATCCGGTTTTCACTTCCTGTTTGCGAGGGGTGAGCGGTCATCACACAGACACTGGCTTGTACACTAACAGGCTCATAAATATTCTCCTGGGAACTGATGTCTGCAAATATATTGCTAGACAGATGCCATTTATTATTATTATTATTATTAATATTTGGCTGCAACCAGTTATTGAAGTTTTGCATGTCAACTGCAGTGATGCTACTACAATAAAATATGTCTGTTAGAGCCTGTCTAGGTGAAAGTTAGTGACTAGTTTCAAATTAAGTAGAATCGATTTTCTTGCATATATAAGTGATTTAGGATCAATATTAAGGCTTTTCATGTTCTTTTTATATTCACTGTGTTGTTAAGATGTTGTGGCATTCTGAGTGAATTTAGTGGTTACTATGCTGATGCTAAGACATTCTGAATGGTTTAAATTTGTTGCTATGACATTCTGAGTGGTTGTAGTGTATTGCTACCCTGTTGAAAAAAACAGCAAATGTTGGTTAGGTATGTTTTGAATCATGGCTCATGGTTTGAGCTGGTTTAAGATGGTCTTTAGCTGGTCATGTGCTGGTCGTGAGCTGGTTTAAGCTGGTCATTTGCTGGTCCTAAGCAGGAGCTAGCTGCATTTTGAGTGGTTTGGTGCGTTGCTATGCCGTTGCTAAGGCGTTCTGAGTAGTTTAGTTCATTACTATGCCATTGCTAAAGCATTCTGAGTGGTTTAGTGCGTTGCTATGCTGTTGCTAAGGCATTCTGATTGATTTAGTGTGTTGCTATGCCATTGCTAAGGCATTCTGAGTGGTTTAGGAGCCATCAAATTCTCCAAAACTGTTCACTAAGCTCACGATTAAATTTCATATTTAAAAACACCAATGAAGTTTGACAACAACAGGCTCTTAAAACTTGTTTCTTATGTTCAAATACTGTTAAAAAAGCTTGTTTTTGATGCCGTTACTGAGGCATTCTGAGTAGTTTAGTCTCTTGCTTTGCTGTTACTGGAGGCATTCTAGTGGTTTAGTTTGTTGCTATGCTGTTATTGAGGCATTCTGAGTGGTTTAGTGCATTGCTATGCTGTTACTGAGGCATTCTGGAGTGGTTTAGTTTGTTGCTATGCTGTTATTGAGGCATTCTGGAGTGTTTGAGTGCATTGCTATGCTGTTACTGAGGCATTCTGAGTGGTTTAGTCTCTTGCTATGTTGTTACTGAGGCATTCTGGAGTGGTTTAGTCTCTTGCTTATGTTGTTACTGGAGGCATTCTGAGTGGTTTAGTCTCTTTGCTTTTGCTGTTACTGGGAGGCATTCTGAGTGGTTTTAGTCTTGCTCTTTGCTGTTACTGAGGCATTCTGAGTGGTTTAGTCTCTTGCTATGTTGGAGGCATTCTGAGTGGTTTTAGTCTCTTGCTTTGCTGTTACTGAGGCATTCTGAGTGGTTTAGTCTCTTGCTATGCTGTTACTGAGGGCATTCTGAGTGGTTTAGTCTCTTGCTATGTATGTTACTGAGGCAGTGTGGTTTGTTTGTTGCCATGCTGTTACTGAGGCATTCTAGTGGTTTGGTCTCTTTGCTGTTACTGAGGGCATTCTGAGTAGTTTAGTGCATTGCTATGCTGTTATTGAGGCATTCTGAGTGGTTTAGTCTCTTGCTAATGTTACCGAGGCATTCTGAGTGGTTTAGTCCCCTAATTGCCATTTGTTACTGAGGTGACATTCTGAGTGGTTTGTTTGTTGCTCCTGTTACTAAGGCATTCTGGTTTAGTCTCTTGCTTTTGCTTTGTTACTGAGGCATTCTGAGGTGGTTTAGTCTCTTGCTATGTTGTTACTGAGGGCATTCTGAGTGGTTTAGTCTCTTGCTATGCTGTTATTGAGGCATTCTGAGTGGTTTAGTCTCTTGCTATGCTGTTACTGAGGCATTCTGGTGGTTTAGTATTACTATGCTGTTATTGAGGGCATTCTGATGGTTTTAGTCTCCCTTTATGCAGTTACTGAGGCATTCTAGTGGTTTAGTCTCTTGCTATGTTGTTACTGAGGCATTCTAGTGGTTTAGTTTGTTAAGCTATGCTGTTACTGAGGCATTTACAGGTGGTTTAGTCTCTTGCTATGTTGTTACTAGGCATTCTGAGTGGTTTAGTCTCCTTGCTATGCTGTTAATATGAGGCATTCTGATGGTTTAGTCTCTTGCTATGCTGTTACTGAGGTATTCTGGTGGTTTAGTCTCTTGCTATGTTGTTACTGAGGCATTCTGAGTGGTTTTAGTTTGTTGCTATGCTGTTACTGAGGCATTCTGAGTGGTTGTCTTAGCTATGCTGTTACTGAGGCATTCGAGTGGTTTAGTCTCTTGCTTTGCTTGTTACTGAGGCATTCTGAGTGGTTTAGTTTGTTGCTATGCCGTTACTGAGGCATTCTGAGTAGTTTAGTGCATTGCTATGCTGTTATTGAGGCATTCTGAGTGGTTTAGTCCATTGCTATGCCATTACTGAGGGATTCTGAGTGGTTTAGTCTGTTGCTATGCCGTTACTGTTCACTTTTTCATGTTGTTTGAACATTAATGTGTGTTAGCAATGTATGTAAAAATCTACCCTATAATGATAAAAATCCATGCAGTGGTTTTTATTTCATCTGTAAAAAAAAAATCCCCTTTTTCAAATCAAGCCATTCTCAGATGCCTGTTGGTGTGGCGTCACACCGACAAAGGCCGCTCCCACGATAGTTGATTGACATGAGTGTCTTATCTCAGATCAGCTGTAACAGTCCACCTCCATTGTTTCGATGCTAGAGTAGGGATGTAAGTTAGACAAGAATATCTCCGATTGAGCGATTGAGGTGTTGTGTTGCTGGATGTAATAATGAATATAGTGGTCGTCATACTCCTGATATCTGAGCTGCTGAAGATGCAGTGGATTACATTTGTTTGTGAAGGGAATGTGCCTCCTGATCTACATAAATGCGTCTGTGTTCGCACAAATCATTCTTGATCCAGCTTCACCTACAGAAGAAGTGAGTATAAGGGGTTTTTTATATCTGAAATCACCTTTCCTAATAATCTGCTAGTTAGCAAGTTTAGCGGGTAAACACGGCTAAATGCAGCTAAAGTAAACAGGCTCGTCACTCCACAGAGAGAAGAGAGGGGCGGAGTGAGCAGAGCTCATTAACATTTAAAGCAGTCTTAACTAGAATATTTGCAGAGCTGATTTTGGCAAAAAGGGTGTTGTTTTACACTACCATTGAGAATTTTTAACCAAAGTATATTATAGACTTTTCATTAAGATCCTAAAGAATCATATCAACTTCCATCCGATGACCCCTTTAAGGCATTTTGAGTGTTTTAGATAGTGTTGCTCTCATAGTTGCCATTATGATATGTTTGCATTAATGTACTTTGCAAATATATATTTTTAATCCAAAGCAGTTCATGCATTTTCTGGGAATTAAACACACAACCTTAGCTTTGCAAGAGTTAGGCTCTATTATTTTAGACACAGGAATGACCAGCAAGGAACCAATTCGTCCAATCACTTTAAAAAAGTTTGTAACTAGTTTCAGATTCATTTACGGTTGTGGCACATGGGAAACTTGTATTTCCATTTTTGAGACCAGTTTTAATCTTCGTATCAAAATGCACATCATTATAAGCCAAACATTGCAGTTAAGCTAGTTTGAGTCTTCTCTCTGCTAGTGCCACAAGTTTAGCCCACTGGAACGTAAGGTCAGCAAATGGAGAGAAAGGGATATGACTATGACCTCCGCTGGGATAAACGGGGAAACAGAGGGTTTGTATTTATATACAATGGGCACTCAGCAGCCGCTGCACGCTGGGACTGAGAGCTTTCACCACTGCATGGGGTTAAAGGTTAATAGCCTCTTGGAGTTACATGGATAGAGCACGGGTGAGAGGTCACAAAAGGGAGATAAAGACAAACGGGTCCAAAGTTTCACTAAATTCAGATAGTTTTAAATTAGAAAGGAATAACCTGTGCTTTAATGGGCATTTTTTTGTGTACTGGTGCTGGGTAGATTACTTAGAAATTGTAGTCTGTTACAGATATTACACGATGAAAATTAGTTAGTAATCTGATTATGAGTATTAAAATGTAATCTAAGTAAATCCAGGTTACATGTAATCAGTTACTACCCAGCACTGCTTTTTGGTTGTGATGGCTTTAAAGATGCATACAGCAGATTTGATCGCAGTTATGCTGAGCATAAACTGACATGCTCTAGCTGTGACTCTTCCATGTGCAACTCTATGATTAATTGTATGCCTAAAGCAAGATGTTATGGCTTTACAAACATATCTCCTATAGCTCATTTGAGTTTTCATTTCCTGAAATCAACTATAAAAATGTGTGCAGTATAGAAATGGCAAAAGAAATTGTAATGACGCCACTGCGTAGGCCGATCTTAAAATAATTTATTAGTCAGTGAACAGTCATTAGTCAAGATCAGCTGCATAAAATGGCTAATTTTAGTTTAATGGTCACATATATTAAAGCTATTGAAATCTGGGCTGTGCCGAGCTAATTACTCAACCTAATTGCAGCCATGTCATGTCAACAAATAAGTTGCTCTTTGCTCTACACCCTTCCTTACTCGGATTTAGAGATTGGTATTGCTGTCGGTGCCTGCCGTAATTAGCACCTACCTTTTTGTTGAGCAAATGAGTCTGTGATAAAGGCTTTGTCTTAAATTTGCTTTTAGGAACCAAATTTTTTTTTGCCCAAGTGGGCTCTTCCTTCTGTGTTTAGTCATCAGCGAGTGAAACCACAAAGATTTTAATAGCTCCAAAATGTTCCATCAATCTTTGTCTTTAGCTGTTGGCTTGGAGTCTAGGTTAATGTCACTGCCTGTTTTGGTATGTGGTTATCCTCCCTATTTGGATGCACTTTTTGTGACAGCGAGCGAATTACTCAATGTAACATTCCAGATGTGAGTTTTGTCAAAATTTCCATATGCCTGTGCGCTTCCAGTGCCTAAAACTCACACGGATTTGACACTTTGGCTCTCAAGATATACGACCGCCGAGAAATTAGCACAACAGACGCTGCAGAAAACAATTAATCATTGCTGCCAAACGGCATGATGCCTCTAACTGCAAAAATGCAAAGTTTTAGCGTTGATTCTGGGATTCTGTGTTGCGTTTGGGGTTGCACATTTTATCTTATCTGTAAATGCTCATTGGGGCCCTGGAAACTCAACGTTACTGGATCTCTTGGGCAAAATAAACAAAGAAGTCAGGAGAAAGATTTCCAGAGTATTTGAATGGTCATAATTTACAAAGTTCCAATTGTTGATTGGATGTTAAGATGTGGGCGTGGCACTCAGGTGGAGGCAAGTGAATGTAAACTTGCAGAGGTTGGGTTTAAGCAGACGAAATGATTGGAGGTTGGAGATTAAACATATCAAGCACAAATAAACACATACACAGATTATTTGTTCATAATTAGATCTTTAATGTATTTAGAAAACAGGGTGAATTTTAATTTCATGGCAACTTGATGTGTTAATGCTTTTAGCTAGCAGTGTAAGTGTATACTCTCAGCTCCATTTATCACATTTGACCATGTTTAAATTAGTTTTGTGCCCTTTAGTCCACGTCTTTAGCTTTGATGTCATCTATATGCTAGTGTAGCTTTAATAGTTAACAAAACAAACATATTTTTCCATTTATTACATTTATTTACATTTACAATAAAAGAGATTTTATTTATAATGTATATACACTACCAGTCAAAAGTTTTTGAACAGTAAGATTTTTAAAGTATTCTCATCTGCTCACCAAGCCTGCATTTAGTTTATCCAAAATACAGCAAAAGCAGTAATATTGTGAAATATTTTTACTATTTAAAATCACTGATTTCTATTTGAATATATTTTAAAATTATATGTTTAAAATCCTGTGATCAAAGCTACATTTTCAGCATTATTACTCCAGTCTTCAGTGTCACATGGTTGTGTCACGATCCCAGCTGAGGAAGAAGGGTCTTATCTAGCGAAACGATCGGTCATTTTTTTCGGAAAATAAAAATGTGTATACTTTTTAAGCACAAAAGTTTGTGTAGCACAGGTTCTGGCATGCGCATTCACGACGCTACATACTATTAAATCATGTCGAAAGGTCATGCTGAATGTAGGCGGAACCACAGACCCAGTGTTTACAAAGCGAACACACTAAGAAAGTGCAAGTAAGTCAAACGCTGTTTACAAACAAAAAGCTACAACGATGTCGGACAATTCTGAAGATGTAGGAGAAAATAAGATGGAGTTTTTCGCCATTCTCTACCTTTTTGAGCCGGAGTACACAGACAATGAACTTAGACGTGATTCATAGTAGTGAGGGGAAGTTCGGATCATTTTACCGACTCAGACCTTTGAGTCTCGTTCAGCAAAATGAACGAATCTTTTTTCGAGTCATTACGTTCATTTTAGCAAAATCAGCATCACGTGACAGCCCCATAAGATGAACAAACGACTCGAAAAACCCGAAGACTCGAAACAGGTGAACTAATTCCAGTACAGAACCTAATAGGATGTTGCGCATGCGCGACTGAACGAATCACTCCTCGAGACGACTTGTTCTTCGTGAGTCACATTAAAGATTCGTTCAAAATGAACAAATCTTTCAAGAATGACCCATGGACGCGCATCCGAGAGCCTGTGCTACACAAGCTTTTGTGCTTAAAAAGTATACAAATTTTTATTTTTCGAAAAAAATGGCCAATCGTTTCACTAGATAAGACCCTTCTTCCTCGGCTGGGATCATTTAGAGGCCTTTGAAGCTGCATTTAAACCACATTTTGGAAGTTCAAAATCGGGGGCACAATTGAAGTCCATTATATGAAGAAAAATCCTGAAATGTTTTCCTCAAAAACCATAATTTCTTTACGATTGAAGACAGAAAGACATGAACATCTTGGATGACAAGGGGGTGAGTGAATTATTAGTAAATTGTTGTTCTGGAAGTGGACTTTAAAAAACATGAAAAATCGTACTTTTCAAAAACGTTTGACTGGTTTACTCTTTCTCACTCATGGGGAGAGTAAAAATGAAGTATTAAGTGTTAAAATTAAGTGTTATTTTTATACTTTTGAACAAGCTGATAAAATAAGGAGACTTGAAAGTGTTTGTTGTTCAATTATGTTGGGTGAATGACTTCAGTACACACAATTTAATAGATTTTTCCCTAAAATGTGGGTTAAAAAAGTCTGCGTGCTATTCCTGTCTCACAGATATTGGAAAACAACCCAGAATATGAAAATCTCCTGGCCAAACCAGGAAAATGGACATTATGACTCTGTATAAATTAATCACCCCATGTTATTCCATCTTCTCGTAGGCTGCAGAAAGATTGTGAGGAAAAAATACCCATAAGGATTAACATTCTCTTCTCACAGTGTTTCTAAGCAGCTGTGGGTTTGTGTTAAAGCGGCGAACTGCAGCTGCATTGGCTGTGCACGGATCCTCTGTGTTCGTACAAGTACAGAAATATCTACAATAATATGAAACAGACCGTTTGCATGACTTGCATACTTTAATGGTTCCTAAAAACGCAGATCCATACCTTTGATTAGATGTTACTCAACTAAGTGTGTGATAAGCAATCTGATATGTCATACTATCAGCACTGCTGTCTCCTGAACAGGAAAAGCATGTCTGCTTCTGCAAACACATTTGATCAGGTGTAGTTAATGATTCTCGGCCCAGGCCTGAGTGAGCGATGTGTTAGCAGCTATTATTAAAATCAATGCTCTGAATTTGTCAGGCATAAGGACTCCACATGTGGCGCTTTTGCAATATTTGTGTGATGTTGTGGCAACATGAATATGCCTGAAGAGCATTATTTGAATGTCAAGTGTCGGTTGCATGGTGCCAATCTGTCTAGAGATGCATCTCATGCTAGAGAACATAATTTTCCCAGTGGGGCACATGCGATGATAACCAGTCAGATCTACTCTGGTGCATATATTAATGTGCTTTTGGGATTGCAAAATGTCATCTGTTCTAATCTGACAAGCATTTGAGAGCTTTAGGACAATTTCTATCAAGAAATATGTTGCAAATTCCCAAGTACTTAAGATAATAAATCAAGCGTTGTTGTCATCATACATTATGCATGGCTGTTTTCTCAGTGGTTGCTCTTATATAATTCATGAGTTTTCAGAATCTGTTCAATTTTTTAATATTTGGTTCAGTTAATGATTCTCAAATGTGCATTGTAAGATGATAAAACACTCTGACATTGATTCCTGCAATACTTATTCAACAACCCTGCAACACCACCACTGAATATACTGCATGAAACAGACAGTGTAGTCCAATTCTCAAACAAGTGACTCTAATTAATGATTCTTTTTACTGGATCAAAAATATACAGCGTATGTAGCTCAATTCCTCAATGAATGACTCTTATGAGCTGGTTCTGACTCAAGTGAAATTTTTTTTTTTTTTACAGGACTATCAATGTAGTCTGATTCCTGAATAAATGACACAAACGGAGTCATTCACTACCAGAGTAGTCCAGTTCTCAAATAAACGACTCTAATGAATCGGTTCTTTTTAGTGACTCAAAAATGTACAGTGCAACCAGTGTCGTCTGATTCCCGAATCAGTGATGTTTATGAGCCAGTGCTTTTCACTGAATGAAAAAATACAGCAAAACCCGCGTGATTCCCGAAAAGAATGACTCTAATGAACCGGTTCTTTTCAGTGAATCAGAAAAATACAGCGAAACGAGTCTGACTCCCAAATGCATGACTCTAATGAATCAGTTCTTTTTACTAAATTAAAAACATACTGTGCAACCAATCTAGCCTTATTCCCAAACAAATGACTCTTATGAACTGGTTCTTTTCAATGAATAAACAGCATAGAGTAAAATCAGTATAGTCTAATTCCTGAATGAATTAAACTGGTTTTTTTTACTGAATCAAAAACAAACAGCACAACCAACATAGTCAGATTCCTGAAGGAATTACTCTTATGAAACAGTTCTTTTAAAAAAAAAATACAGCAAAACCAGACAGACTCCCAAATGAATGACTCTAATGAATCAGATCTTTGTAATAAGTCAAAAACATACAGCACAACCAGTGTAGTCTAATTCCCAAACGAATGACTCTTATGAGCTGACTCTTTTCAGTGATTTAAAAAGAACAGTTAAACCAGACTGACTCCCAAATGAATGATTGTAATGAATCAGTTATTTTTACTGAATCAAAAACGTACAGCACAAACCATGTAGTCTGATTCTCATACAAATGACTCTTATGAACCAATTCTTTTAAAATGAATCAAAAAATACAGCAAAACCAGGCCGACTCCCAAATGAATGACTCTAATGAATCAGTTCTTTTTAATGAGTCAAAAAAATACAGCGCAAGCAGTGTAGTCTAATCTCCAAACGAATGACACTTATGAACCAGTTCTTTTCAGTGAATCAAAAAATACAACAAAACCAGGCTGACTTCCCAGTGAATGACTCTATTGAATCCGTTCTTTTTACTGAATCAAAAGCATACAGCGCAACCAGTGTAGTCTGATTCCCAAACAAATGACTCTTATGAGCCGACTCTTTTCGGTAAATCAAAACATACAACAAAACCAGGCTGACAAATGAATTTCTTTAATGAATCTGTGCTTTTTACTGAATCAAAAACATACAGCACAACCAGTGTAGTCTAATTCCAAAACGAATTACTTTTATGAACCGGTTCTTTTAAGTGAATCAAAAACTACAGCAAAACCGGACTGACTCCCGAATGAATGACTCTAATAAATCAGTTCTTTTTACTAAATCAAAAACATACTGTGCAACCAGTGTCGTCTGATTCCCAGAACAAATGACTCTTATGAACAGGTTCTTTTCAGTGAATGAATAATAGAGAGTAAAACCTGTGTAGTCCAATTCTCAAATGAATGACTCTAATGAATCAGTTCTTTTTAGAAAATGAAAAAAATGCAGGCCAAGCAGTGTAGTCTGATTCCCAAACGAATGACACTTATGAACCGGTTCTTTTCAGTGAACCAAAAAAATACAGCAAAACCAGGCAGACTTACGAATGAATGACTCTAATGAATCCATTTTTTTTCACTGAATCAAAACATACTGTGCAACCAGTGTAGTCTGACTCCCTGAACAAATGACTCTTATGAACAGGTTCTTTTCAGTGAATAAAGAATAGAGAGTAAAACAAGTGTAGTCCAAGTCTCAAATGAATGACTCTAATGAATCAGTTCTTTTTGCAAAATGAAAAAAATGCAGGCAGTGTAGTCTGATTCCCAAACGAATGACACTTATGAACCGGTTCTTTCTAGTGAATCAAAAAATACAGCAAAACCAGGCAGACTTACGAATGAATGACTCTAATGAATCCATTTTTTTTTACTGAATCAAAACATACTGTGCAACCAGTGTAGTCTGACTCCCTGAACAAATGACTCTTATGAACAGGTTCTTTTCAGTGAATAAAGAATAGAGAGTAAAACCAGTGTAGTCCAAGTCTCAAATGAATGACTCTAATGAATCAGTTCTTTTGCAAAATGAAAAAATGCAGGCAGTGTAGTCTGATTCCCAAACTTAATGACACTTATGAACCGGTTCTTTCAGTGAATCAAAAATACAGCAAACTTACAATGAATGACTCTAATGAATCAGTTCTTTTACTGAATCAAAACATACAGTGCAAGCAGTGTAGTTTGATTTCCAAACAAATGACCCTCATGAGCTGGAACTTTTTAGTAAACCAAACACACACAACTAACTAATCAGTGTATTTACTGACTGTTTATTCTTCAAAAAAAACTGAAAAGAAATGCTGTGTGAAGAAACAGTTGATATATTAAGAAGATCTCATTTTGAAATACATAATGTTCCTTTCATGACCACAGCTGTCATTTTGGACCAAAGGATAGTATTTCAGATTTATGTTGCGTTTTATGTGTGCAACGCCCTAATGTTTTAACAGCTAAAATAAAACAGAACAATGGAAGTCATATTGTGCTGACTTGCTCCGTCTCATTAGAGTTTTTACTAGTGCCTGTACAGAAAAGCTGAAATAATGTTCGTGTCTCCTCCGCACCCAGAAGTGTGCTGCGGTGTGAACAGGAGGGGGCTTTTCATGGATGTTTAATGCAGATTGTATTGCAGTTTTATTTTTGTGCGTTTTATGAGCTAGCACATAAAAATAATACAGGAATAGTCAAAATAACCTGGATTTGTAATCTATTTTTGTCCTTACACTTATGTAAAACAGATTTAATCATATTGTAATCTCATTATTTTTTCACAGTTACACTAAACAGACCACCATCGCTTGAAAGCAGCCATATCATCTGGTCATGGTAATGGACGTTTAAGGCAAACACATCTGTTGAATCGAGGCACCTACAGCGCTTCTCTCTTCGCTGGAGAATGTTTCTGTCTACGGCCCAGATGAGGAAAGTCTCCAAGCCACAACATGACATCCATCTCAGGATCTTTAATGAGGATATCTACCACTGGAGACGCTGGATTCATGTGAGGCCCACATCGGTGAGGACAAAGGGTGAATTCTTCCCCGGCCGAGCGTGGCTAGAGGAAGTAGTGCAGATGCCAGTGGAGATAACTGAGTGTGGGTTCGAGTTTCCACCAGCTGGTCGCACATACTTCTGCTGTGCACAAAACTGTGTGTAACTGAAAGCAGAGTGTGTGAACCAAAACATATTATGCAAATATATTTTTGAATGGCTGCAGTGACGTTAACAGGGAGAGTAAAAATATTGAAATTATGCGTCATTATGAGAAAAGGAAGAGGCTTGATAGTGTTTAATGTTCACTTCTGTTTAATTACAATTCTCTCTAATTATATATTGAAATAGAATTAAAATACATTGTGTAATATAACTAAAGTTTGCTTTAAATCATTATTTACTGTGCATATATTTCTATAAAAATATAAATAGTTTATAATTATATATATTTATAAATATAAATCGCAATTTTTAAATAATAAATGTTAAAAAAGTTAAAAGTTAAACTACTTAAAATATGTATATTAAGGTATTTTCAGTAGAGTAAAATAATTTCAATTATTATCATTTAAAATATAATCTATAAACAGAAATATTTTATAAATATATAACATTGCAATATTTAAATAATAAATGTAAAAACAATCATTTACATTTAAATTCTGTGAAGTTAAATATTTTATATATACATTGAAACTATTGAAAATACTTATACTTAAGTATTTTAGGTAGTTTATATATATATATATATGTGTGTGTTTGTGTGTGTGTGTGTGTGTGCGTGTGTGTGCATGTGTGTGTATAATGTACATATTTTTAATTTTAGTGAAATTCATTTTTAAAATTTAAAATGCATATATAAGTATTTTTTAATAGAGTTTCTATATATGTGTGTGTATATATAATGTACTTATTTTTAATAGTTTCAATAAAAAGGTTTGTTTTAAATAGTTAATATTACTTATATAATCTATAAAAATATTATTATTTTATAAATATACATTTATATATATATGAATATAAATTAAAATATTTCCAATAATAAATGGTAAAAAAAAATACATTTTTAAATACTTATATAAGTATTTTCAATAGTTTTAATTAAAAAGTTTGTTTTAAATAGTTAATATACTTACATAATCTATAAGATATTTTCTAAATATATGTTTATAAATATAAATGAAAATATTTCAATAGTAAATGGTAAAAAAAGGATTTACATTTAACTTATATTTAAAATATGTAAATAAACTAATATTTCATATGTATATGTATGATGTATTTATTTTTATTTTTTATTAAATGAATTGTTTAACTACTTAAAACACTTAAATCTCTAAAACTATTTGCAATAGTTTAAAAAATGAAATAAAATTAAACTGTGTATTATTAAAATATCAAATTCTTAAATTATTTTTTACATTTAAAATATATACTGTGTATATATATATATATATATATATAAAATTTTATATTAATATAAATTATATAATATGTTTGTTAAGGTAAAAAATAATTAATACATTTTGCAATTTTATTTAAATTCTGTTATTATATTTGAATATTTAGAATATTTAGAACATTTTTAAATATGTAATTAAATATAATGTAAATTTGCATATTCTCCTTGTATTCTGGATTGTTCTGCCAGAACAGGGGTGTATGAGGGTTTATGCTAACCTAGTTCCTCTAAAAAGAAAGGTTTTAATCTACTTTCAACAACCAATTTGGACTTTACCCACCTCTGTACAAGTAGATTAAAATGAAGCCATTGCAGTGCACTTTAACTGCTGACCAATACTCTTTACACCAGCATACTAGCTAGTTTAGCCAGCATGACAGTAATTTTGCCATCCTGGTTGAATAGTGTAAGCTTTCAATATGCTGATTCACCAACTAGACCAGCATAAACCATCTTAGACTAGCATGGAGATGAGTTTTTGTGGATATCTGTGGAGTCGGGCACAGTTAAAAAGGCACCAAGTGGAACATGGGTTTAGTAAAGAGTACTGAAGCGAAAACAATCTGATATCATGACTAATTGTTTTAATAAGGCTTAGCATTCCTAAAACATTATAATCCAATTCAAAGTAGACCACATGAGAAATAGACCACTGTAAAATTCAACTTTAACCCACAGATTCAGAAAATGTTCAGCAAATTGATCTTTATATTTAATAAATAAAATGACATTTAGTTAAAATATTTAAAGATATTTGATATGATTTTATATTAATATTTAGATATTTATTACTGAAACAAAAATAACAAGTGATTAAATAACAACTACAATACATGTAGTAATATTGTTAATTTATTTTATAAATATATATTTACCTGTGTGTGTGTGTGTGTGTGTGTATATATATATATATATATATATATTTTAGTTAAAAAAATGTTTAAAATGCAGTACAAAGATGCAATATATATGAAGTACCTCTCCTATGTATGGGCCCACTTTAACTTTTCAGAAAAGATTAGTTATTTGTAATTTTTCTGTTATTCAATGTGTCAAAATATGTGGTGCGACAGTCCAGCCATAACTGCTGTTTTATCAGTTTAGCTGTAACTGTTGTATAATCTGAATTTATTTAGATTAATTTTCTGCACTATTTGGCATGATTTCCAAAGTGCTTTGTAACCTTGTATAAAATTGCTAAGAATTTGTATTTATATTTCCATCATAATATACAAACAAACTTTGTCTGATGATCATGTGGTGTGACCTTTTATGTTAAAATTCATTTAAAGATAGGACTTTGCATCATATAGCAATTTGCAAATGACCCAATGAAGCATCAAGCAGCTTTGTAACTCTCTTTCAAATTTAGGGAAAAAATAACCTTTTTAACAGCTGGTATGTAGTGACCACATTATGATATCATGTGGTATGACCTCAAAAAACTATGAATATTGAGCTATTTCTACAAGTGTTTATTTTTATTATAAATTTCATAGTGACCTTTTGTGAGAAGCTAGCTTGTTTTGTTTAGGTGGCCAATTCTGTGCTTGTAAATTTTGACTGAATTTGAAATATCATGTGGTGCGACCACTGCAAAGTGTTTTCCATTATAGATATATGTCCCAGATTAGCAATTTTTGTGCTTTTATATTCAATTAATGGTTTATATACATGAAATACTTTATTTTAGTATAATGTGGAACAGATTTTTATGCAATTTGGGTCATTTTAGATAGTTTATGTTTAATCTTTGTACAATATGAAAAAAAAATTCTAAAAAAAAAAAAGAATTTCGAGCATATAATTTTAGTTTGGTAATTATGCAATTGCATAATAAAATAATAAAATCTTATATAATTTATCATTAATAACTATTTTAAGATATTTTACCAGATTCCACTGCCAAGCTAAGTAAAATAAATGCTTGCCAATTCTGATCCTGCATTCAAGCACAAACTCCAGATTTCATTTTCTACTGTAAAAAAAGATGTTCATGCTTTCATCTCAGAACATAAGCCAGCAACCGCCCGCTACTTTAAATTGACCCGTCGCAAAGACCCGTCCCCCTTAGTGACTGTTGCTGTGTCCGACAAACCATGGCACTTTTATGCCACACATCATGTTCTCATGCAGTGAAAAATACATCATAATGCAAAGAGGACACTGACAACACACCAACATACAAGACAGAGCTGGTTACTTTTGGTATGAAACAAAGTGTACGTGTTCAAATTTTAAAATTCAAACAACAAATACTGTTTTGTGGCTCTTTAATGTGTCCTGACGGATCGCTGTAGCTCCTCAGGTCAAGCGGCACATGAATCGATCATCTTTTCATCTTTACTAGTTATAGCACGAAATAAACATTAATGAACCTCAGAAGGTATCTGTTTCACCCGTGAAAAGATGTCAGTACACACCATTTTTCACGTTCAAGTCCACTGATTTTCTACTCTCCTGTCTGGTTTGTTTGATGGACAAAACAGCGTATTTGGCGTTATGATTGGTCAGATCACCTGTTAATTAAACTCCCAGGTAGCGAAGGGTCAATTGAGCAACCAAGATTGAGCAAAGTTCAGAAATAACTGGGGCTAAAGAAATGCCTACAGCTAATGCCATGTGCTACACTTTTCACACATCTCTAAATAGATTTTTAATGATATAAGGCCTTTGCATCATTTGGAGCGACCACTCATCAAGTGGAGCGACCAATAATAGGAATGACTGTATTAAAATAAAATATATCATTTCAGTGGTTGAAATATGAAACACTGCTATAGCATGCTTAAGTGAATGTTTTTTTTTTAAACATTTTTAGCAGTTTTATGCAATTTACAGAAAAATTAGTCAGCTAACTACATTTAAGAAGGCAACTGGAATTATAAAACAAAAATATGGGACCATTATTTACTAATCACTTTAATTACTGAGAACATCTAAAAAAAATATTAAGCATGTTTAGGAAACAAATTAATTTCAATTTAAATGGTCGCACCACATGACATTTTTTAAAGCTATGACCAATTCACAGAGATGTAACAGCACTAACATCACTTAATTTTAAAATTTAATATGAATTTAAGTACACTGTTTTATATGAAATTATGTTCTGTCTTATGAAAGTGAAATGGTTTTTGAAAAGGGACTTTTAATGATTTTAACTAACCTGCAGTCGGTTGGTTGGCAAACTTTTCTTAGAAAAACGCCACGTTCATACTTTTGCAACTAATGTCGTCATGTCTGGCGTGCCATTCAGAGCCTCTGAACATCTCAAAATAGTGTTACCTAAATACTCTGTGATTACGCAAACACCCACATCTTCCTTGCAAAGCGAGAATGTGTCGTAACCGTAAAATATTATACTATTATACTGCGGCATCCACAGATGGTATGAATATAGTTCCCTTTTGCATCCTAGCTGTTTTTGTGTGTTTTACAGCTTAGGCTTTTTACATCCTGTCCAGGTGAAACGGCACTCTATTATTTATGGCTCGTATAAAAATGTGCCTGTTCCCACGTGCTGTTGAAAGTTTTATTGTGTTAATTATACATTGGCCCGGAGTCTGGAGGCCTGCTTAGAAAGTGAAGGTAATTGTGTCAAAAGGGAGGTTCAACACGTGTGTGAGGGCTTTAGCTCACGCCCAGAGCATTTGCATCTTTTTCTGCTGTCTTTCACAGTTGCTTGCATGGATTTTGCATGACGGGACATGTCCTGAGTGACAAACAGCTCTCACTGGTGGTAATGATGTTTTAGTGGGTACACAATGTCTCTGTTTAAACTATTGAATCTGTACTTTCAATAGTAGGAATCAATGGCCATAAACAGCAAAAAACCAAGCAGAAAACAAAACAGCAGTGTAACTCCAATGTGATCCATTTGAAAACACAGCCAAGTCAGAAAGTCTCTATTCTTGCCTGTACGTACAATTTGTACCCATTATATACACTACCAGTTGATCAGGTTGTTGATTGTGGCCGGTGGAATGTTGGTCCACTCCTCTTCAATGGCTGTGCGAAGTTGCTGGATATTGGAAGGAACTGGAACAGGCTGTCGTATACGCCGATCCAGAGCATCCCGAACATGCTCAATGGGTGACATGTCCGGTGAGTATGCTGGCCATGCCAGAACTGGGATGTTTTCAGCTTCCAGGAATTGTGTACAGATCCTTGCAACATGGGGCCGTGCATTATCATGCTGCAACATGAGGTGATGGTCGTGGATGAATGGCACAACAATGGGCCTCAGGATCTTGTCACGGTATCTCATATCATTCAAAATGGCATCAATAAAATGCACTTGTGTTCGTTGTCCATAACATACACCTGCCCATACCATAACCCCACCGACACCATGGGCCACTCGATCCACAATGTTGACATCAGCAAACCGCTCACCCACACGACCCCATACACGCTGTCTGCCATCTGCCCTGTACAGTGAAAACCAGGATTCATCCGTGAAGAGAACACCTCTCCAAAGTGCCAGATGCCATCGAATGTGAGCATTTGCCCACTCAAGTCGGCTACTGCAGTCGAACGCAGTCAGGTCGAGACCCCGATGAGGACGACGAGCATGCAGATGAGCTTCCCTGAGATGGTTTCTGACAGTTTGTGCAGAAATTCATTGGTTATGCAAACCGATTGTTGCAGCAGCTGTCCGGGTGGCTGGTCTCAGATGATCTTGGAGGTGAAGATGCTGGATGTGGAGGTCCTGGGCTGGTGTGGTTACACATGGGTGTGGTTGTGAGGCCGGTTGGATGTACTGCCAAATTCTCTAAAACGCCTTTGAAGACAGCTTATGGTAGAGAAATGAACATTCAATTCATGGGCAACAGCTCTGATGGACATTCCTGCAGTCAGCATGCCAATTCCATGCTCCCTCAAAACTTGCGACATCTGTGGCATTGTGCTGTGAGATAAAACTGCACATTTTAGAGTGGCCTTTTATTGTGGCCAGCCTAAGGCACACCTGTGCAATAATCATGCTGTCTAATCAGCATCTTGATATGTCACACCTGTGAGGTGGATGGATTATCTCGGCAAAGGAGAAGTGCTCACTAACACAGATTTAGACAGATTTGTGAACAATATTTGAGAGAAATAGGCCTTTTGTGTACATAGAAAAAGTTTTAGATCTTTGAGTTCAGCTCATGAAAAATGGGGGCAAAAACAAAAGTGTTGCGTTTATAATTTTGGTCAGTGTATATTTTCTGTGGCAAGAAAATACCTGTTAAATTGTATAATAGTCAATTTTTGTTTTTAGCAAATAGACAACATAAATATATTTAGATTTTATAAATATATATAAAAAGGAGAAATGTAAACAACTAAAATGTGTTGAAAATATATATTTATGTAAATATATTTTAAAATTAATATCCGTTTTGGGGGGTTGTATATTGAAAAATTTTGAAAATATATCTGGGGAAGAAGATACATTTTAAATCTTAAAATTTTAAGATGTATAGCAATAAATAGATTTGCATAAATATATTTTCTGTGGCAAGAAAATACCTGTTAAATTTTATAATAATCTTAATTTTTGTTTTTAGCAAATGGACAATACAAGTATGTTTAAATTTAATAAATATATATAAAAGAAGGAAATTTAAACCACTAAAATGTATTGAAAATATATTTTTATGTAAATATATTTTAAAATTAATATTAGTGTTTGGGGGGGGGTGTATTTAGAATTTTTTTTAAAATATATCTGGGGAAGGAGATACATTTTAAATCTTAAAATATAGGGTAAATTTTTAAGATATATAGAAATAAATAGATTTGCATAAATATACCTGTTACATTTTATAATAATCTTAATTTTTTAAGCAAATGGAGGATATAAGTATATTTAGATTTAATAAATATATATAAAATGAGGAAATGTAAGCAACTAAAATGTATTAAAAATATAGAAATATATAATATATATTTGTTATTATTTTAAATTTTAGATCTTAACATATAGGGTAGTTTTTTTTAAAAGATATATAGAAATAAACAGATTTGCATAAATATATTTTCAGTGATATATATATATTAATTTTCAAAAATCATGAATCTATGTTATCATGTTTTTATTGTTTTATTGTGTTAGCTGTTTTGTTTTTGTTTTGTTTTTTAACTTAATTCAGATAACCCAACTGCAGTTTGATTGAGATTAATTGGAATGCACAATGAGAAAACATTATTTTTAAAAACTGAGTTATGTGTTTTTGGCCGATGAGTTCTTCATATATCTATACACATGGGAAACTTAGGGTTAATGGTTTGTTGAAATCACTAACCCTTAGTATAAGCAAAAAATAGTTATGCTTCTCTTAACAAAGACCACTAATAATGCTACAACTGTATATCATGTGAAAGTTGATTATGAATTGTCTGCGAATGTCATTCTCAGGACGGGTCACAGAAGATGAAAGCAGAAGAAGCTAGCGGTGAACCCAGGATTGACCTCTCACATGTGCAGAATGAGGGAAAGCTTTGTTTCAGATTGTCTTAAAATAGGAACTAGTTCCTCATTTTTCTCCTGGATTATTCAGAATATAACAGTCAACAGTTTGCTGGTGGGAAATGAATTTTGCCGGCCCTACGAAACCGAGAATCTCTCTCACGTCTTTGGTTGATTTAATACAGTGCTGATTCGGCTCATCACTTCTCATTTTGCTTTGATTACACAACAAAAGGACAGAAATAAGGTGTTAAAACATGAAAGCAACCAAATTTTGTGGCACAAAAAAGTAGGGTAGGATGAGAGGGAGAAGAAATGGCAGATAATGCAATATTCATGCGCACGAGGCAGATTTGCCTTTAGTTCTCGTGATTAGAGGAGGGAAATCTTCGCCCGGCCCGTCTTCTTAGAGGACGGATGCATTAATGGCAAGTTGTTATTTTTTTGGTACTTTCAGAGATGAGAGAAGATGTGGCTTAATCAAGGAGATGCACTTCTCCTTCCCCTGCTCTTTGATGTTGTGAAAAGACGTCCACGGTTAACCCTGAGTGTGCAGCGGCGGAGTATTTCTCTTTCAAGCCTGAGATGATGAAAGTGATGGTGCCGTGGTGGCGCTGTATCAGGGGGAGTCCAGCTTCTCTCGAAAAAGAGATGTGACCCTGATTGAAATGAGGAACATATTTGATCTTGAAATGAAGTGCTTTCTTGCTTTGCACTAATGCACTCATCTTTGATCATCAAACGTAATTGATATTACCACATTGCCTTTAAAGTGCACGGAACGACACGCCACCGTATTGTCCGGAGAATATTGGATGTTCATTGTGTTGGATAGTTCCAGATGAGATCAGCACCAGTGTATGAAATAGAGCAAATTGTGACAACAAATGCATGCAAATGCACTGTAAAAAAAAAAGAAGATTTTTCTAAACTTGTAAATCAAGATTAGTGTAGGATGTTTTACAAGATACTATTTCACACTTTCTGCTTGATAATTTCACATTTAATGTGCCTTTTTTTGTGAAATTTACTAGCAATTTCAGTATTAGGACAATATAAATATGTGTAGATATCTATAAATAAGGAAATATTAGTAACTAAAACATCATATATATATATATATACATACATGCATACATTTTTTTAAATAAATATATAGAAAATAATGAAGAATAATTATATATATATATATATATATATATACACACACATATTATATGTATATATACACACACACATATATAAACATATATATATTTTATATACAATATTTTTATGTATGTATGTATTTATTTATTATTATTAGGCTGTATTATTATTTTAGATTTTTCTTAAATATTTATCTTGGGAAGGAAAATTCTTCACATTTAACTGTGGCTTTTTTATGAAATTTACTAGCAATTTTAGTCTTGGCAATTGAAATATGTCTAGATATGTATAATTAAGGACATATAAGTAAATAAAACTTCCTATATATATATATATATATAAGGAAATATAAGTACAGAACTTACGATGTAGTGAAAATATATGCATGTAAATATATATATTTTGAATTTTAAAAAAATGTTTATTTGGGAAGGGAAACTAAATCTTAAATCTTATCTCTAAATCTTATTAAATCGTTTAATAATGTTTAATACACACACATATATATACAAATACATATTTGTTTAAGGTTGTATTTAAAAATATATTTATCATTTGGAAATTAATACATTCAATATTAATATTTTCACCTTTATTCAGTGTGCATATTTGGAAAAAAAAATTTCAGTGGGTATATAGGAGCCAGTATATTATATTCTGAAGTTCTGCCAGTCATTCAAGACTCACAAAACTGTTTTACACGCACCTGTTTCCCGTGCTCGATTTGATTAACCCCTCTCATTTTATTTATTTGGTTTCAAATCTATTCAAATTTTTTGGTTGGATGCAGAGATGGCGCTGAAGATGTGTTATTTATCCTTGGCCAACAGAGAGGAAATCTGAGAGTGAAATTCCCATGTCGCTGATAACCACAAAGTCAACATGTCAATAATTCATTGCTCATATGATTTAATATATCAGCGTTTGAATTATTCATTCTCTTGGTTTCTCTCTCTCTCCACCTGAGAATCTACATCTGACTCTCCCAGCACTTTCATATTCATTTCAATCGGACTGCCGCTGAATGATTTATGGACGGCTGACTTGGCCATGCACTACATGTAAAAGGCCATCCGTGTTGATGGAAAAAACAAACATGGACACAGTCCGGAGTTTTTGCGCTGCTCTCACCAGCGGCCCCTTGAGAGGAGCACCGGAGGCAGTGAATGCTCTGGATGCGCAGGAGGATATAGAAAACCACACAAGAGTGAAAAATAGAAAAATAGAAGCTTAATAGAGTTCAATAGGAGACAAACCAGCAAAGATTGTAGATTGCATGTTCAGATAAAGAGACGTTTGGCTCACAATATAGTCTTAAACCACCTGTGGGAGAGAGAATCCACAGGTGAACCTGGACTGAGACCCTTAAAACAGTCTGTTCAAAACCTGATTTGGTTTAAAGCAAACCTTTAAAAGAATCACTGTTTTAAGTCTGAAAGTCTCTGAAGTACATGCAGGTTTAGCTCAACCATCAAGTAGTTCAACCAGTTTTAAATCAGATCAAGCTTGGTAAAACTGTATGTTTCTATATGAAGTTTTGTTGTCTATTTCCAACAACCACCTCCTCCCCTATTTATCCTCCAACATGGAAAATGTCCCATATTGTAATCTACCCGCACAAAACAAGACGTGGGCTGAGGTGGCCTTTGAGTTCCTGCAACATCTGAACAGATGATTTTTATAATTAGACTACATCTGAGATCATCTGATTACAAATATTTTAAATAATAAACATTTAAACTATTGATTTTCATAATTATTATTGAGTCTTGATATTGGGTAGATACTGGGCAGATAGATAGATAGATAGAATATATTTGCATATGATATAGATAGATACAAAAATATATACAATATAAAAATACATACTTTAGATAGACAGATAGATAAAAATACATACATATGTTATATAGATAAATGAAATGTATACATGTTATATAGATAGAATGCATATGCATATGATTGATAGATAAAAATATATACATTATATAGCTAGATAAAATATATACATACATTATAAAGATAATATATATGCATACGATATAGATACAAAAATATATACAATAGATAGATAAAAATATATACGTTATATAGATAGATAAAATATATACATGTTATATAGATAGAATATATTTGCATGTGATAGATAATAGATAAAAATATATACGTGTTATATAGATAGATAAAATATATACATACATTAGATTAAATATATACATGTTATATAGATAGAATATATATGCATATGATAGACAGATAGATAAAATATATACATGCTATATAGATAGAATATATTTGCATGTGATAGATAATAGATAAAAATATATACATGTTATATAGATAGATAAAATATATACATTAGATGAAATATATACATGTTATATAGATAGAATATATATGCATATGATAGATAGATAGATAGATAGATAGATAGATAAAATATATACATATGTTATATAGATAGATAAAGTATATACATACATTGGATAGATAGATGATATACATGTTATATAGATAGAATATATATGTATATGATAGACAGATAGATAAAATATATACATATGTTATATAGATAGATAAAGTATATACATTGGCTAGATAGATGAAATATATACATGTTATATAGATAGAATATATATGTATATGACAGATAGATAGATGAAATATATGTTATATAGATAGAATATATATGCATATGATAGATAGATAGATAGACAGATGAAAATATATACATAACAGATGATAATATATTCAATAGGTAAAAATATAAACATTACATAGATAGATAGATGAAATATGTTATATAGATAGAATATATATGCATATGATAGATAGATGAAAATATACATAGATGTATGCGTTATATAGATAGAAAGATAGATGTATATGTATAGGCATATGCATAGGTAGATGATGTCATAATAATTAGTAGTAGTAGTAGTAGTATGTGGTTGCTGTTGTTGTAATAAATTCTATTTGTTTGAATCCTGGAGGTCTCTCTTTGAGAAGAGTTGCCTGTCTCTTTAAGGGGGTTTGTCGTCTGAATAGAGTGTCGGTTTACATCTCAGACTCCTCCTCCTTCGTTCTGATGAGGGTGTTCCTTCCTTCTGCCCCAGTCCACTTCTATCATCCAGGGATACAAATGTTTCTTTATCCACATTCGAGTCTGTCACCGGAGCCGAATTATAAATATTAAACATACAGTCGGGACGGTTGTGGGCCTTCAATCAAACCATGGGATTGACACGCTGACACGGAGAGATTTGCGCGTTTGAAAGAGAAACTCTCAAGCAACTGGACTGGCTGAAACTTTGTCTCCACACCTTTGTTTCGCGAAACTTTTTTCGTGCATGACTTTCCGATCTCTGCAGGACTATCGGAAGATTCCAGCCACGCGAATGGATATTAAATGATGCCCGTGGACTGTTTTGGGGGTTTAGTTCAGTGTGGTTTTGTAGGAAGTAAACCCCAATCCACAACAACCCACACAGGCTTGCTGATCTGATCATGGGAAAACTGGGAACGTCTTGTTTTTTCTAGCCTCGGCACAATCGCGCTTGTAAGATTTGGGGTTAGTTCGGATTACAGCTCTCGCTGAGAGAAGAAAGTTTCGTTTTAATCAGACTTTTGGGTTTTTGAAGTGCCAACATGCCTCAGTTAAACGGAGGAGGTGGAGATGACCTAGGAGCAAATGATGAACTTATTTCCTTCAAAGATGAGGGTGAGCAAGAGGAGAAAATATCAGAGAATGTGTCGTCGGAGAGAGATCTGGACGAGGTGAAATCTTCCCTAGTGAACGAGTCCGAGAACAACAGCAGCTCGTCCGACTCCGAAGTAAGCAAAACAACTCTGTGCTATCATTTTAGTACACTGATGCATCCATGTAAGTGTGTAAAACTAAACCGATGCTTTATTTCCTAAATGCAAGCAAACAGACAGGCGTCCTCGACCCAGACCAGAACTAGAAAGTTATGAGAAACAAAGAGAACACTTTGCGGAAGGTAAAAAACAAAAAAACAGCTGAGATGTATTCCTTGTGTTTGTGTTAGTGATTTATGCATAGTAATAATTCGTTTGTTGTCGCCCCTAAAGCTTTGAGACGACAACAAGATGGAGGATTTTTCAAGGGACCCCCTTATGCTGGTTATCCGTTTCTTATGATCCCAGATATTACGAATCCATACCTCTCCAACGGATCGCTATCTCCCAGCACACGAACGGTACGTGCCATTTCACTTTAAACGCAACTATCACCCTCATGACGTCACGCCGCGCTCCGTAAATTTTTCGGCTGCAAAAAAACTCGCGTTTCAGTGCGCCACATTCTCCTCTTTGTTTGACTTTTTGTGTTAAGAGTCTCTTTTAAGCCTCAAAAACTAGCCAAGCTTTGTGTTCCAGGAGTTTACGGTTGTTTGTTACCACTTGTTGAGTCTTGAGCATGCATGTATTAGGAGGCCATTCTGATGCATTGCACAATAAGTCATTTACTTGGGCTCACCCGAGCACAAAAGAAGCCTTTATTCGCTGCCTCCAATGGCACGAAAATGGACTTTTCGCAGTGAGATGTCTGCACAATTAATTTTGTATTATCATAACATGCGACAAACTGGAGGCAAGCCCAGGCAGATAGGATTCATCCAGCTTTTGGTGTCAGGAATGTTTCTTTACTCCTTTTGTTGTTGCGTGATAGGATGTTGCCCGGTTAGAGAGTCGAATTTACGACCGGGCGCATAGATATCGAAGCAGGAGGGTTCTGATTGCATGGTTTTATGGCTTATGTCATACAGACCTTTGAGTTCATTCAAGGCACATCGAGATTTTCTAGATAAGTTCTTCCCCATCAGTGAAACTGTCTTTCAATTAGAGGGCTGTTAGGCGACTATTGTTATCATTAGTTACCGCTTGACGGCCCTATCGGAGGTCTCTACTGGATGCCCATTATCTTAATGACATCTTCACCTAGGGGGGCGGTTTGGCTACCTGAGCAGCAGGCCCCCACCGAGGTGTCTGAATCGCAGGCAAATTGCTGCATATGTTTGCCTTCCTCCATTTAGCTCCATTGAAGGATATCTGGAGTGTGTTTTTTTTTCGCACAGTGTTTGCCTGTTGCTTTCTAAAGCCGGCGTGTCAATGTATAAGTGATGAGGCATGCGAACGCAGGCTAACATGTCATTGTGGAAGAATTTCAGCGAGCCTGTGGCGATAAACATTTGTTCATTGTGTTCATTGTGCTGCTAACTCATGAGAATGCATGAATCTCTTGGTCATACACTTGGATATTAGATGTGGTATTAGGTTTGCTTGTTTCCAGCACAATGGTTTTTTTCAACTTGTCAAATAGCATTAGCCAGAGAATGGCTGCAGTCGCATGAGTGGTTTGACTAAGGAAAACAGGTTACCTTTAACAGCTGTAACAAAGAGCGACTGTGATTCTAGTAGATAAGATGGATAATAACATCTGACTTCTGGTTTGCTAGTGTGTGTGTGAATGAGCCCGAAGGCAACTGATTCAGCCGTGTACAATAGCAAGGTTGTGTATAGTTTTAGCGCACAAAAGTTTGTGAAGCGCCACTCAGTCTATGAGGGGGGAAAAAAACATGTAATGTTACTGAACCGAAGCTGAAAATTGTTTACAGTAACTGTTGGCACTGGATTTTCAATGTAAACACAACCTGCTATGCTACGATTTTTTTTGAGGGAGCTTTATTTTCTCTCAGATTTTTTGTTTTAGTTTGGAAAAGGTCTTCTTTTAGAGGGTTTTGCTTCCTTCTTTCAGTTATAAAGAACCTTTAGATACTTTTCCTTAAATTAGTTAGTCAGTTTAACAAGGTTTGCTTTGACCTCAGGTTAAAGTTGCTTAAGGTTTTATGTTCCACAATGTCCTCTTTTCGCAAATGCTAATTCAGCACTTTTGTAGTCTTCAACGTCCCTATTGCTCTTTGTTTGCTAATTATCACTTCCTTATTTAATAATGTTTCTTAATTGATTTAATTATATTCTAGTCAGTGTAAACAGCAGGGTAAAAGTCCAGTGCTTTTGTATCTAGATGAGTCAGTATATTGTTGTTAGCGCTGTGAGGCTAATCTTGTTTGATTTTCTTACTTGGTTTTGTTGGTGTGACTGTGTTTTGTTTATTAACTTGGTCTGATAACATTTTTTAGTTGCTGTTGCTAACATTTTTTGCTAGCTTAATCCATGTAAAGCTGACTTTGCAAGACTAGCAACTATAATAGCTATATTAGCAGGTTGGCTAACGGATGGATTCTGAATGCCTATTCTTTAATCATTGATAAAATTACTGTTGCAAAAATCAAGTTGTTGAGGTCTGTTCACACCAAGAATGATAATTATAACTAAATAAAGAAGTCAGCTTGAGAAAGCAAGACAAGAATGTTTTAAAAAAGATTTAAAAGTTACAAACTGCTAACTTATTGGAGTTTGGATGGGAGTCTAATTTTGAATTTTGACAGGAGTTTGAAAAGTCTTTGCTCATGTGAACATTCCATCAATGTAAGTCTATGGAATTTTTATTTTTAATCTTCTTCTGGTAGTTTAAATTTGAATTTTGACAATTGGAGTTTAAAAAGTGTCAGCTCATCTGAGCATTCCGTCAGTGGAAGTCTATGGAATTTTTATGAATTTTGATCTTCTGGGAGTTTACATTTGAATTTTGACAGTTGGAGTTTGAAAAGCCTCTGCTCATCCAAGCATTCCGTTTATGTAAGTCTATGGAATGTTTATGATTTTTTTTAATCTTGTTTGGGAGTTTAAATTTGAATTTCAACAGTTGGAGTTTGAAAAGTCTCGGCTCATCTGAACATTCCGTCAATGTAAGCCTGTGGAATGTTTATGATTTTTAATCCTCTTCTGGGAGTTTAAATGTGAATTTGGACAGTTAGAGTTTGAATAGTCTTGGGGCATCTAAACATTTCTTTTATGATTTTTAATCTTCAGTTTTATGATATCCGTAAATGCAATCAGTTAGAAAAGATATAGCACATTAAGTCAGATCAGTCTGAAGATCTGGGCTGAGTTTGGTGGTTGTAAAATTAAAGCTCTTAGGAGGAATTAGAGTCAGAAAATGTAGTCACTGAAGAATAATAATACGTTTAAATAGCGTTTCAGTAAGTTGGCTTTCTCAAGCCAACTTAATGATAGCTCTGTTTGCAGATTGGCCAATGGGTGGTTTTTGATTGGCTACCAATGTTTATGTCATTCTTCAACCGGACAAAAAAGTTCTGAAGGTGATTCTGGAAACATTAACATAGAATTAGAACAATTATTAAAACTTTAATCTTATTGTCCTTGGATATCTAGGTGCCACAAACAGCAACAATGCAAAAAAGGTGAGAATCTGCACAGTTTGAAAGCAAAGTGTCGTTGTTGAAGCACTTCACACTTGTGTATCCACTTCCTTTGGGGTCAAGCCAAGCTAACCTGCAAAATTAATTAAACTTAAGTGCACTTATTGCACAAAGTTGTACTAGCGAGTGAGTGGCAAGCCCTCGATCGCATAGCTGCGCTGTTGCAGCACGTCGTCTCTTTTTGACTGGCATTCTCTTCCCCTCTATCTTTCTTCCACTCTTTAAACTCTCTGCCTTACGATGGTATTTTAAGACCTACGGGACAATATAAAGTAAACAGAGGAATTGTTCTGCATACGAGAGGGCCTCATTTTACATAAACAAACAGTGCTCAGGAGAGCGGCCCTGTCAACAGCCCAAGCCTTTTCCACACACTCAGCACTCAGAGACGGGGTGGGGGTAGATGGCGAGAGAGAAACCAGGCACCCCCCTCCGGCCTGTCCCACCTCCCCGTCTTTAGCTACAGAGGGGACATTGTCCAGGCCTTTAAGTTAAGACAGCATTCCTGTAGAGCAAGACGGTTCAGGAAACCTGAAAACCGGTGTACGAATGTTTGCGCAAATGACCAAATAAACACAGCTTTACAATTTTATCCCGACTTAATGTGTTATGTTTTTTTTTTATTTCCTTCTGTAAGGATAAACTAAACAAATCCAAATTAATTTAGAAATATTTCGGTCTCTCTTCTGCTGCGTGCGCTATGAATGCTGCGTCTTGTTAGGAAGCCAGGAATTGCATGAGACGTAAACCAATTCTCCTTTTTCCCCTTTTAATGTTACTACTTCATCAAGAGGCGACCGTTTAAAAACCTTCCCGCCGTTGGACGCGTTCCACCGAAGACCCTTTCTGGTAACTTGATTATTGACTGAGAAAGAAAGAAATGTCAAGCCAAACATTATTTTCCTCTTCTGGTTTTCCACACAAGCTTGGCGTCGTTCTAGACGTCTGTTTTGTTTTTTTTTTTTCTTCGAACAAGGCAAAATAAAGACTTAATTTACAGACGTTCCTCCAGAAAGGAGAGCGGTTTATGAATCTGTACGTGAGGGCGAACCACAGGGGCTGAAGAAATGCTACAGGAAGTAGATAAAGGAATGCAGGGAGCTGTTCCCAAGGCCGTAACGCAGATCTCTTTCCTGTTGATCATATCACGTCCTGCGCTGGCTGCATGGAATCATTCTGAATTTCTAGTATTTTTGCAATGGTTTTATCTCTTTGGCCAATTATCTTCGTATGGCATGGTGTTTACAGAATGGTGTAGATAGCAAGAGCGCTGTCATTACACAGTGGTTTTAATTATTTTGTTTTTTTATTGAAATGAAGCGGAACTGCTTCGTATCTTAATGCATCTGTGATTTATTTTATTACTGTTTTTTTTTTTTAGAATTTGCCTGCTACTTACGCTTAAAAAGTCCTGGAAACAATTTTATTTATTTTATTATTATTATTTTTTAAGAGATCGTAAATAAGCAGTTTTTAAGTTAATGAAATGTGTAAACACGGTGGCACTATCAAAAACACTGATTTGTTTGTTAAACATTTTGACCAGCCCGGCATAGCAGCGCAGCTTCAGCCAATGGCATGAGTTTTAGGGCAGGGCTTTTTATTTTAATAACCAATGGCAGGCCATTATGTTTTCTTTTTTATATACATCTCAGTATATAGGTGTGTTTATTTTTTCTTCGTTGTGAAGTAATCTTTTCCTTTGTCCTTGTGGGACTTGAAAGTATTTAGGAAACTCTGGGCTGTGAATCAAAATGATTTCAAGTGTCCGAAGACAAATCAGGAATCTAAAATGGATGCAGTTAGCCTGATCTTTTACGGACGTGCTCCATTGGGAGCAATATAACTTTTTTTTGTCTGAGGCAAAACAGACTGAAGCCTCGTTGGAGTGTTGGTTTTAGTGAGTGTGTGTGAGTTGCTGACGTCATTCTCCATTGATAAGATTGTGCTGGCAGTGGTCAATGCTCATCAAAACCCACTTCATGTTCGCTTGCATGTCCTGCAGTGAATTTCACCCCCGCCTCCCCATTTTGGTCACAAAAACCAGCGAGCTCTCGCTCAGAGCTGCGTACTGACTTCATGCATCACTCCATGCTAATAAAACTTGATTGTGCCGGGGATAAAGTTTAAGGGGGTGGGGGCTTCAGGCTTCATCAGTCTGGTATTTTTAACAGCTGTTTTCAGTTATTACCTCGCAGTCAGAGCTTCCTGGGGCCTCGGGAGGGGGAGGGAGGGTGGGAGAGAGCGGGGTGCAGGGGGGGTAGTTAGGGGTAAAGCATTATGGGAAAGAAACCAAGCGAGCTGTGGGGATGAGGGTGCCAGGTGGGTGAGAAAGTGGGCATGCGGCCAGGAAGTGTGTGTGTGTGTGTCTGCTTGTCCTGTTGGCTTAGTTGGAGCACGTGAACGCAGCGATAACGCGTTATCTCATTGCAGCCCTCGACGGTCTCACATGGCCTTGTTGTGCCCGCTGCTTCATGCCAGGCTGAAAAGGCCACGGGAGATCTGATATCAGCAGCATCAGGATTTTCTTGTAGGGTGAGGTGTGTTTTCTGCTAATTCCTTATGTGATCAGTTGCTTGTGATATGGTTATCGTGGCGTGCTTTTAATTACTGCTGTCTTTTTCCACCTAATGTTACCTTTAGCACAAAGAATGTGTGTCTTCTGACTTACAAAACCTGATAAATAAGAGACTGGCTAATGTGGAGTTTTTAAGGGCCGAGTCAAACACTGTCATGCTTTGTGAAATTCACATGCGTAGCTAGAAGCATCTGCGTTCACATATTTGCTTAAAGTATGTTTCTGGCCTTATTTTATGCAATTTTTATAATGCAAAAATTTTTAGGTATGCACAATATAAATATAAATAAATAAATAAACAAATAAACAAATAAATTAAAAAAAAAAAAATATATATATATATATATATATACACATATATATATGTATATATATATATATATATATATAGTTTAAAATATTGTTGCATTATTAAGTGTTTAACACAATATTTATGTACAAATTCAAACAACATGCTGATTCTGACTTGTACACATTAAAATATATAAAAATTATTTGTATTATTTAAATATTTAAATTTATTGTGTTGACATTTTAGTGGGTGTCTTCTGTAAGTTAGGGCAAAATATATGATATCTATTTTTTGCTCAGAAAAACAAAAGCAAAATGCAATTAAATTAAACTGAAAACTTTTTTTTCCAAACAATTTAGTGTTACACTTACTGTTTTTATGCCTAAACCTTTTTTTTTTTTGAGCCATATATTTTAACATTTTGATTACCATCATGAGATATTTATTTATTTTATATATAGATTGCTGATTTAATAGTGCATGTCTTTTACATTTTGATTACCATCATGCAATGCTTGCTTAAAGTTAATTTTAAAAATGCGAATAATTTGATAAGTGTTAAATGTAAACTTTAACAAATGTTGTGATATTCAAATCACTTGTAGCATTTAAATGTAGATTTTCTGGGGTTTTTTTTATTATGTATTTAGTATCACCTGAACACATTTTAGAATTTTTGTTTTGTTTTAAGTTTGAAATGTCTTATATAATTTCGTAAATTTTATATCTTATTATTTACCTTGTTACTGACATGACGTAAAGCCAGTACACAAGCAAACAATTGAATTTAATAAGACACAATTGAATTTCATTTGCATTGTTCATAAGTCACAATATACAAATTGTAATTATGGTTTTATCAGGATGAGTGCATCTTTTTTTTTTATCTCTTGACAATGCTTGTTGGTGGACGGTCCTGACAAGGACCTGACAAGTGTCAAAATTTTAGGGATTTGCTAGTATCGACTTGTTCCAAAAAAAGATTTAAGTTCAGTATCTTCAAAACAGCAGTTAAGCCCACAAATAATTGTCCAAACACTGAAGGGCGTTGCTGGCATTAGCAGTGAGTGTATGTATTATTGTGATGGTGTCAGCCGTAAGCTTCGCCCATATTGAGCGCCTTTCCCCATCTTAAGGAGTCATCGGTGGAGAAGCTCTTTGTGGGCAGGGGCTTGGGGGTGGGCAGGCGGCCCCGATTCTCGTGTGAAATGAGGGATGTTCTATAGTGACTCTTGGCCGAGGCGGCAGGGAGTGTATGGGAGCTTTTATGAATAGGGGTCTTTCAGTCGTTCAGTATGGCTCTGAAAGGCTGAACAAAAGCCTAGAGGGTGGCGACTGAGAGCTACACGGTAGATCCACAAAACACTTCACTTTGCAGCGGCGTAGTCGTAATCCCTAAGACATCAGCCATTGCAAACGCACGCATTCAAGAAATGTCACGTAAACAAAGTGGACGGCTGACAAATCTTCGAGAAGTTTAACGCCATAATTGGCGTTCAATTGGCCAGGCTTATGGTTGTCAAAATGCTGGATTTGTTGTCGGTCTGGGAATCTTATTCAAACACGACGGCTGCTGAAATTTTGTGGGAAGTTGTTTCCCTGGCTCCTAAATGGAGATGGGTCGTTTTTCCAGTGCATTTGACAGTGAGATACATCTTCACATTGTTTCAGTTAGGGGTGAGAGGTCAAGGTTCACAGCCTGTTGACGTGACTCACAGTTGAGTGGGCACCAAAGTTCCCAGATTCCAGTAGGGGGGTCGTGGTCGCGCTCCGGGCCTGGCAGCTTTTTCCCTCCCTTTCCCCTCTAAACTCTCCATTAGGAGTTGCTCAGAGCTGTCAGACAACATGTAGCGTCTCGCACACACCCTGCCGCTCACTTCCTCCCAAAAACGATGGTCCGTGGCGTGATGATTAATTAGAAAAGAAGAACAAAACAAAACCTTGCTCCAGTTCTTTTGGCTCCAGACATTCATTGGCCCGCCACAGTCTGGCTCATTCAGATTGGTGGAGTGGAAGTGACATAACCGCTGGCACAAAAGAGCAGCCGTGTGATTGGAGGAGAATGAGTATTGTGTGCCGCTGGGGGGTCCGTCACAGACACGGCGCTTCTACAGCTCTCACCCTGACCACAAGGTTGAGAGCGGCTCTATTGTCACATGACATGTTCACACTGGACCACAAGCTTTTGTGTGTGTGTGTGCGCATGCTTTTTTGTTTGTACGTGAGAGTGTATGTCTTATCCAGCTGGGCCTTGTCGGTCAGGGCATGGGCCGCCCCTCCCCGCGCACAGCTGCAGTTTGGACCCAGAGGCGCAGTTGAGGGCTCGTGAAAACCCCCTGAGCCTTCCTCATTTCTCCAGATGAGTACCTCATTGTAATCGACTGAACAGGAGTGCACTTATTTTTTTTCTTTTCTGGACTTTTTACTTTTGTGTGACTTATAAACTTGTCCAACAGTTACGTCTTTTAGTTCCTTTATGTCGACCAAAACTCATTCTAGGTTTTAGCTTTCTTGTAAACTCTTTAAAAGGGATTACCATTTCAACAGTTTCAAGCCTTATTTTAAAGTTAGGGGACATACGCTTTCTGTCCAATGTAACTGTAGGTTTCCATTAGATTTTCTGAATCTGTAACATTTCCAATTGGTCATTTCTTAAAGAATTGTCAAAAGTGGTTAACAGTTACATCCTCTACCTTTGTTGTTGTAGTCAACCAAAACTCGTACTCCAATTTGGGTTTCTTATAACCTTGTTGAAATTGGTGACACAGCAATTGTAATTGTTACCAGGTGGTCCCTGTTTGGGCTGGGGAAAAACGTTGGAGAAGTTGTAACTGTAACTTTGGTAAGTTTTCCAGCTGTTCCATCCTCTAACTGTCAGAACTATGGTGAGTTTTCCAACTGTAACGTCCTTTAAATATTAGAACTTTGGTAACTTTTCCTATGGTTGTGTCCTCTAACTATTATGAAACTTTGGTAACTTTTCTAATAGTTAGAGGACATAACCGTTTTGGTAACTTTTTGGTAACTTTTTGTGGCTGTTACGTCCTATAACTGTTAGAACTTTGGAAAGTTTTCCAACTGTTACACCCTCTAAATATAAGAACTTTGGTAACTTTTCCAGTGGTTGTGTCCTTTAGCTATTATAACTTTGGTAACTTTTCTAATGGTTACATCCTCTGACTGTCAGAACTTTGGTAACTTTTCCAGCTGTTACATCCTATAACTCTTAGGACTGTGGTAACTTTTCCAATGTTTACGTCCTCTAACTGTTAGAACTTTGGTAACTTTTCCAAAATTACATCCTCTAACTATTATAACTTTGGTGACTTTTCCAACAGTTACGTCCTCTAACTATCAGAACTTTGGTACATTTTCTAGCCGTTACATCCTCTAACTGTCAGAACTTTGCTAACTTTTCCAGCTGTTACATCCTATAACTGTTAGAACTTTTTCAAGATTACATCCTGTAACTGTTATAACTTTGGTAACTTTTCCAAGATTACATCCTCTAATTATTATAACTTTGGACACTTTTCTGACGGTTACGTCCTCTAATTACATTCCAACTTTGGTAACTTTTCCAGTGGTTACATTCTCTAGCTGTTGGAACTTTGGTAACTTTTCCAATGGTTATGCCCTCTAACTATTAGAATTTTGGTAACTTTCCCAACGGTTATGTCACTCTATCTATTAGAACTTTGGTAACTTTTCCAACGGTTATGCCCTCTAACTATTAGAACTTTGGTAACTTTTCAAACTGTTACACCCTCTAACCAAAACTAGTTAGAAGAAGTAACTGTTGAAAAGGTAATTACTTTTGACAAGTAGTCCAAAATGGAGAATGAGTTTCGTTGACTATAATGTCACCAAAATTATGGGATATAAATGTTTGAAAGTTTTGAGGACGGACTGTAGGAGACTTGTTGAAAGTGGTAACCTTTCCAACAATTATGTCCTCTACCATTGTTGATGTTGCACTCCTCAGTTAGTGGAAATGAGTGA
Source organism: Labeo catla (assembly GCA_012976165.1). Lineage (NCBI taxonomy): Eukaryota > Metazoa > Chordata > Actinopteri > Cypriniformes > Cyprinidae > Labeo > Labeo catla. The sequence goes on from VONZ01000169.1 coordinate 147,588, forward strand.
CATGGCAGTTGCAGTGGTTACCAAAATCAGCAAGTTTATAAGAAACTCAATATGGAGAATGAGTTTTGGTTTGGTAAAATGTTGAAGTCTGGGGGCGTAAGTGTTGACATTGTTGACATTGTTGTCAACCACAACTCCTCTTCCATTTGGTGACATTAAGTTACAGTATGACGCTCATATTCAATATTCATGTTTTCAATTTGCAACCCAGGCGCCGGTTAGCACGTTGTTTAGGTTTTATACTGTTCTCTTGCAATTGTAAACAATTCCTAGCATCGCATCTCACTCTCTCTGAAACACTCCCACAGTTTGTCATGGCCAATGTCGACGGTGCGTTCCCCTAGCCGCCCGGCTCCTAGACCCAGCCTCGTGAAAAACCACACAAACACGCTGTGTGTACTTTAGAACTGGTTACAGCTGCAAGCAGTGAAATCTGGATTGTGTTAGCCCATGCACTGTGATTTATAAATTGTTTCTCAGGCCATAAATTCCCACTATAATTGCACTCCAAGCCCCCTTCCACTCTCCTCACTCTTTCTCTCCCCCCTTCTTTCCCTCTCCGTCTTTCACTCCTTCGCCTCCTGTGCTTCCAGACGTGCACACACGCTCCGGTGGTACGTGGTCCGGCACTAATTGTTTGCAGGAGGGAACTGGTTTGACAAGGCAGAGAGTTTTCAAAATTAGGCAGGGCGGTCACAGTTGTGAGTCAGGGCTGTACGTCGCAGTTACGGCGTGTCATGCCTCCATATCGCCCCCCTGGACTGTTATTGCACAACAGCAATTGTTAATGGGCTAAAGATAACGCTTTAGCCATTTAGTGCAATTTCGCAAGCATTTGCATTATTTCCTCTCCTGCGTTTAATTGCAGAGAGCTATGCACAACGTTCCCCCAGGCCTCTCTGTGGTAGATTCAAGTTTTATACTTAACAGCCAACAGGTTATAAAAAATAACCCTGTTTATGTGTTGTGCCTCAAGTTCTCCATATGAAGGAGAGCGTGTCAACAAATCCGCTGTTTAAAGATGGCTGCTGTTTAAAGATTTTCCAGTTCTGTTGCAATCGGGTGACATGATTTTTTTTTTTTGACGCCAGTTAGACTTGTGTTTTAGCAGGAGGGGTATATTGGGGAAGGGGTGAAGTTTGAGTTGGTGTGTGCGTGTGTGTGCGCTGGGGGGAGGTAGTCTACCAAGAGAACACAATAAGCTCTTTGTCTTCATTATGCACTTAACATTTGAGAAAAGGATGAAGGTTTCTTTATTTTACTTTATCTTTAGGACCAAAGCACCATTCACTGATTTTATATGCATATGCTATGCATCATTTAGTCTATTCAAATATTTACAGCCTGCACTGTTGTTGCTCAATTTACTTATTACTGCAAAATATAGTTATTATCATAAACTGGATGCCTACAAAGTTGTGGATTACTACAGCAAGCTCTTTTGGGTTATAAAGTGGCTTTGTTATCCCTCTTGGCTGCTTGTGGGTTAACAAGCCCAGGCTGTTCATCGTAAACCTGGGTATAGTTTGGACTGCAGTGTTGTAACCAGATACCGAAATACTGGAAACCGCATAACTGACTTGTAATTGACTTTAAGGAGGGTGGCTGCATTTTGCCTTTGCAGAAAAACAGAGCTCCCAACAGACAGCTTATTACTTTCTCGTGGTCGTAATTATGTGTTGGGTTTTATTTGACCTACTGTTTTGTCCTGCGCCACAATAACACTCTTATTCCTCGCATTGTCAAACTTTGTTTGTGCCTTTCTGTTGAGATTATTAAAAAGACATCAACGTGTTACGCACATCTAAAGCGTGTTTCGTGAAAAATCAGAAAGTGAAGGTGTCTCCCGAAGGTAGTTTTCCTTCTGCAACCGGGACGGTTGGTGAATGCAAACTTGGTCTCTGTTGCCGTCCCTAAATGAGCCACATTGCCATGGAAACCCCTGGTCTCCGGATGGCTGACCTCTGAACCAGTTCTTTAAGTAGGCAGTGAATGGAGGGAGTAGTGTTATCAGTGAGGTCACAATAGTATCCATGGGAACTCGGAGAGCAACTGTCAGTCATGAGTCTTTCCTGTTGAGGCTGAAGCCCGGTTCTGTGTGGAAGCCACTGGCTTGATGAAAAGAGGCACTTTAACGCAGCTAATGTAGGCAGGTCAGCCAGCGCTGCTGAACTACAGGAACAAACCACAAATAAGCGCTTCATTGCATTAGGATGATTTGCGCTCGATTGGGAAGGTTTCGTTAGTTTTAAAGGGATAGTTCACTCAAAAATGAAGGGTTTGTCGTCATTTACTCGCCCTCATGGCGTTCTAAACCTGCATGAGTTTCTTTATGTTGAACATAAAAGAAGATATTTTGAAGAATGCTGGTAATCAAACAGTTGATGGTCTCTGTTGTATTATGAAAGTCAATGGTGACCCAACAACTGGTTCTTAAAAAAATCTTCCTTTTTGTTCAGCATAAGGGTTTTGAGGGTGAGTAATAGAAGATAATAGGAAATGGCATAGAAAAATAGAATACTGTTTAAATTCTACACTATTGATTAATTTGACAGTTGATATTTGATTAGTTGATTATTTACAGTTGTTATTTATTTATTGTTGATCATTATAGTGACTAATTTTGAAAATGTGTTGTTTGTTTTTTTTAGTAATGTTTAATGTTTATTAATATTTATGAACTTTGAATTCTTCAAAGTAGCTTTTGGTGACTTTTTACTTAAATGGTAATTTTGTAACATAACTATTCCTTTAAATTGTAATGGTGCATTGAATTTCTAACTAAATTTTCAATATCAATAGCAAATAATTTAAACAGTATTCTATTTTTCTATGCCATTTATAATCCATTTAATTCTACACTATTTAAGTGTTAATTAATTTGGCAGTGATATTTAATTAAAAAAATCAGTATAGTGACTAATATAAAAAAGTGTTTTTTATTGTGTTATAATGTTTAATAACTATGAATCTTTTCAAACATCAATCTAGAATTTACATTCTGTAAATAAAATTGTTCAATATTAATTAAATTGTATGGATGCATTAAATTTCTAACAATTTTCAGTACCAATAGCAGATAATTTAATGGATTTTTTTATTTTTATTTATCTGTTAAAGTCAATCTAGAATTTACATTCTGTAAATAAAATAGTTTTTGGTGACTTTTTACTTCAGTAGTAATTTTGTAACCTAACTATTCCAAATAACCTAACCTAAAATTTCAAAATTTTCAATACCAATAGCAGAATATATTGGATTGTCATTATAGTGACTAGTATTATAAATGTGTTTTTTATTATTGTTAAATAATTTAGAATTCTTTAAATAAAATAGTTTTTGGTAACTTTTAATTTTAATAGTAATTTTGTAACCTAACTTTTCCTTTAAATTGTAGGGATGCATTGAATTTCCAACAAAATTTTCAGTGAATGGATTGTAAATGAAAATGAAAAAAAAGGATACAGTTTAAATTCTACACTGACTCTTCATATTTAATTTTAAAAAATGGGCTGTATAATCATTATAGTGACTAATATTATATATATTTTTTGTCTGTTTGTTTAATGTTCATTAATCTTTTGAATTAATCTCCTATGTTGAACAAACAAGACTGATGACAGGAATATTTCTGTTTTTATACTTTTATTTAATATTTAAGATTATTTCCAGTTCTAACCATCTTATTTATCAACACAGGAAACCCGTAAATGATCAAACTGAATAATATATTTTGATAATAATACATCATAACAATGATAATATTGTGCACCCTCAATACCAATGACTTTTTTGTCCTAAAATGACTACTATTTTCTTTCAAGGGATTTCTATAATTGGGGTCAAATTAGTTTTATGCTGTGGCTGTTTATAAGCACATGAGTGTGTATCCAATTCCTGTAACAAAATGAGCGTCTGCTGATCCGTTGTACCTAGAAGTTCCCAGAACCTTGTTGAATTACTTCCTAATGTGATCGGTGGATGAATAGGTGATTTGTTGGTTACATTTCTGCAGTCCAACCGCTTATTGTTTCTGTAATAAGATAAGTCTCCTTTAATGAGCCTCTCCTCCTCCTCCGAGTTTAATCTCTTAAATCAGAGTTCAAAATGACTTCATTTTTTGCTTATTAACATTATTTGTTTTTGTTGTTCAAAGTTGTTGTTTTCTTCTCATCTTGATCTCTCGTTCATATTTGGAGGCGGTCGACAATCCCCGTCCTTTCCCCGCAAATTAATTTCCAATTAGCACAGATAGCGGTGTCGTTTGCCTGTGAATTGTTTACTTAATTATCGGAAACTCTCGCGGCTCTTAAACAAACAATAGGCCTGAATGCCGACCTGCGGTGAGGGAGGGCTGGAAACCGCCGCCTCTATTGTCTTTCCCGCTGGCGGCAGTGAAAAGAGCAGCGAGAGGTGTCGTTCGCATAAATAAATGAGTCAGGTGATGTCAGACCCCTCTGGCCGCATCAGGCCACTGCCCTATAGGCATACATGTTCGTAATCCTGACCCTTTTGTCTGGCTTAACTGTTCTGATGCTGAGATGTAATGGATTCCTTTGTGCAACACCAGCTTTCTGCTCCATTCTACTGGAGGGTGTGTGTGAATGGTGGAAACATCAGGCAGAAATGTAGGCCATGCTTTGAATGATTGACATGACCTACTTGGCTCCGCCCCACTCCGGATTTGTTTTTTCTTTTCCTTTTTCAAGAACGTTGTGCTATTTTGTGGTTTGAGGTGCAGCGCTTCGAATCCCCGCGATCCAGAACGAGGCTTGCGGTTGCTGCAACACATGTTGAGGCTTCCAGATATCTCCTTAAAGAGGTGTCTTCTTCTGTTTGTTTTGACAGAAGGCTTCATTTTGTCTAGTGGATTGATATTCGTGAAGTTTTAAGTTGTCATAATCCTGTTAGAGATTCCCATCATCTACGCTCGGCTGCACGGAAAGCATTTAAGCAACATTTCAGTCTTTCTCTGTGACCTCTTGACAGCAGGTAGACAGCTACAAACTCACTCCAGGTGTATTTATGAATTTAAACCGCATGAACTTGGTTTGAAGTATGTTTTCTGTCTTAGCCTGCTCAAGGCGATATGGCACTCAATTCAATATTTGTTTTCATATTTCAGTGTATTTTAAATATTTAGGATGCATGGACCATATTTGATTTTTATTAGATTTTATTTGATTTACCAGACATCTTAATCTGCTAATATTGACCATTTTAGGATTATTTATTTTTTATTTTATTTTATTATTTTGTTTTATTTTGTTTTGCTTTATTTTAGTTTTTGTTTTGGTTTTGTTTTGTTTTGTTTTATTTCCCAAACATAATTTGCTAATATTTGACCATTTTAATATTATTGATATTAAGAATAAACATTTTATTTTATTTTATTTTATTTTATCAAGATAGATTAATCTGCTTATGTTTGGCCAGTTTAAGATTATTGGTGTCAAGAATAAACATTTATAATTTTGTTATTTTATTTTATTTTATTTTTATTATTATTTTTTTATATTAACCAGCTAATTAATCTGTTAATGTTTGGCCATTTTAAGTAAACGTTTATTTGTTTTATTTTATTTTATTTTATTTTATATATTTTTTTTATTTATTTTTTTTAATATTAACAAGGCATAATAATCTGCTAATATTTGGCCGTTTTTAGATTATCGGTATTAAAAATACATTTTTATTTTGTTTTATATATTAATATTAACCACACATATTAATCTGCTAATGTTTGGCCATTTTAAGTAAACATTTATTTTATTTTATTTTATTTTATTTTATTTTATTTATTTTATTTATTTTATCAGATTCATATTCAAATGTTTGGCCAGTTTAAGATTTGTACTGTCAAGAATAAACTATTTTATTTTATTTTATTTTTTAATATTAGCCAGACATGTTAATCTACTAATGTTTGGCCATTTTAAGTAAAGTTTTAAGTTTATTTTATTTTATTTTATTATTTATTTATTTATTTTTTTTTTTGTTATTTTATTTTATTCCAGACAGATTAATTTTTTTACTGGTGTCATAAACAGTTTTTGTTCCCATTTTTTTCCTGTAAATGTCAATATTAAGAATTTAAATATGGAAACAATTTAAAAATGCATTTTTAAAAACAAATTAAGAAGAAGACATTGCCTTTTTTACATAGTATTATTTTTGTGTGTGTTTTTGTTGATTTTCTTATTGAAGCTTTGATTTACCATTATGTTAGCAGGTCATCTCAGAAATTTGACATGTGTTTTGAGGCTTTCGTGTCTGTGCACCATTTCTTTTCTCCTCTCCACAAGACGTCAATGTTGCATATTGCTAAGCATCTGCTTCTAGAGTTATGGCTTTCAAATACAAATCCCCCGACCCCAAGACTGTTTACTTTGGCCGATCTCCCTTTGTGTCTCAGAAAAGCAGGGCACAGGTCCCTGCAGCCTGGTAGTCTGTGAGTTTGTGTGGGAAGGCAAAACTGAGATTGTATTTCAAGATAGTATGTTAAGTTTTCAGTCAGGTGATGGCGGTTACGATCAGGAAGGTAGATTGTATTTTTTCAGTCATCCGTCCACTTTAACTGCAGCTGCAAATACCAGAAACAGGGTAAGGCCTCCCGACAAGAACTAGACGTTCCTCAGAGTGGCTCCTCTCAAAAACCATTCGCAGATGCCCTCTAAAAAGCCCGACCACAGACTTAAAGGGATCGTTCACCTGAAGATGTCATTATTTAGGCTACTCACCCTCATATCAAACCTGCATGAGTGAGTTTTTGTCAGTGGAGCAACAACATTATGTAGGGTGAGTTCATGTTTGGGTGAACTGTCCCTTTAAGCACATTCATTTTGATTGTCTGACCAACTTGCAGTTGTCGTTTATCAACTCTACTACAAACAATGGAAGGTGAAAGTGAACCCAACATCTTTACTAAACAGGCCACAAGGTCTCGGCTCATCCTGCCAGCTGTAAGGAAACCGTACCAGTCCCTGCTCATAAACTACTTTTGTTTTCCGCACCACCAAACCCAGCAACCCCGTCCGCCGGACCATAATGTCTTTTCCATTTTTAGCCCACTGTCTTATCCAAACTTCCTCACAACAATTCCGCTTGTGATGAATGAAGTTAAAAAGGGAGAAACAAAGCCTTATTAACCCCAAATGTGCCATAACGGTTGACTTTAGAACACAGTTTTTGTTGTTTAGTGTTGACTTTTATTCATTCTTTTATTTATTTTTCCCAGATTCTGTTTTTTTTTTTTTCCATTTGAATTTTTCTGGACTCCTTTTTAATTGTTAAATTGAATTTTATTAATCAAAAATCATGTCTAATTAATTAAAATCATTAAACTTATACAATTTAACATCAATTTATTAAAAGTTTAACAATAAATACGTTTAGAGCTCAATGAAATGTTTTTCTCTTCTTTTCTGTTTTATTGTTAATTGTTTTAGCATGTCTAATTATTTGAATGCATAAAACAACTTGCATTTATTCTTATAATAGTCTTCTAAAATGTTTTTCCCCCTTAGAAATTATTTTGTGTATTTAAATTTTTTTCTGATTATCAGATGAAGGCACAAAACATTGATTTAATTTCTCTTTTAATTAATGAAAATTAAACACATTTTATTTTTGGCAAATAAATGGGATTTACTATTCCAATTTAAATATGGAAGAAATATTGTGTGATTATTTCTTTATTTCTTTATCGCGTACATTCTACGAAATAATAGTAATATATAGACCTATTTCTGGCACGAGGGCTTCAAGTTAACCCGAACTTTTATTTTGACGGGTTGTCGTGAGTTCCTGTCTGTATATGATATGACGCTAGTTTCACTCAAATGAAACGGCGAAAATGTTAATATAGTGACTCACAAAGCAGTTTTGTAGATATTGTTCATGTATTTATGTCCTCATTTGATGAGACGGCAGACGCTGAAATCACCGCGAGCGTCAAGCGCGCTCCTGTATGAGTAACTTAGTAAACAAACCGAGCCTCTGTGCCGTTTATTCATTCATTCAGACCGGTAGACACGTAGAACATGCGGGATTCATATTTAATTAGTCTTTTTGCGACTTGATATTTACAGATACTAGTCCACACCGTGCTTTGATTTAAGTGTAATGACCTACCTTTTATAGATTAGTCCAAACTTTGATAAATTCCGTGAAATTCCACGGTAAACTGTAAATTCCGGTTTTATGACTGGATTCCGCGTTTCCGTCTGCGTTTTCTGCATCAGGGAATTGTATTTCAGGCGAAAATACCCTTATTTTGATATTATGTTACCACGATTATAAGATTTTGATCATGTAGCCCACCCGTAGTATATATGCTTAGACATTGATGTATAAGGATTTTCCTACATTTATGTGGGCCCTTAAGTAGAACTATAAATTTGGTTTGTGAAAAGAGTTCTTGAGGTATATGTGTTCACTATAACCGCAGATGCTTTCAGCCCCTAGACTCAAGAGCTTAGATACGCGAACGATGACTCCACAGGAACATCTGATACGGTTTGACTTCTACACAAACCAGATGACCGAGCCAGGCGGGGAAGCTCTGCGAAGGGATAAAAAAACTACATTTTATAAATTGCTCCTGAAAATCATAAGCGCTGAATGCGAGGGGCCCCAGAAAAGCTGAAAGGCATCAAACTTTGACACGCGCGCACTGAGCTACGAGGCCTTTCACAATAAACGTCTCCCTCTGTATAGGAAGTTCAGTCATTCATCATTGCATACCACGCTCGCCCTGCGTTGCATATTCGTTCTCCATTGATTTATAAAGGGGTAGAATTAGAGAGAGGCAGATCTCTGCTCTGTGCATTCTGTAAGGCCTCTTCCAGTGCGTTATGGGACTTCCTCCCAGCTGTTGCTCTTACTAACATACACACATATTATCCATCCAGCTGGGCATTTACTATGCTGGGGCCTGCGGTCCAAATCATATTTAACTTTCACGTTTCGCCCCCTCCCTTGGGCCCGACTGCTCCTGTCTCGGCCCCCCAAACTGTTCCAGCTAATGCTCCCAGGTGCTAAACAGCACTCGGAGTTCATCTCCACAGCTTTCAAATGAATTAAGACAAAGAACAGCTGGATCGCTGGAATCTGTGGATGACTCAGAGGTCCATTTAATTGATTTCTTCCATTCCGTTCTGTTTTAAATGAATATTCCAGGTTAAATGCATGTCTACAGAAATACTTTGGTCAACTGTACTCTCTTAAAAATATAGGTGCTTCACGATGCCATAGATTCTTTTTTGTCTAAATGGTTCCATTAAGAATTTTTCACAACTGAAGAACCTTTCTGTTTCACAAAAGGTTCTATTTGGCAAAAGAAGGTTCTTCAGATTATAAAAAGATAAGAGATGGTTCTTTAAAGAACCTTTGACTGAATTGTTCTTTGTGGAAGCAAAATGGTTCTTCTATGCTATGGCATCGCTGTAAAGAACCTTTTAAAGCACCTTTATTTTTAGGATTGTAGCTTCGTATACTTTTCTTCCAAGTGTTTAACATGAAGGTGCAAGTGGCAAACGTTTATTTAACTTCAAATATTCCTTTAATTCAAAAGACTTGCTTTTGGTTATGCAGTTTTTGTTTTCTTGTTTTTGACTTTCTTTTTTGTCTCTTGCAGTATCTACAAATGAAATGGCCGCTTCTTGATGTTCCCGGGACGGCAGCCCTCAAAGACTCCAGATCACCAACACCAGGGCATTTAGTAAGTTCATCAGCATCTTCATATTCTATGTAGTTCACAATGCAATCAAGAAGATCATATGACAAGTTGGGTTTAGACTAACCTTGACTAAAATTGTCCATTCTTATGTTGTGCTCTTGTATGATATGCATCTTTAGAAGGCAAATGCTTTGAACATTTTGTTCTGAAACCATTAAGCCAACAATAAAATGTATATATTGGTATTTAACTGAATAGGTTGGTTTGACTTGGGTTAAAGGGTTAGTTTACTTCCAGAATAAGATGTTATGTCTTTCTTCCTTCAGTCCAATAGAGAGGTTTTTGAGGAAAACATTCCAAGATTTTTCTCCATGTAGTGGACTTCAATGGGAGCCAATGGCTTGAAGGTCCAAATTGCAGTTACAATGCAGCTTCAAAGGGCTCTACACGATCCCAGCCAAGGAATAATACTTTTTAACCACAAATGTAATCCTATACCACAAAACCAGTCATAAGTAACACAAGTATATTTGTAGCAAAAGCCAACAATACATTGTATGGGTCAACATTATCGATTTTTCTTTAATGCCAAAAATCATTAGGATATTAAGTAAAGATCATGTTCCCTGAAGATATTTTGTAAATTTCCTACCGTAAATATATCAGACTTTTGATTTTTGATTAGTAATATGCATAAGAACTTCATTTGGACAACTTTAAAGGTGATTTTCTCAATATTTTAATTTTTTAATTCCAAATTTTTAAATAGTTGTATCACAGCCAAATATTGTCCTATCCTAACAAACCATATATCAATGGAATTATTTATTCAGCTTTAAGATGATGTATAAATCTCAATTAAAAAAAAGCTTGACCCTTATGAGGGGTTTTGTGGTCCAGGGTCACAAATGCTCATCTTGCACTAGCTCTGCGATGCACGCCTGTGACTTCATGCATTAAGTAATCACGTTGGAACGGTCACACGCAGTTAGTTCTTTGTCTTTATACTTTGGTTCAGAAAGATAGTTTAGGGTGAAAAACTACATCTTATTTTCTCCTCCAACTCATAATCGTCCAACATGTTTATTTTACCTTTTTTTTTGTAAAGGGCGTTTGGTTTGTAAACACTGGGTTGGAACTTCCACCTACGTCATGCGTGACCTTTCCAACGTGACTACATGATGTGTTTTGCCAGATCGGACCCTTGTTCCTCGTCTGAGATCGTGTAGAGCCCTTTGAAGCTGCATTGAAACTGCAATTTGGATCTTCAACTCGTTGGTCCACATTGAAGTATACAGAGAAAAATCCTGGAATATTTTCCTCAAAAGCCTTAATTACTTTTTGACTGAAGAAAGCAATATGTGAACATCTTGGATGACATGTGGGTGAATGAATTATCAGAAAGTTTTAATTCTGGAAGTGAACTAATTCTTTAAGAGGAAAGGTACATTGGTGTCCTGCATAACTTCTTTCGCTACGAACAACTGGAAACATCTTTCCCACACAAGCATGACTAGCTTTTAGCCGAAGCCTGGCTTAGGCCAAGGGCTTAAGCTTGTCGTTCTAAGTGTCAACAAGCAACAGACTTATTTTCATGCCGTTCCACCCCCTCCGGCCACTCATGCGACCCAACTTTTGACCTGCTTCACCCTTTCCAGACACCACGGCGGAGAACCTCAGGAATGCTCGCTCCAAATGGCAGCTAATCCATTCCGGAGACACGTTTTTTTTTTTTTTCACCCTCCAAACATGGAGATTGTCAGCTCAGAACGATTGAGGTTCTGCCACGGTGACAAAGTGATCACTGACTGTGGTCCGAGCTGAAAGATTAGAGCGTTTGCCCAAGAGATTCCCAAACAGACCTTTGGGTCATTCTTGTCTAAACGAGAATCCAATTTAACGTTCTTAGGGCGAAGATTACGATGACCTGGTAATAATACCGGTACACTGGGCCTGTTGTGTCTGGTGTTTTGTCTTTATTTACTTAGCATGTGTTTCATAAAGCACCTATTATCAAGCTTGGGGACTCTAGACAGACTGCAAATATGTAGCGGGGGGATTTCAATCCAATTATACGGAGATGAGTTGACCATTGAAGCCTGTTGATGCTGACTTTGCTTTAACACTCAGTATTGTGTTGGCTTTAGAGAATGTAGAAACACTGAATGCTACTGTTCTCCCGTCAGGAAAACAGACTTCGCTTCCTCATTAGATATTGGCATCAGGGATTAATTTCTGGCATGCAGATCTGGGTGAATCTCTTGTGATCGGAGGATTAATTATAGTCAGTAAATAATTTAGGTGACATGCTAGAGGGTTTATTGTGTTTCTAATGAATGGCAGGGGCTGTTGAAATCGCACCAGGCTGCTGAGAGGGCGTGAGTGACCTGTGGAAACCATTTCTGTGGCTGCACAGATTGGGTCCAGAAGGCACACATGCTAATAGGGTGAGCCAGAGCGGTCCGAAAGGCTCAATTATTCAGAAACCAGGTTTGTTTAGCATTCCATTGGCATCCCTCTGAATGTGTGCAAGTGTGATATTGCAGCACCGAGCCCACCTCTTCACATGGCCTTCCATACAATGCATCTGGACCCAGGCCGCATGAATAATACATCAAACCAGAACGCAGGGGCAGGTGATGTGAGAGGCATTGTGGGAACTTCAGACTTGTCAAGCCCTTTGTAAGCGGTGTGTGAGATTTGTTTTTTTCAGTCAGAATCATACAGAAAAAGTCCTGTGACACTACCGTGGCTCATGTATCAAATGGCAATACCATGGCAAGATTCGATTCCATATTCGTATATATCATAGTGCTGTAATGTAGTAGCAAATAAGCTTGATCTCTAGGTAGTTTAACTAAATGTTCTTTAGCTTTTTTGATTTTTCTGAAATTTGATGCCAATCCTCAGACTTCACAGTATAAAAAAACATGGCAAGTTAAGTTGTATGCACTTAGAGTCTTGTATCTGATACAAAATAATCTCACAATGATATCACAAGTGCAAAACCTGGCTCTTAAAACCTACATTTAAGTCACCGTGTTTAGCAAACACTTATATTAGCAACAGCCGACGCAGCAGTCACACTTGGCTAGCCAGTACTTAGCTAGTGTCTGTTTTGAAAGCATGCTTGCACATTAGGTCTAGTCAAGAAATTATGGTTTAAATAATTTATTATAAACTAATAAAGTCTTACCGGGCATTAGTCATGAGTTCACAAGCCATTTTCTAAATTGTTTTCAAAAATTAGATTACAAATGGAAATTCCATTTAAATTGCCTGCTTAATGACATTGACAATTGATGTGTCTTAGTCAAGGCATGATGGGAAAAGCGCAATGCTTGTTGATTGTTCATGCAAAAACCAGATGGTTGCATCATGTGATTTTTAAGTTTTTTCATTAATGCTACATTGTCTGGATGTAACAATGCTGATTGCTAAAAACCCAGAAAATAGTTGTCAACAATGCTAAAATCTAATTCAAAGGCATGTATCTGTAAACGGAGATGGCGATAATTGTAAATTGCGCCCTTTTGTTAGGGATCATACTGTTAGGCTCGTACTGCTAGTTTTGGCTTGTCCTTTCCTCTGCACTATTATCCTTCATTTGAATCCGTATTTAGCCTCTCATTCTTCCACTGCTAAAGCAGTTCATTGTGTCTTGATCCCTCTTGCTCAAACGCCTGTTTGCTCAGTAACTCAAGTAAGAGATGGAGGAGGTGAAGCCAAAAGAAAAAAAAAACAACAGGCCACATTTGCTTCTTACTCCACAATGTGCTTGTTTTAGCAGAGCTCCAGTTTTAACAGCTCCATGTGGTGGCACCAGAAGTCGTCTTTGGGCGGGTTCCTTTGCTAGCGGGTGGAGAAGAGCAACAGATTAATCAGCAGGTGTAGAGCGGTGACCCTGCACTTTGTTTTGTACAGTTGTGTCGTTTTCAAATGGCTGCAACACCTCCTTGTGGAGAGTCGCTCCAAAGAACTCAGACTAGTTCAAAAAGGTGCAATGTTTGGCTAACATTGTTTTAACTTTAGCTAGAACTTAATAGCTGTTGAATGAAAGACTGATCTAGCACAACTAGTAAATATGTGCTTCAGAACTCCAGAGTCCCAGTAATTTTACTGTGTGATACAAAAGGTGGAACGGTGTTTACACAATGACTCACTTTTTCTGTTTGGTGTGGTGTTTTGTCAGCTGTTTTTCACTGTTGCGCTGGTCAGGCGTCTTCCCCTCCTACAGACCAATTTACAAAAGTGGATTTAAGGAGATTTATCAGGCTTCGCCCTTGATGAACTGCAGGACTTGTTTGAACAAAAGGTAAAAAGATCCAGGTACTTGTTGACAGACAACACAACCCAGGTCTGCCATCTAAAGGTGGATTCCTGCATATTGCAACCTGAACGCTTGACTGAGAAAGTGCTGTTGTTGCTGTGTCGTTGTCCTTATGTTACTGAACTCAGTGACTCTGGTGATACTGTGTTCCCTCCAGTCCTTAATCTGGTGGACACTTCCTTTCTCCTAGAAGAAAGGAAAGAGCCCACTCAAACAACAAACAGGAGGACTTGACCAAGTGTTGATATGGATCCTTGGGATGCTTGGAGTCAACTGGTCCCATCCAGTCCGATTGTAATGGGTGAGGGGCCTAATCTGGCGGCAGTCTACGCTTAAAATGTTGGTGTCGGAGGCAAAACGGCTGGTGTGTTGACACAGCGGAAATTCTTGGCACAGCAGAGAGAGATCATGAGCCTCAACAGCTAATATCAAAGTGCAGTGGACAAACACCAACTTAGAGGAACGGTACTAGTTGTCCTCTACCTTTCTTTCTCAGTCAACCTGCTGACAGATCTTTAAAATAATCATTCGATGCACCTTGCAGGGTTTCCAGAAGTCAAACTCAGCTTGTCTTGGCTAATGCAATGCTAAATTATGTACAAACACAGAAACAGACAGTCAGACAGATAGATGGAAGGCAAGGAATAGAGAGGCAACCCAGAGATCTGGATGTGTTTGGACTGTGGGAAACGAGAGCCAGTCTTGTCTCAATGCAAGCCTTGTTCATGTTCACAGAGTGCTGGTTGGAGCAGAGGTCAAACCCACTGCCTACATAGAGGTGGGGGGAAGGTTAGCATGGAGGAAACAAGACGGCATTCTCCACTCTCGCTCCCTTGTGACGTCCTGGGCCAACAAGTGCCCCATTCAATCTACGGCTCACCACCTTGCATTGGCTTGTGTACACATCACAGCAGTCCTGCTTCTGATATTATTATAGTCCTCCTGGTGTATTTATGTGGTCAGTGTTCTGGACGTATGCTAGTAAATTATATGCTAATATAGGTTCCTCCAGTATTCAGCGGGATGGTAGAATTAACTTCAATTGACATGACGAGTTCTTATTCAGGCAAACATGTCGAGAGGTTAACCAGAAAGATTCTCTTTAAACTGCTGGTACGTCATTACACAGTTTTCTCTTTCAGGTTAACCAACGTAGAGATTCAGTAGCCCCTTATTGCAGTACATAAGATCCAGGGGGCGAGGTTACATCCACATCCAAGGGGTGGAGATGGGTAGGTTTAGGCATTAGGGGGTGGAGATGGGTAGGTTTAGGCATCAAGGAGTGGTAGAGGGTGGAGATGGGCAGGTTTAGGCATTTAAGTGAGATTGGCAGGTTTAGCAGGGTGGGAGATGGGTAGCATCAGGGAGTGGAGACAGTAGGTTTAGGTGGAGATGGGTAGGTTTAGTCATCAGGAGTGGAGACAAGTGGGTTTAGGGTGGAGATGGGCAGGCTTGGCATCAGGAGTGGAGACATGTAGGTTTAGGCATCAGGGATTGGAGACGGTAGTTTTAGGGGTGAAGATAGGTAGGTTTAGCATCAGGGAGTGGAGATGGCAGGTTTAGGCATCAGGGAGTGGAGACAGGTAGGTTTAGGGGTGGAGATGGGTATGTTTAGGCATCAGGGAGTGGAGACGGGTAGTTTTAGGGGTGGAGATGGGTAGGCTTAGTCATCAGAGAGTGGAGACGGGTAGGTTTACAGATATGTAAGGTGGAAGGAGTTGGATGTGGATCCAGTCTCGCCCCCTGGATCTTGTGTTCTGCAGTGAGGACCATCTCTAGAGATTTGCTAATGCTTATTGTAACGTGCCTCTTGCAGGAACTCATGGAACATGGAATTGAGCTTGTTTTGTTTAGCATTTGCATTCATGTCCTTGCAACACTCCAAGTCATCAGATTATAACTCAAGGGTAATCACGTTAGCCTAGCGCTGGGGTAGCCAACCCTGCTCATGGAGGGTTGCCTTCCTGCAAAGTTCAGTTCCAATCTTGATCCAACAAGATTTTAAGCAATCCTGAAGACCCAGATTAGCTGGTTAAAGTGTGTTTATTTAGAGTTGGTGCTAAGCTCTGTAGAATGGTAGCTTTTCTAGGAGGTTTCCAAAATTGTGCTGCCTTAGCTCTCTCAAAATTCATCCTGACCTGTTAAACTATTCCCACCTTGCCAAGAGATGCACTAAAGGGTTTGTTACAACAGGTGTGCCACCATTGGCCGCCTCTTGTGGCAGGTGTAGCAAACAAGATCCTTGCCACTTCCCTTCACATGTCAGGCCAGTTAATGGCGAGTGGCAGCTGGAAACATCATCTCCTTGTTGCTAGTATGCTAAGCGAGAGAAATGCTTTCTGCTAGGGGTGTTAGGTGTGATTTCTCCCACTCTCCATGCTGCCGGTCAAATGCCCAACTGGTGTTTATTTTCCTTTGGGAGAAGTAGGGAAAAGTAAACTCTGCTGCTGAGACCCATTGTTCTTTAAAACTCCCTGGCGCCATTCACAAGTAATGAGGCCTAATGGATATTTTCTTCTTTCGGTTGGCTTTTTGGTTGTTTAAACATGCACTCGTTTCAGTCCCCCCTCCCTTACCTCTTGTTCTCATTTTGTTTTTCAGTCCAATAAGGTGCCAGTGGTACAACACCCCCATCATGTTCATCCCCTTACGCCGCTGATCACCTACAGCAATGAACACTTCTCCCCTGGGACGCCTCCTTCCCACCTCTCACCAGAAATTCTTGACCCAAAGACAGGTAAGCGCCACCAGCAAACTACAAGGAAGTAGTACAATTCAGAATCTCTGAGTCATGACTTGTTTAGATGGGGTTTCTTGCAATAATATGGGGATAGACGTAGTTGCAAACAAAGTATGTCATTTTGGCACCACTAGTGGCACTAAATGGAACTCCAGTCTGTGTTAATATTTTTCTTCAGTTTTCATAATCGACTGTTGTTTCTTCAGGAATACCAAGGACCCCTCACCCTTCAGAGCTGTCCCCGTATTACCCTCTTTCTCCTGGGGCAGTTGGACAGATCCCTCACCCTCTAGGATGGCTGGTTCCTCAGTAAGTCCGAACCCTGTGGCCTTAAAATACATAACATCAGCCTTATTTTACCCATGCAGATGGCTTAATGAAGTTTGTTGCTATTTTTAAAAGCTCTTCTAGCTAAAAGAGCATCTGCTTGTCCCTGATTTTGCTTTGGATAGTTGTTTGAGTGCTGTTCTTCTATCTCCAGGCAAGGCCAACATATGTACTCCATCCCTCCTGGGGGCTTCAGACACCCCTACCCTGCACTCGCCATGAACGCCTCTATGTCTAGGTATGTAACAGAGGGCAAGCCCTTCCTTTCTGCACCAACATGCTGATTTGAAGCTAGACTCGTATCTATTAATAGACGTGAGATGCAGACAGCGCAAATCCTCCCAGAAGGCTCAGAGAAGAGTTAGTACAGGAAACAGCTGATGTATGTTTTTGCCCAATAATGGTGCCTTGATACCTCTTTCAACCTTGTGCCATGTTCCAGAGAGGAAGTCTTTTTTTTTTTTTTTAAATGCAACACAGTTTGGTTTATCTCGTTTAGATAAAATAATTGCAATAATTGTGAATTTATGCAAACATCCCTTCTAAACGAGAATCCAACCAAACTTATTTCAGTTAAATAAAACCTACAGTGCATAGAGGTTTAAGTTATTCCATGCTATACCTTTATTTTTTCCATCCACTTTGTACCGTATCACTTTAGATTTGCTCGTTATTATATGAAAGAAGCACTTCCTGAAACTCTTGCTGAATAGAAACTTCTCTAATGCATGATTTTATCTTATTCTTTCCATTCAGATAATACTTTAAAATTTCCTTAGTTTGCTGGATGAGTTTAGTTTTCGCATGTCAGCATGAAATCTTGCTGTCTTCTAATCTCCCACGGTTGCTTTTTAATGGTTATCTTATGACTGTGCACCTTTTGTTGGTCTGTAGCAGGAGAGAGATCTTTTTCTGCCTTTGCATTTTGTGGCACAGTGAAGTGCTGTAGTCCAGTGGAAATATGCGTTTAACAAGAGTGCAAATCACAGATTGGAACCCTGTTTTTTTCCCCCTCATCTGTGAATGACAATACTGCTATTGTGTTAGCAGTTATGAATCTGAAAGCCTAGAGCAGAAGATTTTTCTTGCTAGGATAGTTGCTCCTACACAGTGTGATCAGTCTATCTGTCTGTCATTCTGTTTATATATCCATCTATCTATCTATCTTTCGTTCTGTCATTCTATCGTTCTGTTTATCCATCTTTCCTTCTTTCTATAGCTCTGTCTGTCCTTTGTTCTGTCCTTTCCTATTCTTCAGTTTGTCCTTATTTCTGTCCTTCATTGTATCTATCCTTGATTCTATCGTTCTATAAATTTTTTTAATCTATCAGTCTGTCAATCTGTTGTTCTATCAATTGTTCCATCTATCATCTATCTATCAATCATTCTTTCTGTCGTCTATCGTTCTATCATTCTGTCGTTCTGTCTAGATATTGTTCTATGTATCTATATATCTATATATGTCATTCTGTCTATCATTCTATGGTTCATTTTATCTATCTGTCGTTCTATCATTCTATATATCTATCGTTCTTTCATTCCGTCTGTCTGTCTGTCATTCTGTTGTTCTATCTATCATTCTGTCGTTCTGTCTAGATATCTATCTAGCATTCTGTCATTCAGTCTGTCATTTTGTCTATCGTTCATTTTATCTTTCTGTCATTCTATATCTATTTATCTTTCTATCATTCTGTATCTATCATCTATCTATATCTATCTATCTATCTATCTATAATTCGTTCTATCGTTCTATCATTCTGTCGTTCTGTCTAGATATCTATGTATCATTCTTTCTATCTTTCTATCTATCATTCTGTCATTCTGTCTGTCTAGATATTGATCTCTGTCTATGTATCTGTCATCTAGCTATCATTCTTTCTCTCTATCATTCTATCGTTCTATCATTCTATCTGTCATTCTGTTGTTCAGTCTTCCATTTTGTCTATCGTTCTGTCTCTCGCCTTATTATCTTTCTATCATTTCTATATCTATCTATCGTTCTTTCTATGATTATTTACTGTCTATCTATCTATCATTCGATCATTCTGTCCGTCTGTCTGTCTGTCTGTCTATCTATCTATCATTCTGTCATTCAGTCTGTCATTCATTTTATCTATATATCTATCATCTATCTTTCTATCTGTCACCTATCTATCTGTCTCTGTCATTCTATCGTTCTTTCTATCTATTGTTCTATCTATTGTTCCGTCTGTTCCATCTACCGTTATTTCATTCTTTTTAAAATTCCTATGCATTTATCATGCTGTCTATCCTTTTATCCATCTTTCCTTTGTTCTATCTTTCTGTCTATCCCTTATTCTATCCTTCTATCATTCGATTTATCCTTCTGTCATTCTGTCTGTTGCTCTATTTGTCTATCATTCTTTTTTCTCAGTCTCTGTCTCTGTTTGTCATTTTCTACCTTTTGTTTTATCATCTATTGTTTTGTCTATCATTGTATCTGTCTACTGATCCATCTACCATTTTATCCGTATCTATACCTTCAATACCTGATGTATCGGTTTTTTAATTACTGTCTATTACTGACTGTGAATCTGTCTTTCTCTCTCTAGTCTGGTATCCAGTCGTTTCTCTCCTCACATGGTGCCTCATCCTCCTCATGGCCTGCACCAGACGGGCATCCCTCACCCTGCCATTGTGTCGCCTGCCATCAAACAGGAGCCCAGCGCCGACAACGGCAGCAACTCGACACACGGGTGAGTCTCTCTCCTCCATTACTCTCTCACAGCTATTTCTCTACTCTTCTCTGACTGACATCGTCTTTACATCCATCTGCCTTCATACAGAAAGCCCTCTGTGCCTGTGAAGAAAGAGGAAGAGAAGAAGCCTCACATCAAGAAGCCCCTAAATGCCTTTATGCTCTACATGAAGGAAATGAGGGCCAAAGTAGTGGCCGAATGCACCCTGAAAGAGAGCGCAGCCATCAACCAGATCCTGGGCAGGAGGGTGAGCGCTTACAACTCCATTACGAAAGGAGCTGAGACGCATTAGTGTGTTTCTCTTCATCTTGTCTTAAAGGAACAGTTCGGCAAAAATGAGAAATTGGCATCATTTACTCACCCTCATGTCATTCCGAAGCCATATAAAACACAAAAGGAGATATTCTAAAGATAGTGCTGAAGATAGCGCTCTATTCCGTGCAATTACAACAAATACTCATTGAAGCTATCAAGCATCAAAAAAGGATGCAAAGCATAATAAAAGTGGTCCGAATGACTTACATGCTCCTGAAATTTTTTCTTTAGTCCATGAGAAATAAACTCATTTGGGTTTGAAATGACATGAGGGTGAGTAAATGATCAAAATGTGCATTTTTGGGTGAGCTATCCCTTTAAGGAATGAAAAAAAGAGGGAAATTTGACCGTATGTTCTTTTATTCCGCAGTGGCACTCTCTTTCACGTGAGGAACAGGCCAAATACTACGAACTCGCCAGGAAAGAACGGCAGCTGCACTCTCAGCTTTATCCGGGCTGGTCTGCGCGAGACAACTACGTAAGTGAGCCCAGAACGTAGAGTTTAACGCAAATCATGTGGGGTTTGGATTCCTCCATTGTTTTTGGCAGCCAGGGGGGTTTTGCTTAATCAAACACATCTAATTTGCTCCAAATCATGTCTGTCTGCAGGGAAAGAGAAAGAAACGGAAGAGAGACAATAAACCTGATTCCCCACAAGAGAGTAAGTGTCATTGGCCATCTGTATTTCTTTCTCATTTTCTATATACATGATCTTTCACTGAACTTAAGCTTCTTTCCCCCCACCATCCCTGTTGGTCCGATCACTCAGCTCATGGATCATGTTCAGTTATGATCATGTACATTTTGACATTAGAAGCTAGATGATGAACATTTTCTTAACTGGAAGTTTGTTTTTTTTTTTGTTTTTTTTTTCAATTTACTTACTCTGTTTTTCCAAATCGGCATGGCTTTCTTTTTTCTGTGTGTGTGTTTTAAGTATTTTGGGAGAAAATGGGAGTTACTTTTAGTAAATTTTTTTTTTTTTAGTCATTGTTTTTGTATTTCTATAAAAACCTTTCTGTCTGTTGTTCTTTCATTCATTCTTTCAATCTGTTGTTCTATCTATCTATATATCTGTCTATCGTTCTTTCAGTCAGTTTCATTCTGTCGTTCTTTCATTCTATCATTCTTTTAATCTATTGTTTTTTCATTCTATCTGTCATTCTGTTCTTTCAATCTATCGTTCTTTCATTGTTATTCTATCTCTTTCTATTATTGTCGTTTTATCTATTATTCTGTCGTTCTTTTAGTCTGTCTATCTGTAAATCCATCTATCTATATTATTCTTTCATTGTCGTTCTGTCATTTTATCTGTTCTGTCGTTTTCATTCTGTTGTTCTTTCAATTTATCATTATTTTATTTTGTATCATTATTTTATCTATCTATCTATCTTTCATTATGTGGTTCTGTCATTTTATCTGTTGTTCTGTCGTTTTTTCATTCTGTTGTTATTTCAGTCTATCGTTCTTTCATTCTATCTGTCTATCATTCTTTCGTTATGTCGTTCTGTCATTTTATCTATTCTGTCGTTCTTTCATGCTGTCGTTCTTTCAATTTATCGTTCTTTTATATTATCTATCTATCTATCTATCTATCTATCATTCATTATGTGGTTCTGTCATTTTTATCTATTGTTCTGTTGTTCTATCTATCTATCATCTATCTACCATTCTTTCATTATGTTCTCTTTCTGTCATTCTGTCGTTTTTTTAGTTTGTCGTTGTTTCATTCTATCTATCCATCATTATGTGGTTCTGTCATTTTATCTATCGTACTGCCGTTCTTTCAATCATTCTATTTATCTATCTATCATCTATTATTCTTTCATTGTCGTTCTGTCATTTTATCTGTTGTTCTGTCGTTTTCATTCTGTCGTTCTTTCAGTTTATCTATCTATCTATCTATCTATCTATCTATCTGTCATCTATTTCAATTAATAAAAACATTTTTAACTTAGTTAACAGTAACACTTATTTTAACATGTATCAACATTTCACTTTTATAAACGTCATAACGCAGTTTAATTTAATTACAATAGTGTAATTATTATCATAATGGATATTTTCGGTTTTCATTCCCTATTTGTTAATAGACTATCTGGGAATTTATTTAACCCTGTTTCTCCCTCATCTGCAGGTAACTTCTCGCCCCAGCCCAAGAAGCAGTGCATCCCGTACCTGCCGTCCGAGAAAATGTGTGACAGCCCTACCTCCTCTCACGGCAGCATGCTGGACTCTCCCGCCACGCCGTCCGCAGCCCTGGCATCGCCGGCAGCCCCTGCAGCCACTCACTCAGAGCAAGCTCAACCCCTGTCCCTCACCACCAAACCGGAAGGCAGAGCCCACCACCCCCACTTCCCCCTGCCAGGGAAAGCCTCGGGCTCCAGCTCCACTTCCTCGTCCTCGTCCACCTCCACCCATCCGAGCATCTCTCTCCACAGCCAGTCGGCGGCCCTCCTGTCCCGCCCCATCCCGTTCACCACCCTGCCTCCTTCCCTGCTCTCTCCGTCTTCGCCTTTTCACCAGGCAGCCCTACATTCCCATCACGCCTTGCTGCAGACACAACCTCTCTCTCTGGTCACCAAATCAGTGGAGTGAATGGAAAACAAAACGACAAACTTTTTACACCTGTATATTTCTTTGTTTTTTTTTTGTTTGTTTTTTTTTACATTTTTATAGATACTAGACCAAGTTTTTAAGATAGAATGAAAAGGAATAATTATTGGTCAATATTTGACCACCCCTCTATTTTGCTTTTCTCTTTGAAACAAAAATGTATTTTTTGTAAATTGCCTTTTTCCAACGTGATTCTCCAATGTTGCTACTTGTATAAAAGACAAATGTATAAAGGTTTCTCTTTGTTTTTTTTAAGCCGTACTTGACAAAATACAATTCGTAGTTTTAGTTCAATTCAATCTAATGGTAGTTAGGAGTTTGATTTTTTCATTACTGCATTCTCTCCCTTTTTTTTTTTATTTTTCTTCTTTCTTTTGGTACCACCTCACCCTGTTCCTAACCCTGTGTGTGTGACTCTCCTAAGACTCCATAGCTAATAAACCTCAAGTTATTTCTAAAGACTGTTTTGTGTTTTTTGTGGGGGTGAAGACGCTGCATGTGATGACTGGCTGAATAATCCAACATAGATCTTCTGTATAGAGCCAGTATCACACAATGGCAGTGTTCATTTATCTAATTAGAGCTCGTCAAGTGGTGTGTGTGTGAAATGCTGGCACTCATGATGTGCACAAACTAAATTATATAATTCATTGTTGCGTAAAATGCAGCTTCTCAAAGAAAAACGTTCTCAAAGTGTTGTTGCACACTATGGTTAAAATACTCTGGGAGAACAGAATAATGAAAAACATTGACATTTAAGGTCAAGATGAAATCAAAATGTACCTTTTTTTTAAATTGTTTTTGATTTTAATATGCTCACTGCAAAGAAAAAATTGAAAACTAGAAATTACTTTTTTAATACTGTGGTTATCTGGCAAATGGTGTTTAGAACAGATGTGATTTGATTACTCTGTGGTTTTCTTTATTGACAAGCTTGTAAGATAGAAATGTAACCAAATGTTCAAATGATTTAAAGTGAGCTTTGTGATGATGATGAGCACACGGGAACATATTGTTTTCAGAAGGCCGTAAATAAGCAAGATTGCAAACTCGGTCACAAAATTGTAAAAGCTGTCCAGAATTAAATATTTCCACGCGTTTACAGCACAATTATATGTGTTTTGACACTCTGCCACTGTTTTTTTTAATGAAGAGGCTTGGAAAGTCAGTCCTGTGAGATCTCATTAGCTATTTCAATTAGCAAACGGCATGGAAGGTAGGTTACGGGATTCGGTGGCCCCTGGGATGCTGATGGCTGCCAGGAAGGAGCAATTAGGTCTCACGGAGGAGACGGAGTGACCCACTAATTCAACTTAACACATATAAACGCGTTCCAGGGATGGCAAACGTAAAGCTAAGTGTGTGTTAGCTTGAGCATATAGACGTTAACTTCATTTTTACCGTCTAGATATCTGGAGACCAATATGCAGAATCTTCTCAGTTCATTAAATGTCTGATTTTAGGTCTTAAAATGTGAATAGTAAGTGAACATGATGAGAATAGTCATCAATCGGCCATATTGGCGGCACCGAACGGAAACAATGCCACTGAACCGAATGAAATTCGCATATTTAGCTGATTTTTGCTGCTGAAAATAGTCAATTATTGTCATGTTTTGGGCTGTGCTAATCGGTAAGACCGTGAAAGAAATTTTGGCATACTACAGACTGCCAAAAGTTATAACACATCAAGGAGAAGAGTGGGGAACAAAAGGCGTTTGTGGTTGGCCAGACTGAACCAGGATTTCCAAGCCAAGAATTTTGACAACATTCGTGTTTGTTCTTATCATTTGTTCTTATAAGTCAGGTAGGTGAAATATTAGGCTAATATCTTAATTATTACTAATTGTATGTATGTTTACCAAATATTAACTTTAGTTTGTCAAATTATTGCACCTTTTTCTGTTACTAGTCCTTCTTCATATGATTTAGCAGCTTCCACGCGTTTTCTCCGTGTTTTAGACAGCATAAATTAGCAGAAAAACGTATTCAGTAGTACAGTAATCGTACAATCCATGCTGTTGTTTACATCCGAGTATCGCCAGTACGGCCGCGCATCCGGGTAACTGACCAAATAGCGACGTAAGTGCAAACTCTCTCTATATTATTAATCTTTTAACTGATGGTGTCCTATATGATCTTCTCGTCACTCAGTATCAAATTTACACGGCAAATGTGGAAAAGAACCGCTTCATAAGTGGTAGTTCGGACTGAAATAAATGTACACTGCAATTTTAACTGGATATTTATACTAGAGGCTGAGGTGGGTCAGAGCAGGCATAATTTTTTTTGGCTGTTGTAAAGCATATCTTTACACAACATTTAGAGCAGGTACAGCAGCCTTAACTATGTAAGAATGCCTTAGCATTGCTTATTTGAGCCCGCTCTCTCAAGGAAACTGCTGAAGTCCATAATTACGAGATGACCATGACAGTTCATTTGTGGTTGTTGTGGTGAGTAAAAATGACATTCCAGACGAATGGACAGTTGACCAGGAAACACTTGAGGTGCTAAGAATGGCTTTAAGTTGCATTCAGTCAGTGTTTTGCAAAGCTGCGTTTTGTGTTATGAAATTGGCTCCTTAATTTTGTTTTGTGGGTAGTTATGTGATCCAATGATCAGATGGTAAAACCAAGACGTATCGTTTAATTTATTTCATTATCTAACTTAATAAGTTAATGCGTGCCACATATGAACGAACATTAAATATTAAATAACAAATCCACAGTGTCAATAAACTATAATATATATGCGATGTAGCTTTTGCGCTACGATCTACTTGAATGGATGAATTAATGAATAAATGAATGGTTGCCTTAGTGAATAATAAATATGCTAAAATGTAAAATACATTTATTTCATGCTAAGTATACTATGAATATATTTACATATTATGTACTTAACAACTTACCCTGCAATTGTGCTTTTTGTAGGCTACAGTAAACTGGTATATTTTAAGTCTGTTAAATTGGAACCACAAATTTTGTATTTAATGCACTTTAATTGTGCGGAATTAGTTCTTAAATCCAACTAAAGATACTAAAGGTATACTTAAGTGAAACTATTGCAAGTATATTTTACTTCAGATGTTTTGCATTTAGAGACTGATGTTATTTAAAGATCATACAACCCTCATCAATTGTGACATTAAAACATATTTTAGGCTTAATATTAAGAAATGTGCATTGTGCACAAGTAGTACTCCAAATGAAGTTTTACATTATGTCAGTAAGTCTTAAGCGATATGTCAGTAAATATGTTAGACTTAAACTATACTGAGTATAAAATAAATGCATGTTAAATCTATTACTTTTTTACTAGGGTGGATCCAACAAAAACCTCAGAAGGAATTATGCCACCGCCGTCTAGTAGACAGACAGACAGATAGATAGATAGATAGATAGATAGATAGATAGATAGATAGATAGATAGATAGATAGATAGATAGATATCCAACAAGAAAAAAAAACGTTACATTTGGACAATGTGTTCTTTTAAGTGGTAACTTGATTGGGAAATGAATATTGGCGTACAACGACACTGCCCTCTAGTGGCTGATATAAGTATCATATTGGTGTCGATCAGTATAGGTAACGGCGTTCTGTCACTAGATGGCGATGTTGTCTTTATAACACACTTGCTCTGATTCACTGAAATGAAGCCTGACATATTTAGAGGTAACCGGGGTTAGTTGTCACACACTCCTGGGCGTGTTTGTCACGGCAGGTTTTATTTTAAAGTCTTGGCATTTTCATCGATGTTATCCGATGAAATATACAGTTAACTGAAAACATTTTTACTTTCGGTGTAGCGTGGCATGTTGTCACGAGGTGAATTGTCACAATGGGCACCTACAACAGTCAGTTCAGGTTAATACATTCATACAGATTCTGGATCAGCATTTGTGCTCACCAGGCCGTGTGCGCTGATGAAATCCTGCATGTCTGGGCCTGCTGTCACTTCACGTTAATTCATGTGATTTCATTCATTTATTTAGAAATATCCTGTACACGCCCTTCAGTTACAGTAAATATAGCAGGGGCAAAGGGTGATGATAATTACACAGTCTGAGTCACAGACAGCTAACCTTTCTTCCAGTTTTATTTTAGACTTAAACATTTGCATTAACATTTGAATTTGGTATTTTGAAAGAAATTAATACTTTTTTGTTGAGCAAGAACACACTGAATTGATAAAAAGTGACAGTGAAGATGTCAATTATGTTACAAAAGATTTCTGTTTCGAACAAATACTATTATTTTGAATTTTCTACTCATCAAAGAATCCTGAAAAAAAGTATCATGGTTGATAATAATAAAAGATATCTATTGAGCACTAAATCAGTATATTAGAATGATTTCTGAAGGTTCATGTGACAAAAAAAAATTATATGTATATATGTGTATATATGTATATGTATATATATATATATATATATATATATATATATTCAATTTTTTTATTAGGGCTGTCAAATGATTAATCATGATTCATTGCATACAAAATAAATGTTTTGCAATAAAAGGTTTGTAATTATTATGTATATATTATTATAATTTTTATATAATTTATATTATATACAAAAAATATTTTGTAATATTTTGTACATAATTACACACACATATATTAGGCAAACTCAAACTTTTATTTTGTATTTTATTTTGTTTATTTTGTATTGCGATTAATCGTTTGACATATTTCAGATTTTCAAAGTAAAAACTTGTAATGACCTCACACTTTTGAATAGTATTGTATATTGAGAGTAAGTAAACTATATATATATATATATATATATATGTATAATGAGGTAGCAATAACAAAAACACATGACACATAAATGGAGTGCTAAGACAACAAATCACATGCAACTTTCCCAACTGCTCACTTCCTGCTGGACATGCAACTTTACGTGGCATGACGTCACTTGATTCATTATCAGTCTCCTGTGAGATACTTTGAGAGATGTTATAAAAGAGTTAAGATGAAGCAGTTTCTCCACATATTTTTTTCAGTCAGTCTCTGTTCAGTGATCTTCAGCTGATGGAGCTCTTCCGTGTCCTTCTGGGTTCATTGATAAGCTGTGTTGCTGCAAAACTCAAGCTCAAATCTTCTGCTGCTGCCATCTTTCTGTCCATGAACGGGTAAACCTCTCTGGTAAAGCGGGTCACAAAACACGGCATCTGCTTTTTGCCACCCAAAGCTTTACCTCTCGATTCAAAGTTGTAGGCCACCTTATAGTTTAGTCGAGTCAGAAGTCTTGTGATCTCCAGATCTGGACCTCCTTCATTTTCTAGCAAATCGCAAAGGGTTTGAATTAACACCGAGCCCAGAGGATGCATGAATGCACCGTAACCTGTCAAACAAATGAACGGGAGTGAGAAGGTGAAGAGATTGTGACTTTACAAGCTATGCAAACAATGTAATGGAGTTAATAAATCACACCTGGAGATGTGGCGTACATGACTGCTGTGTCATTAGGAATGGAAAACAGCTCAGACATGCCGTCGTCTTCCTCTGAGAATGAAGAGTCTGCCTCCACCTCCACACCTCCATCCAACTCATGTCCACGACAAGCCTGAACACCAGAGTTATGATAATCATTCAGTTATAATCTGCAACAAGTTACAAGCTTTGAGAAAAACGTACAGGTAAAATTAAATAAATCAACATTTTACAACCATGCATGTATTTAGTGAATAGTCATGCAATAAGCAGAGAGAAATCCAAAAAAATGCTGTATATTTCCTATAGAGTGTTAATTAATCCATATTGGTGGCACTGAATGTACACAATGCCACTGAACTGAACAAAACTCATATTTTGCTGATTATTGCTGCCGAAAATGGTCAATTATTGTCATGTTTTGGGCTGTATTAATCTGTCGGAGCAGGAAAAACATTTGTAATACTACAGACTGCCAAAAGTTAAAACAAATGAAGAAGAAGAGTACAAAAGAACATTCAAATTTATTGCATCCTTTCCTGCTTGCTAAGTTCTTCTCTATATGATTTAGCAGCTTCCACACATTTTTTTCCCGTGGTTTAGACAGCATAAATTAGCAGAACAACGTATTCAGTGGTACATTAACCATGCAATCAATGCTGTTGTTTACATCCGAGTATCACCAATATGGCTGTGCATCCGGGTAACTGACCAAATCGTGACATAAGTGCAAACTCTCTGTTTTCCTTTTATTTCCTAAGGCACTCAT
This sequence comes from Labeo catla, assembly GCA_012976165.1. Lineage (NCBI taxonomy): Eukaryota > Metazoa > Chordata > Actinopteri > Cypriniformes > Cyprinidae > Labeo > Labeo catla. Next base: position 176,525 of record VONZ01000169.1, read on the forward strand.
TTGAACATTAAAGTGTGACTGTTTTTTTAAGTCTTGTCCACAAATTTTTTTGTTTCACACGACAATCATCACAAACATCACAAAGTTTCACACCATTCTAATGAATAAAAAAAAAGTTAAATTCAAAACACAACTTTTTTTTAGACTTAAAATGACCAAAAAGTATCAGAGTCAAAGGAATTCTAAAGTAGTGAAGTTCAGGCTCTTATGCAAGAATAGAAGTAAAACGGTCACAGGAGTTGAGAAACTTTTCACAAAATGTACCTGAATCAGGAAGAGTTTGCTCTTGTCTGCCATTGAAGGGCCTCCAAAGTAGGTGTAGATCTCAGCCAGTTTAACAGGACATCCATCAGTGCCAAACACAACACCCTCCTCACCATGACTGGATATGACGCCCACGAAACAGTCTTTGACCGTCTTCTTACTCTCTAAGGATGAAGAATAAAGAATTAGTTAAAGCACACCACCTCAGGTGTGCATTATTTCCTAATAATTCAGCGGACCGGAGTCTATTTTGTCTTTTGGGAAACATGTAAGTATCTACCGTAGCATTTAAAGGGCAGTACTAAATGAAAAAAAAAAAGATATTTAGGCAAAAAAAGAAAAATCTTCATTCTGTTCAAAAGTTTTCACCCCCCAACTCTTAATGCCTGTTTTTTCTTTCTGAAGCATCAGTGAGCGTTTCAACCTTCTGTAATAGTTACATATGAGTCCCTCGGTTGTCCTGGATGGATCTCAAAATCATACAGTCATTGCTGGAAAGGGTTCAAATACATAAAAAAATGCTGAAAAACCAAAAAAATTGTGAATCCTGAAGGATTTTTCTGAAGAACAGCGGGCAGTTTAAATAGTCAGGACAAACAAGGGACTCATGAACAACTATCACTAAACAAAAACACAGCTGTGGATCATTCAGGTAACAACACAGTATTAAGAAACAAGTGTATGTAAACTTTTGAACAGGTAAAATAATTGCATTTTGCAGATTCTGCAAAGTGTATGTATTAAAATGAAGTTGTTTTTGTTATCAAGTTAGAGCTTGTGCCAGAGATAAAATGTGTTTAATCTGTGCTTGCTGATAAATTAGGACAGTACTATTAACAAGCATGGTACTTTGACACCAATAAATAACCTTATGTAATGTGTTTTTAAGAAATTTGAGAGAAAGAAAGCATCTTGAACTTTTTTCCTTATTAGTCTGAACAGTATTATTACCTGCTTTAAATGCTTCATAGATCTCTTCTGCCTCGATGTCCATTCTGATGTCCACAGAGAAACCGAGCTTGCTGAGGATTTTGTGAAGTCTTTGAGTGTCTTTCTTCGCACCTTTCCTCTTGCCCAGACCTGCACCTGGATAGAAGTTCTCCACAGACACTATCAACGCCCTGTTCTTCATTCTCTTGTTTGCTGTGAAAGGAATTTTACAAGAAAACATCTTTACCTCTCTTATGTCTAACACAGAGGTCTAATGCAATACAATCTGTGTGAGAATAAGGAGAGCCTACATTATGAGTTTGTCTGAACGTCATATAATAGGCGAGTTCAGCTTTTATGAGGCTTATTGCACGTCTGTTAGGCCATATATGGAGTTTCCACCCAGCGTTTTCTGTCGTCAGTCTGGTGTACGCAACACTGGCAGCTGCCTGACAAATCAGAAGCTGCAACTTGAGCAAATAAAAAGGTAATGTACTACATTTGTAGGTGCGTTTATGTTCCAATTTACCAGCAGTGGTGTGTCAGTAACTGAGGATATAAATTGAAAGTGATAAGTTATAAAAATACACACACACCTGATTTGTTAATCTCTGCCACATAATATAAATTGAATATTAGTTTCTACTTGCTTTACCGTTTAAAATATTTGACAAAAGCTTTTTGGGTGAGATCACGCACCTTTATTTGTTCCGAGTAAGGTTGAACAGACAGAATGATTTACAACTCAGCACTCTGTCAGCAAGAAATTAGTTCTGCAATCACGTGCTTTCCACTGAATTTCTGTACTGCAGCTACTGTACTACGGTGATATTAAGCATAAAAAAGGATGACGCGCTTTTCATATTTTGTGTTTTCTTTGTGTCAATAGCTTTTCAAATTTCTCAGTGCCAGTTTTCATATTAAAATGTTAATTGTTGTTTAGACCACTGCTAAAGAAGAACATACTGTAAATGGTGCCGTCACGTGGTACGTGTTACGTTATTTGGCGATTTTAAATATTTTATAAATCGCGGACGTTCTAGTTTTTTGTTAGGAGCCGCTTTTTGTCATCAACAGATTTAAATATTTAAAAAATAAAGCAAGAGGGAAAAAAATAGAGACATGAAATTTGATCGTCTCAGAATTTAATTTCTCACATGCGCTTCCTAGTGGAATTATAAAAAAATTATAATTCGAGGGGTGAGAACCAGAAAGGCGTAAGTGTGACATTTCACCAACTTTACAACAAAAATGATCATAGTTTGATCTGACTTTGTGTACTGATTTTAATCGTTTATAATAAAAATTTGTACAGTCACGGACGACAGGATACTTTTGCCAGTAGAAAGAGCTCATCAAGATTTTCATTTTCATTTTATATATATACAGTGTTGGGGGTAACGCATTACAAGTAACGCGAGTTACGTAATAACATTACGTAACTTTTTTCAAGTAACTAGTAAGTAAAAAGTAACGCATTACTTTTGAATTTCTAAGAAAATATCTGAGTTACTTTTTCAAATATGTAACGCAGTTACTTTTTCCCCATTTACTGAGTGACAAGTCTCCTGTCAGGAAACTGGGAGTAAACATGATGTTACTATATTCTAGACTAAATGTGAACACGCATTACTTCATCTCACAAAAAAAACAGATTCAGTATTCCTCAAAATTAATAAAAACAGTGAAATGCAAACTCAGAATATGACGCAACCCTGCAATAATTAAATATGTTAAACAATACAAATATCCTTTATGTATTTAATCCCATTTTATTAACCAGTGTCTTTGCTACTGCCCTTCGATGATGCAATTCAACCATACTAATGAGCAAAAATTACTTTAGATAAACTAACATTTGTGCTCCATATTTTTTTATATCTGAAGAGTGATCTCCTGCATAAATTAACTTTTCTTTCAGCCTGAGGTGAATTCATTTCACTTTTGGTGTAAAAGGGCTTATACACTAGAATTGTTTTATATTAAAAACAAAGAAGCAAGCCCTGCCCAGATTTAAAAAAGTAATGCAAAAGTAACGTAACACATTACTTTCCATAAAAAGTAACTAAGTAATGTAATTAGTTACTTTTTTTTAGGGAGTAACGCAAAATTGTAATGCATTACTTTTAAAAGTAACTTTCCCCAACACTGTATATATATATATATATATATATTTATATATATGATTGATTTTTTAAAATATATTTATATATATATATAATTTCAGATGCAAAAGTCTGACATTTTTCTTTAAAATAAGCATTTTTCTCAGGCTCCTATGAATAAGTTTCTACGTAAGTACTGGCACTTCTAATTGAGCGATTTCACCCAAAATGTCCCTTACGCCCTTCTGGTTCTCACCCCTCAAAATATTTAATTTCTAGACTAATTTATAGCTATTTTTTCCTCATTGCATTATTTAAACTGTCATCAAAAAGTGTTAATTTTATGATGCAATAAATATTATTTTGATGTCTGCTGAACTTTGTTGGCCTTTAGATGTTTATCAGTACTTGCTTATCCTTTATGATTGTAAAACTGTAGGTAGATTTCATGCAGACTTTTTGTTAGCTGTGATGTCTGTTATTGTTGATAAAGTACTCTTGGTGCAGCACATTCTGATCCTTCACGTCATCAATACTTCAGTACTGTAAAAATCTGCACGTCGCTCAGGTAAAGATGCTCATAGATAAGCACTGCAGTGTCATTCTGGAAGTTCCGGTAGGTAGAGCATCACCAGACACTTTCCTGCATATCGGTCTGTGTTATTCACATACCAGACGTTCATTTACTGTTTCCCAATGATTCTTTCATTTATGTAGTATCTCATTTTCACTCTTACTTTTATTAGTTCAGATTACTGTACAATTTTCAACGACTTCTGTGTCTCATCATGAGGAGCCAAAATGTTCAAACTTGTTTTTCAGTCATTATAAATTAGTAAAAGAGCATCTGAGTGTACAGTATGACTAAAAACTATTTTAAGCCATGCAGTTAACATACCGAACAGCTCACAAGTACGAATAATAGTCATCACTCTACACACAGTTAAATGAAACCTGGCATTAGTGTTTGTGACCAACAGGCCATGTTGAAATCCTTCATGTCTGGATTGGCAGTCAACTCACATCATATGAGAACTTGCAAAAGTACAGAGTGTGTAATAAACACTCACACCTTGAAGTACAGTAAATATATCAGAGGCAAAGTATGAATATGGCGTAACCTGAGTCACAGAAAAGTGGGTTTGACTTTCGTTTTGAATATGTTTAGCAGGATTAGGATTATCATAATACAAGTGTTTCTCAGAAATGGTATTTCATTAAATTGCTGTTGTTACAGAGTTCATATTATGGTCATAAATACATTTTTCCATTAAGGGGCAATATTTACCTCCTGAAATTGATTTCCAGGAGCATGTTTTACATTAGTAAGGGCATTTTTATTATAATCACCATACTATGATGTCATTAATGTCTAATATATCGATGTGGTTTTGTTTTGGGCACGTCACATTCTGGCTTTAAGGACTTTAATGTTAGCATGATGTTAGCATAGTCTAGCTCAAGTTAAGCAAAAACTCCTGAAGCTACGAAATTAATCTTTTATTTACATCGTATTCTCACTGTGTTGTTTACGATGAGGGAATTCGCGTTTTCTCCTCTGACAAACCTAAGCGTCTCTGATTGGCCAATGCATCCCTAAAACCAACAGAAACGCGTTTGATTAGTTGTAAAGCTCAACGCTGCACAAAACAGCGCGTACAATCAATCTGATGCATGGTGAGCGAATCTAAATGTAATTCCGAGAATTGACGCTTTTCAGTCATTTTCACATTTCATTTTAATCGCGACAGACGTTTAATTGTGCAAGGGCATTTTTTATGGGGCATTTCAGTTCATTTTCGTGGGACTTTTTGCCACAAGACCTCATTCCGACCCTGGTTCATACTGATTGATTTTTAAGTAAGAGACTGAACCTCGAGAATTGTCTAATTTAGGTTTTATTTGAAAATCACATATAATACAAACAAACACTTTATTTTTTTAATACTTAATGCAGGGCTGCCAACTCTCACGCATTCAGCGTGAGACTCACGCAATTGACCTAATTCTCACGCTCTCACGCCACACCCCCCTTTTCTCACGCAGACTCGTGCAGCAGTGAGAAAAAAAAAATCGCGCCGCATGATCTCGCAAAGCAACGCGCAGAGAGACCGGACAGACAGTGTAGTGAGTTTTTTGTGACAATTGTGAGGGAAATACACAATTTATTCCAATAAACTGTGTAGTCAGCCGTTCTCCCTCCCATCTGCACCGTGTGAATTGTGAACGCAGGCAGGTCAGTGAGTTACAGGGCGCCCCGTGTCTCCGTCCAGTTTAGGCTAGTAGCTAATATGCTGTTATAGTTTATATAGAATTAAGTTAGCATTAGCAGAGTTGTTTGTTTTGCAGCACTGAGCAGTTATTTTACATAACTTTATCATAAAAAACATGACAAATATCTGGATATGCCTAGTAGTTAATGTTAATTATTGTTTTCTAAGAACAGAATGTCAAGTCAATGACATCCCATATTTAAATGATTTTATATATATACCTAATACACTTCTGCTAATGCAATGATTTTGTGTTTGTATTTTTTCCACACCAAGCCATGCCCCTCTATAAGCCCCTCCCCCATAACCAAGCACCGCCCCCAAAATCTCACTCTAGGCTGAACTCAAAAGTTGGCAGCCCTGTTAATGTTTTAAATTTTCAAATAAAACTAAATATTAATATGCTGTTTTACTTTAGGAAAATAAATAAAAGGAAGTAGTAAACGCAAGAAAATTCCTTATGTTTCCCCACACCTCACTTCCTATTACCATTGCAACTTTTCGTGTTGCTATGTTATCTCATCGAATGAGATGATATGATATCTAACATGAATCAGTTTTCACATATTTTTTTCAGTCAGTCTCTGTTCAGTGATCTTCAGCTGATGGAGCTCTTCCGTGTCCTTCTGGGTTCATTGATAAGCTGTGTTGCTGCAAAACTCAAGCTCAAATCTTCTGCTGCTGCCATCTTTCTGTCTATGAACGGGTAAACCTCTCTAGTAAAGCGGGTCACAAAACACGGCATCTGCTTTTTGCCACCCAAAGCTTTACCTCTCGATTCAAAGTTGTAGGCCACCTTATAGTTTAGTCGAGTCAGAAGTCTTGTGATCTCCAGATCTGGACCTCCTTCATTTTCTAGCAAATCGCAAAGGGTTTGAATTAACACCGAGCCCAGAGGATGCATGAATGCACCGTAACCTGTCAAACAAATGAACGGGAGTGAGAAGGTGAAGAGATTGTGACTTTACAAGCTATGCAAACAATGTAATGGAGTTAATAAATCACACCTGGAGATGTGGCGTACATGACTGCTGTGTCATTAGGAATGGAAAACAGCTCAGACATGCCGTCGTCTTCCTCTGAGAATGAAGAGTCTGCCTCCACCTCCACACCTCCATCCAACTCATGTCCACGACAAGCCTAAAGAGAAGGAAGTTAACATTCCATTACAAATCACAAGCTTTAAGATAATATAGAGGTGAAATGACTAAAAAGTTTTAACTCAGTGTATGTATTTTATTGATGAGTTCAGTAAGTTTATTACAACTGTGGGAGAAAACCTAAAAATTGTTATATTGTCATATTTCTCATTAGTTTTCTATGGTTGTCATTTTTGATGACAAGTACAAGTGAAACCATTTTTTAGACAATTTTCAAATAATGTCTGATTTTTTTTTTGTTGGTTCACCAGGGTTATTACAGTTGAGATCAAAAGTTTACATCCCCCTTTTAGAATCTGCAAAATGTTAAATATTTTACCAAAATAAGAGGGATCATACGAAATGCATGTTATTGTTTATTTAGTAATGACCTGAATAAGATATTTCACCTAAAAATGTTTACAAGAGAAAATAGTAGTTGAATTTATAAAAATGACCTGTTTCAAAAGTTTACATCCCCTAGATTCTTAATACTGTGTTGTTACCTAAATGATCCAGTGTTTTTTTGTTTTTTTTTGTGGTTCAATGATATTTGTTAAGAGTCGGGGGTGACAACTTTTTAAATTTGAAGAACAGGGTAAATTTAACTTATTTTGTCTTCTGGCAAACATGTAAGTATCTTTTGTAGCTTCTGAAGGGCAAAAGATATTTAGGCAAAATAAGAAAAATGTACACATTTTCACTCTGTTCAAAAGTTTTCATCCCTGGCTCTTAATGCATCGTGTTTCCTTCTGAAGCATCAGTGATGTTTGAACCTTCTGTAATAGTTGCATATGAGTCCCTCGGTTGTGAAAAGATGGATCATACGGTCATTATTGGAAAGGGTTCAAATATACAAAAATGCTAAAAACCCGAAGTATTTGTGGGACCCGAAGGAGTTTTCTGAAGAACAGCAGGCAGTTTAACTGTTCAGGACAAACAAGGGACTCCTAAACAACTATCACTAAACAAAAAAACACAGCTGTGGATCATTCAGGCAACAACAGAATTAAGAATCAAGTGTATGTAAACTTTCAAACAGGTCATTTTTATAAATTCAACTATTATTTTTTGTGGACTATATGTAGATGTCTTTCATGTGAAGTATCTTATTCAGGTCAGTACTAAATAAAAATAACATGTATTATGTATGATCCCTCTTATTTTGGTAAAATAATTAACATTTTGCAGATTCTGCAAGATGTATATAAGCGTTTGACCTCAACTGTAGTTTAGTACCATTCTGATGACCAATGAAGAAAAAAGTAAAAAATTCTAGGTGTACAGTGAATAAGTTTTCAAAAAAAATATACCTGAATCAGGAAAAGTTTGCTCTTTTCTGCCATTGATGAGCCTCCAAAGTAGCTGTAGATCTCAGCTAGTTTCACAGCACATCCGTCAGCGCCAAACACAACACCCTCCTCACCATGACTGGATATGATCCCCACAAAACAGTCTTTGACCGTCTTCTTGCTCTCTAAGGATGGAGGACAGCATTAGTGAGTAGTTTGAATGGATTGGGCAAGTTTCATTTCTGCCGTTTCTATAAAAAATGTAGGCTACTGTGATTATCTACAGTCATTATAACGTCAGGACTGATTCATAATGGTGTGCAAACAATTTCCACGCAAACCCATTGACTCATGGAATCAAACTATAAAAAAATAATAACATAACTGGGTTAAAATAAGAGGTCATTCTAGAGACAAATTGCTTTTTAATCTATGGTTGCTGTTAAACATTAACTTAAGTAATGTTTTTAGAGGAGCTCTTATTAGATAACATGAAAATGTCACTGCAGATATAAAACAACATATTTTGATTTTATTAGAGAAAACATCAGTATATCGCTCATACCTGCTTTAAATGCTTTATAGATCTCATCCGCTTCAATGTCCATTCTGATTTCCACAGAGAAGCCGAGCTTGCTGAGGATTTTGTGAAGTCTTCGAGTGTCTCTCTTCACCCCGTTCCTCTTCCTCAGACCTGCATCTTTATAGAAGTTCTCCACAGACACTATCAACGCCCTGTTCTTCACAGTCTTGTCAGCTGTGAAAGGCAATTTACAAAAAGACATGATCTTCTCTTTAGTCAAACTCTAAACTTCAGTGCGATCAAATTGTATCAGGATAATCTGGAATAAGCTCTCTAAAGAATCTGCCTGCCTATATACTCTAGACCAGCCCTTATTTGCATAAAGTCACTTCCCCTTTGTGGAGAATATCGTACTTAGGCAATACCTTTGTGTCATCACGTTTGTGATTATACAACCTCCAGACTCTCAAATACTTTGTTGTCTGCTTTGATGTCTGCTAACCTATAAGGCGATAAACTTTTCAGGTTCAACTTTTCAGCACTTTTCAGGTGCTTTTTAGGTATTTCCTCTAAAAGTTTTTTTTGTGAGGAAGCAGTCAGGTGAATTTCAGTTCAAATCAATAATAGATTATTGGAGTGTGTTTTACAAGAAAATATAATTTAAGTCCTTTCATGTTTAATTCACTGTTCAAACCATTTTCTTTGAAATTATTTGTGAAAATGACTAGCAATTTCTAATTTAACATTGTTTCCTAAATTCCATCTCAATTTTTAGTGTATACTGACCAAAACATATTATAACACTATATATGGTAAACTGTCACAATGCACTGAAAAAAAGAAAAAAAAAATTGTTGAGTCAACGTCAAATAATTTGTTACCCGGCTGCCTTAAATTTTAAGGTCATTCAAATAAATTCAGTTAACTTGAAATGTTAAGTTGTACTAAGTGACAACTTAGATATTTGAGTTGACTAAACTTTAAATTTTAAGGCAGCCAGGTAATATTATTTTAAATAGACTAAACAAATAGTTTTTTTACAGTGTGGGGAGTTGCATTAAATTATTATATATTATATATATAAATTACATATATTAAATTATTAATTTTGTGTTTTTTTGACCATTTAAAAAATAATTATAAAACACTTTTACTTTGTTTTGGTTTGGCCAACTTAGAATACATGAATTTACAACATACAAAACACATGACAACTTAGTTAAGTAAAATATGACAAAAAACTGTAACAGATATGACAAAAATGTGATGTTAAAAAAGTCATTGTGTCTGACTACTAGTCTCACTCTCATTTTTATCTTAGCTCAATTTTTTTTTTTAAATATTAGATTTAGTCCAACTGAAAGACATAATCTGGAGTTTGCAACTAGAATAAAATGGATATGTGTGGTTTGCTGGCACGCATAGCCTATCTTCAGAAGAACTCGTGGTAATTTGATAATTTCACACTGCATTCCCCTTGTCTCAGACTTCCTTACTCTTATCTAACATCTGCACAAATCTTTCCTGGTAGCTGTATAAGAATCTAATTCCTACTGTTCATTTTGCATTGCAGTTGTTATATAATGTTCAGAACAACTTCAGAACAACTCATCTGAACTGAACGGTTATCAAAAGTGAATATGCATATTGGCCAACAGATATTAGGCCTGTAACAAATAAAGTGTAGGCCTATGAGATTTGAAACCAACCAAAGTAAAAAAAAAAAAAAATTATTACATCTATAGGCAAATAGGCCAGTCATAAGTTTACATGTGGAATTATGGACAGCTCCAAAGAAACATTCCTTTCCTCAGAAAATCTAGGTCCGTACTTTACATGTCTGTCTACCTAAGAAATACCAAAGTGTTTCCTGGTGTGTAAGAGTTCAATTCCTGGTTTGTCTGCCATTCAAAGACAGTTTTAAAATAGTTAAAAGTTTACTTAGGCTACTGTGTACATTCATGTTTGCGTTGTGAAAAATGTAGGTAGGCCTATATTAATATATATGAATTATTCATTACTCAATTAAAAGCATTCAAGAGATAAATTGAGCAGTATAAGCTATTATGATAACGATATGTCTGGAATCTCATTTACACCCCTTTAAATATTTTTATTTGCTATTATGTATAAGAAAAGCCCATTCACATCAATGATAACTTTATTCATGTCCACACCGATGTTAAATATTCAGTTTCTTTTTTATTCAGTTTCTTTTATGCAGTTCTATGCATGATTGTCTGTCAGTGTTTTTATCATTTATCACCTAGAAAAAATTGATGTCAGTGATATTGTTCAGTTTGTCATCAATCGGCCATATTGGTGGCACTGAACGTAAACAGTGCCACTGAACCGAACAAAATTAGCATATTTTGCTGATTATTGCTGCTAAAAATGCTCAGTTATTGTCATGTTTTGGGCTGTACTAATCGGTCGGACCAGGAAAAACATTTGGAGTACTATAGACTGCCAAAAGTTATAACAAATCAAGGAGAAGAGTGCAAAAGGCGTTTGTGGTTGACCAAACTGAACTAGGATCTCCAGGGCAAGAATACTGACAACATTTGTTTGTTCTTATCATTTCCGCTCAGGCAGGTGAAATGTTCTCCACATGCTTATATCTTAATTAATACTGCTTGTACGTATCTTTTACCACATATTAACTTTAGTTTGTCAAAATATTGCACCTTTCTGGCTTACTAAGTCCTTCTCTATATGATTTAGCAGCTTCCACACATTTTTTCCATGGTTTAGACAGCATGAATTAGCAGAACAACATATGCAATACTACATTAACCGTACAATCCATGCTGTTGTTTACATCTGAGTATCACCAATATGGCCGCCCATCCGGGTAACTGACCAAACCGTGACGTAAGTGCAAACCCTCTATTGACTATATTCAAATAGTTAAAGTTTACTTAGGCTAGTGTGTTTACTATTTTTTAAGTATTCAAAATAATGTTCAAAGTCATTTAGCTACTCCATCTATACTCATGTTTGCACTCTAAACAGTGTGAGAGTAAATTTATTTATATTAATATAATGATTCATTTATTAGTCCATTGAAAGCATTTGAGAGATGAAGTGTGCGGTATAAGCTTTTATACACTTAAACATTTTTTTATTTGTTTTTTGTTTTATGTATAAAAAGCCTGTTTACACCAGCGGTAGTTTTATGGCAGTTCTATGTCATCTGCTGCTTTAAATGTATGATTGTCTGTCAATGTTTTTATCATTCTAAAGGTGATGTTAGTGATATTGTTCTGTTTGTTTTAGACTCTTATTAGAACGATTATCTTTATTTTTCGATTATTTTCTTCAGCGCCGAAGTAATGGGTGAGACTTCCGGTCCGTTAAGGAGAACAATAACAATGCACAGTAGCCGGTAAAACGGTTTGCACTACAAACCAGTGTGCTCATAATTAAGATAGTACATTAAATAATATGGTAGGACACACTAATTTTCAATATATCAAGCAACAAAACGAAATGTTTTGTACAGCTAAAATAGCTGGACGCGGATAAGACCGGATTTATTGTACTTGGTGTAAACACCGCTTGACATTTTAATAACTGGTAGACAACTGTCATGTTATATAGTTAGCGGCTGTTACACAAAAATATTTCAAAGGCAATACGCACTCCGTATAGAGCGCTTCAGCTGTGGTTAGGTTGCTGTTTTACCTCCCGGCCTGAGGGTCGCAGCAAAGCCCGCAGTTCCCGTGGAGATGAATTACGTCAGAGGAGCTGGGCACGCATTTGTTGTCGGTAACGTGGAAGTGGGAGACTCTCCCTGAGGTACCGGTCTACTTTTCACTGAAATGTTTCTTTCTTCATTATGTTTAATTATAATATCTGTTGAGACGGAACGCGGGGCGTGAACACGTTTAAATTGACTGTTTAAGGCTAAACCTGTTAATAAAAATTGGTTTTGGTAATAGCTGAAAGTGAAACCAGTGTCTGATTCTGATATATGTAACTTTCATAACTGACACGTGATCAGACTAATTAATAAATAGTTCATATTTAGTATTTGTACGAATTCTGTTTACTGTCAGTGTTAATGTCAACGTTATTCTGTGTTTTGCAAAGGCCAAAGCAGCTGCTGTGAAGACATGCCTGCAAAAAAGAAAAATGGCGTTCCTGACAGGTTAGTTTTGTTCTATTTGACTTCATAAGGTTCATTAACTGAAGTAAAGCTCTAAAGATTGTTTGCTAAAGTTGTATGTCTTCCTTTAGATGGACAGACTATACACCACTTGGTAAACGGATCCCTGGAACTCGCTTCATCGCCTTTAAAGTTCCCTTAAAACAGGTTTGAAGACATTCACAAATCCTCCACCTGTTGTGCATGTGAGCTTTGATTTAATTCCAGTGCTTTCTGTTGTAGTCTTTCAGATATCATTTAACCCAATCTGAAGCCTTTGGACCATTTGATCTTGTGGGTATGTTGGAGAAGGAAGGACAAGAACTGGGTCTCATCATCGATCTGACCTTCACAACTCGCTACTACAAAGTAGAGGTAGGAATTAAAGCATAAATAAATAGCTATTTAATGAATAGCTAAAAAATTAATGAATGTGTAAACCTCTCCTCCCTGCTGGAGAATCCAGCTTGACAAGATTAGAGCTTGATGAGTTTTTATCAGGGCGGAGGGGAAGTTGTGGTACTGATTGCCTAATAATGTGTGATTGTGTTTGTGTCAGGATTTGCCAAACACATTGTACCACCTGAAGATCTTCACAGCAGGGCATGAAGTGCCCAACGATGCTACGATTCTCAGCTTCAAGAAGGCCGTCAGACATTTTCTGCGTGACAATGAAAACAACGGTGAGTTATAGTTAATCAAATTAATGTGAAACCTACCTAAAAGAAGTTTTCTCATCAAGGCAAATAAATTAAATAAAAAATGCAGTAAAAATGGACAAATTGTGAAATATTACAATGATGCAATTCCTTGATGAATAGATCATTCAAAAGAACAGCATTTATTAGAAATAGAAAGCTTAACATTATGTAACATTATAAATGGCACTTTTGATTGCTTTAATGCATCCTTGATGAATAAAAGTTTTAATTTTAAATTTAAATTCAAACAATTAATCAGTGCATGTTATTCAAAAGACAATGTCCCATCCTAATTTTGAATATCCTATTTCCCTGAGAAATATGTCATTACAGAAGTAAATTAGGTTGCAAACGTTGTTTCATATTAAGTTCAGCTGGAGTTGTTTAATAAAAATACTGGCTTTTTTGTAACAGAGAAGCTGATTGGTGTTCATTGCACGCATGGTTTGAATCGCACAGGCTATTTAATATGTCGGTGAGTAAAATTTCATTTCGCTTGTTTTCCACATTCATGATCCATTAATTTTGTCTTTTAATAAGCTAGTGCATCCAGCAGTTGTCACTGTTAAATACTGTGTCATAGATACCTAATCGATGTTGATGGGATGAACCCCCAAAATGCGATAAATTGTAAGTATATTCGCTTATACTTATATGTATTTGCACGCTTTTAGGTATATTTATTTGAATGCTCTGATTTCTTCCAAGTATTCAATGAGTCAAGGGGACATTCAATTGAGAGGCAAAACTATCTTGATGACCTGACGAAGGGGCCCAAGAGAAGGTGAGCTCTTCTACACGTCATCAGAGCCCTGTAAAGCCAACTGTGTCATATTTCAGAAATTACTAATGATCAAAGCTGCTGAAAAACCTGTTTGATAGATTGATAGTTTATACCTTTTCAGTGTGACCCCATTCAGGTTGTGGTACACTGCTGATTTTTAGAAGGTAGACATAAGAATAACTTTTAATAACAATTTTGCATGCAGTAATGAGGGAATGGAGGAACCAGACCGAGAACCAACCCAGGGACTTGCAAACGAGCCACGAGATGATGCTCCTCCTCATCATCGAAGGGAACAGCATAACCATGATCCTCCTTTAAATGGACAAGGACCTCACCAATGGCACAGGGAACCCCAGAATCAGTTTCTGTAAGATCAAATCATTAGTCAAAATGGTCTTTCTTAGTGGATGAAAGCTGTTTCTTTACACATTCTCCCAATTTCTTCTCAGACCGTTTCAACAGAAGAACAATATGACTTGGTTCGGACCACCTGAGCCCCGGTTTTTCCGTCCGCCCTTGATTCCTCATCCACCACAGGAAATGAGACCAATGGGACCCTGTTTTCCCAACCAGGGCGTCAGAGGATTTCACTTCGGGCATTATCCACCTCCACTTCCCTTGTACAGGTTCGGTGAGCCATACCACAAGCCACGCGCTCCTCCAGAGGGATTCACAAGACCGCCGGGGTCTCACCGAAAACATCGATATAGACATAGGAGAGGTCCACATGATAGGACTCCTCGCTGAAACAGAGGAGACCTCTGGACTTTTCCTTTGGTGGAATAAATGGATTTGGTCTCCTACAGAGGTTGACTGTTTTATTAGACTTTGCTGGCTGACAATGCTACTACTACGTTTTGTGATGGGTATCTGTTATTAGGTCATTTTATCCAGCAAAACATAATTCTCACACGTAAGTGCTGCTGATCTATCATGCCTTTAGTTTTAAATGAAGTGAAATACTAAACACAATTGCAAGTGCAATTACAGTTGTTTTATTATCTATTTTAAACATTTTTTTATTTCTTTTTTATCAGTTGAAATATTCTGGCTGATGTATAGTCTATTATTTAGGCTACCAGTCTACTTATATTCTTGGTGATCTGAGAGAACCAAGGTTGAGATCAACTGAAATAAAAGGTTTATCTTGTATCGTGTATCGCTTGTAATTATGCTAACTTTTTTGTGGTTTCGGAAAACTATCTATTAATAAGTAGCAGATGTCTGGTCACCACAACTGTGAAAGGGCAGATTTCACATACATGAACAGAAATTTGCTGGCTCTAAAATCTTTCTTTTCTTTATTCAAAGTTGATCTACACAAGTATATGGAAACTATCTAAAGGTCTGTTAATCCTATAGCAATGAAAACTATATTCATTCTATGTGTCCTCTTAAGATGAAAATTTATTAGACTACTTTGTTTTTTTTAAACTTTCTTTCTTTAGTTTTTATAACTGTACTGCCTTAATGGTTTGATGAACTGTACTGTTTAATTAAAAAAGGAAAGAAATCAGAAAATAAGTTTTCGGATACCCGCTCAAGTTCCGATCTAAATCAAATGATTCACAATTCGCGGTCCAAAGTTCAAAAGATTCGCGAACCTGGTCTGAAGTTCCGATCTAAATCAAATGATTTGCGATTCACGCTACGAAGTTCAAAAGATTTGTGAACCCACCCCAAAGTTATATATATATATATATATGTGTGTGTGTGTGTGTGTGTATATATATATGTGGCCCTGGACCACAAAACTAGCCATAAGGGTCAGTTTTTCGACATTGAGATTTATACATCATCTGAAAGCTGAATAAATAAGCTTGCTATGATTGAACAATATTTGGCCGAGATACAACTATTTAAAATCTGGAATCTGAGGGTGCAAAAAATCTAAATATTGAGAAAATCACCTTTAAAGTTGTCCAAATGAAGTTCTTAGTATATTACTAATCAAAAATTAAGTATTGATATATTTACAGTAGGAATTTTACAAAATATCTTCATGGAACATGATCTTTACTTAATATCCTAATGATTTTTGGCATAAAAGAAAAATCAGTCATTTTGACCCATACAGTGTACATTTGGCTATTGCTACAAATATACACCAGCGACTTAAGACTGGTTTTGTGGTCCAGGGTCACATAGTTAGATACATAGAACAGTAACATTTTGAAATAATTTTACTATTTAAAATAACTGTTTTCTGTTTAAATATATTTTAAAATGTAATTTATTCCTGTGATTTCAAAGCTGAATTTTTGGCATCATTACTCCACTCACATGATCCTTCAGACAGAAATCATTCTAATATTCTGATTTGCAGCTCAAAAAACATTTATTATTATGTTGAAAACAGCTGAGTAGAATTTTTTCAGGTTTCTTTGAAAGTTCTAAAGAACAGCATTTATCTGAAGTAGAACTCTTTTGTAACATTATAAATGTCTTTATCATCACATTTGATCAATTTAAAGCGTTCTTGCTAAAATAAAATAAAAATACTGACTCTGAGCTTTTGAATGGTATAGGCCTAGTATATAATGTTACAAAAGCTTTTTATTTCAGATTAATGCTGATCTTTGGATCTTTATATTCATCAAGTAGTCCTGGAAAAAAAAAAATCAGCTGTTTTAAATATTGATAATAATAAAAATGTTCCTTGAACAGAAAATCAGAATATTAGAGTAATAATGCTGAAAATTTAGCTTTGATCACAGGAATAAATTACATTTTTAAAGTATATTCAAATAGAAAGCCGTTATTTTAAATAGTAAAAATATTTCACAATATTACTGTTTTTTTGGTGTATTTTGGATCAAATAAATGCAGGCTTGGTGAGCAGAAGAGAGACTTCTTTAAAAAAAAAAAAAACATTAAAATATTACTGTTCAAAAACGTTTGACTGGTATATATAATACAACTAACCTTTCTAACATCTACAACTAGCATTTGTAACACTGGTGTAATTTAATCTTCCCTGTTTTATCTTTATTTAAAAATCAAACAACAAATATGAGGGAATATTTGATTTAATAGATACAAAACAATGCCTTTCGGTGTAAAAACATAAAACAAAGCAACAACATTAATATTATTGTAACGGTACTTAAATTCGAGTTATTTCATGCTGACGGAAAATATAAGTTTTAACATAGTGATAGAAGCACGGAGCTCTAAAAATATACTTAGAAGTGCTTCGCGATTGGTCAATCCGAGGCATGACTTCACCGTCAGCTGACTGAAGTGGGCGGGGTCTTTCCATACGATGCAGGAAGTGTTATGATATTACAGTTAATGTGAACACACCAAGCTTTGTTTTCACAATGTCAAAATATGACGAAAACATATGAGATAAAAACATCAGAGCATCATTGAAAGCGTAAAGGAAGGCGGTGAAATCAGGTAGGAAAGTTATTTAACCTTAACGCGAGAGTTATCTTGCTATCATTGTTTGTTGCTGGTTGGCCTGTCAATAGTGGGTGCCACCAGACTCATTTAAAGTTAAATGTTAAAGTCGAGTAAAAATCTCGACTGCTTATTTACATATAATACATATTATTGTACAACTGTACACATATATAAATTACATAAGGCCTTAACAAGTATTTGGACTTTTTAGCAATGTCTAAAAGTCAATGAAATAGTAAACAAAGTGTCAAACCAAGTAACATTTATTTTATCAAGTAACATTTGTTTTAACTGTTCCAGTTCTGAGAAAAGGCCATTTGCATTTTACATTAGCTAACACTTCATTTCATCTTTTGATGTCTAATGCAATGACTTAAGACATTTTAAAGTGTCCATATGCTGTCATTAACCTTACATAGAAATAGCACCACCCAAAGTAGGAGTTTTTGTAGTCAGCATACAGACAGTGTAAACTCAGCATCGAAAGTGTTTTATTATTCATTTGCAGGCAGGAGACATCATGTCTGACCACAATGACTGCAGTCTGTCGTCTGAGGAGAGGGTCCGTGCTCTCACCAAGCTGGGCAGCTCTGTGGACGTCAGCGAGGACGTGCCGCCCCGTCGGTACTTCCGCTCGGGGATGGAAATTATCCGAATGGCCAACATCTATGCAGAGGAGGGGAATGTCGAGCATGCGTTTATTCTATACAATAAGTACATCACGTAAGTACAGCAAGAACAGCCTGGAAGTGCCAAATGCCTGACAGGTTGCTTATTGATTGCACATATCAGATTCACATGTTCACTCTCCTGATGGAAAATTTCCATTAGTGGAGTACAAAATAGGGCCTAAACTATTAAAGTCAATATATTTTTCCTTTTTTTTTTTAGCTACTGATAAGTGAAAAGAGGTGCTTAACCATTAATGTCAGGAGTCAAACTAAATGTTTTATGTTTACAGTATTTTTGTTTATTTTATGAGATGTGCAATTTTTGCAACCCTAATGCAAAACAAGATTGAGGACGTGTAAATAGTTTAAAATTTTAATTTGAGTGATTTTGCTATTTATTCATTTATTAGAAATAAACATTAAATACACATCAAAATTAAATGATTTAAAAATAAATGATTATGTATGTAATAATAATATATTATATATTTAATATATTATTATTATATAATAAGGGGGAAGAAATGATAGAAATTAATACTTTTATTTAGCAAGGATGCTTTAAATGGCTCAAAAGTGATGATAAAGACATTTATAATGTAACAAAAGATTTCTATTTCAGATTAATTCTATTCTTCTGATCTTTCTATTCATCAAAGAAACCTGAAAAAATTCTCAGCTGTTTTCAACATAATAATAATATTTTTTGAGCAGCAAACCAGAATATTAGAATGATTTCTGAAGGATCATGTAACTGGAGTAATAATGCTAAAAATTCAGCTTTGAAATCACAGAAATAAATTACATTTTAATTCTTTTTTTTTTTTTGGATCGAATAAATGCAGGCTTAGTGAGCAGAAGAGACTTATTCAAAAACTTTAATAATCTTATGGTTCAAAAACTTTTGACTGGTAGCGTATGTTTAAAATATTATTTATAAAAGATAATATTTTGAAAATAATACATAACGTTCCTGCATTTTACTTCCTTTTAGGTTGTTTATTGAAAAACTTCCTAGACACCGTGAATATAAAACCGCCAACATTCCTGAGAAGAAAGAAACGATGAGGGTAATTTGTGATTTTCCTCTGCCTGAAGAAAGCTAAAAGCTTCATGAAGCATGCAAAATATGAGCGAATATCTCAAGCTAATATATATACCTTATTTTTCCATGTTAGAAATTAAAAGAAGTTGCTTTTCCGAAAGCTGAGGAACTGAAAAAGCTGCTTCTCAAGCAGTACGACAAAGACCATGCCGAATATCTTGTTCGAAAGGTAGGCAGATTTTTCTTAAATGGTTCCTACAAACTAATTCAAGTGATGATGTATGTATTTACTGACGGTGTGTGACTTCTGGCAGCGAGTGGAGGATGAGGCCCAGGCACGAGAAGTGGCCAAGCAGCGGGAGCTGGAGGCCGAGAAGCAAAGACTGGCCGAGCAGCAGCAGCGTCAGCGCGAGCAAGAGCAGTTAAGCGCCTTTGAGGAGATGATCCGCAGACAGGAGCTGGAGAAGGAGCGCCAGCGCATCGTGCAGGAGTTTAGCGTCCCCGTGTCACCCACCTCTCCCAGAGACCTCCTGGTGCCTGATGTACAAGGACCTCCTCAGGCCTCATTTTCACCGCCGACGACCCCCGGAGGAACCCCGAACCATGTCTCTCAACCTTCATCCCTCCCAGCGTTTGACCGCTCACTGAAGCCGAGTGTTTCAGTCAGTGCAGGACACAGTAAGGCCTCTCAGTTTCCACTAACTTATTAATTGCTGACCTACAAGCATTACTATTGTCCAGTCATTAAGCTGAGATTATATGTGTTTTCCTAGGTGCGTTGGTAAACGGCTTGCGGCAGCTCTTTGTGCCCGCAGAGCTGTGCCAAAGGTTTTTAAAACTAGCAGATGCCAACACAGCACGGGCCGTGGAGACTTGTGGGATTCTCTGTGGCAAGCTGGTACGTGCAAAACATTTTCAGATATAAGCAGACTGAGACTATATTTCAGTCGAAATCTAAAGAAAAAAGAAAACAAAACCTGTTTATATTCCATTCATTTTTTTCATAACAATTAGATTTTATTATGAAAATAAAGAATTATGAAGAAAATAAAGCCTATTTTTCCACCATTTTTTTTTTTTACAATACAAAAAGGTTATAGAAATTAATATTTTTATTTAGCAAGGATGCTTTAAATTGATCAAAACTGATATTATAATAACTTTTTATGTATTTATATTAATTTTTTGTGTATTTATCTGTTTATGTAATGTTACAAAAGATTCTATTTCAGATAAAAGCTGTTCTTCTGAACTTTGTATTCATCAAAGAATTCTACTCAGCTGTTTTCAACATAATAATAATAATAATAATAATAATAAATGTCTTTTGAGCCGCAAATCAGAATTTTAGAAGGATTTTTGAATGATCATGTGACTGGAATAATGATGCTGAAAATTTAGCTTTGATTGTGAATTGTCATTCACATAATGCCTTTGGATGGTTTATGTACTAATCTGGACATTTTAATTCAGAGAAAAAAATTACTTAATACCATAATTTTTAATAACATAAATTAGAGATAATACAAAAGATACTGTCATAATATTTCAATAATTTACTAATAACAATATAAGTTAGCACGTTTATTATAATATAATTCATTTAAAGAATTTAATTTTTATTAGTTTTTATACATAAGGTAGTATTTGTTGTACTACCTTTAACGTCTTAGTTAATTCGAATAAAGTAATAAAATAATAAAATAAAATTGAGGCTGTTAGAATTTTTTTAAATGTCGTATATGCTCAGTAAGGCTGCATTTATTTGATCAAAAATAAAGTAAAAACAGTAATCTTCTGAAATATCACATTTAAAATAACTGTTTTCTATGTGAATTATTAATGTCATTTTCAGCATCATCACATGATCCTTCAGAAATCATTCTAATATCCTGATTTGCTGCTCTATTATGACTGGTGCTCAATTATTAATAATCGTTCTTGTTATTATCAAGGTTGAAAACAGTTTTCGCTGCTTGATTTTTTTTTGTAAAAACCATGATAAAAAAAATTCAGGATTCACTAATGAATAGAAAGTTCAAAAGAAAAGCATTTATTTGAAGTGAAATCTTTGTAACATTATAATGGTTAATTAACTTAACTGTAATTTTTGTTCGATTTAATGCATTCCTGCTGATTAAAAATATTCATTTCTTTTTAAAAAAAAATCTTCCCAAACATTTAAATGGAAGTGTATGTAAATCTCACTTACTACCTCTTGACTATAACTTGTGCAACCTTAATAACACAAATTTGTAGTAAATTTGTATTATGATGAGCAAATCACAAAACAGTTTGTTTGTTTTCGTCCACAGATGAAGAACGCCTTCACAGTGACACACGTGATTGTGCCCAAGCAGTGTGGAGGACCCGATTACTGTGACACCGAAAACGAGGAGGAACTTTTCCTAATCCAGGATCAGAATGATCTCATCACACTGGGCTGGATTCATGTATGATCTTTTCTGTCTTTTTCATGCCTTTATTAATAGTATCACTGTAATTATGTACCTAGAGAATAATCAATCTCTCTCTTTTTTTTTTTTTCCTCTATAAGACCCACCCGACGCAGACGGCCTTTTTATCCAGTGTGGACCTGCACACACATTGCTCCTATCAAATCATGCTTCCAGAGTCCATAGCCATTGTGTGCTCACCTAAATTTAATGAGTATGTTTTTAGCTATACACTGTGTTATTTAGTTTGAGTGATGGTTGGGAGGTAAAACGGAACAATAACAGTGTGATAACTGATGCTCCAGGACTGGCTACTTTCGGCTGACAGACTATGGGATGGACGAGATCTGTTCTTGTAAACAAAGAGGATTCCACCCACATCCAAGGGAGCCGCCACTCTTCTCTGTGAGTGATGCCTTGTTAGTGATTTGTCAACTCTAAATATTAAACTTAAATACTTAAAAGAATAGCTTACCCAAAAAAATTAAACACCACCAGTCAAAAGTTTTTGAACAGTAAGATTTTAATGTTTTTTAAAGAAGTCTCTTCTGCTCACCAAGCCTGCATTTATTTGATTTAAAGTACAGCAAAAGCAGTAATATTGTGAAATGTTTTTACTATTTAAAATAGCTGCTTTCTATTTGGATATATTTTAAAATGTAATTTATTCCTGTGATTTCAAAGCTGAATTTTTAGCATCATTACTCCAGTCACGTGATCCTTCAGAAATCATTCTAATATTCTGATTTGATGCTCAAAAACATTTATTATTGTTATTATGTTGAAAACAGTTGAGTAGAATTTTTTCAGGTTTCTATGATAAATAGAAAGTTCAGAAGAACAACATTTATCTGAAATAGAAATCTTTTGTAACATTATAAATGTCTTTATCATCACTTTTGATCAATTTAAAGCGTCCTTGCTAAATAAAAGTATTACAGCTTTTGAATGGTATAGTGTATAACATTACACAAGCTTTTTTATTTCAGATGCATGTTGGTCTTTGGATCTTTCTATTCATCAAATGTAAAAAAGTACTCAACTGTTTAAAATATTGATTAAAAAATGTTTCTTGAACAGCAAATCAGCAGATTAGAATGATTTCTGAAGGATCATGTGACACTGAAGACTGAAGTCATGATGCTGATAATGTAGCTTTGATCACAAGAATAAATTACATTTTAAAATATATTAAAATAGAAAACAGTTATTTTAAAGAGTTAAAATATTTCAAAATATTACTGTTTTTGCTGTACTTTGGATCAAATACATGCAGGCTTGGTGAGCAGAAGAGACCTCTTTAAAAAAAAACAAAAAATGTTACTGTTCAAAAACTTTTGACTGGTAGTTAAGATAAGTTTGTTTCTTTATTGGAACAGATTTGGAGAAATTTAGCATTACATCACTTGCTCTTACATCCTCTGCAGTGAATGGGTGCCGTCAGAATGAGGGTCCAAACAGCTGATAAAAACATCACAATAATCCACAAGTAATCCACACAACTCAAGTCCATCAATTAGTGTCTCATGAAGCAAATACTTGCTTGTAAAAGCATGTTTGTAAACAAATCCATCATTAGGGTGTTCTAACTTCAAACAGTGACCAAAATAACCAGTCTATAATCCATAATATTGCTTCCTCTAGTGAAAAAGTCCATCTTCTGTTGTCCTTTCACATCAAAATCCACCGAGAAATTATTTTAGAGCTGTATTTGACTGATTTTTATTATAAACGGGGCTTGATTTGTGCGTATTTCTCTCCTGATTCAGATTAGATGACTTTTTTTACTGGAAAAAGCAATGTTATAGAGGACTTAATGATGGATTTGTTTCTTACAAACAGGCAGTTTTACATGTCACAAAATGTTAATTGATGGACTGAAGTGGTGTGAATTATTTGTGGATTATTGTGATGTTTTTATCAGCTGTTTGGACTCTCATTCTGACGGCACCCATTCACTGCAGAGGATCCATTGGTGAGCAAGTGATAGAATGCTAAATTTCTCCAAATCTATTTTGATGAAGAAGCAAACTCATCTACATCTTGGATGGCCTGACGTGTGAATGATCTGCTGTGTCCATTAACCTTACATGCACTATAATGAAGGTTTTGCATCTGTGTTTTGTGCTCAGGCTAGTCAACACGTTACCATCACAGACGGAAGTGTGACCATGATGGATTTGCGGTGATTTAATCGCTGCTGCTTCAAAATACGTGCCTTTGCTCCTGACCTCACAGCGACTTGCCAAGAAGCTCCTAATGGTCCGAAAAGGTTCTGTGCTGAACATTGCTATAAAGACACTGGGCCTCTATTATCACAGTTTAGCAGTCTATATTTATTAGTTTAATTCTGTAATATCCAAATGTGACCAATAGGCACTTAAGGTTGAGGTGTGTAGTTTCTAGTTTCTAGCTCTAGCAGCATCAAATGGATTTGCAAAAATAAAAGTTGTGACCTCAAGAAAGCATACTGGAAAAATAGAAATGCATGGCTTCTGTGAGCATCCATTTGTTTAAACCAAGTTAATTCTATTTGATGTTGCAGAAATTACACACTTCACCTACTCTACCAGTCATAAGTTTTTGAACAGTACAATTTTAATGTTTTTTAAAGAAGTCTCTTCTGCTCACCAAGCCTGCATTTATTTGATCCAAAGCAAAAACAGAAAAAAAAAAATATTTTTACTATTTAAAATAACTGTTTTCAATTTGAATATATTTGAAATTGTAATTTATTCTTGTAATCAAAGCTACATTTTCAGCATCATTACTCCAGTCTTCAGTGTCACATGATCCTTCAGAAATCATTCTAATATGGTGATTATTATTATCAATATTTAAAACAGTTGAGTAAATTTTTTTTCAGGATTCTTTGATGAATAGAAGGAGCCAAAGATCAGCATTTATTTGAAATATAAAGCTTTTATAACATTATACGCTATACCATTTAAAAGCCTAGAGTCAGTAGTTTTTGGGGGAGGAAATTAATTAAATAAAATTAAAGAACTTTTATCTAGCAAGGTTTGATCAAAAGTGGTGTTGAATGAGAATATTAGAATGATTTCTGAAGGATTGTGTAGCTGGAGTAATGATGCTAAAATGATGCTAAGTTAAATTCAGCTTTTAACTCAGGAAAAAATTACATTTTAAAATATATTAAAATAGAAAACCATTATTTTAAATAATAAAAATATTTAAACATTTACTGTTTTTACCTTGGATCAAATAAATGCAGGCTTGGTGAGCAGAAGAGACTTCTTTAAAAACAATAAAAATCTTAATGTTCAAAAACTTTTGACTGGTAGTGTATAAATGCCTATAAATATTTCAGTTTACTGTTAAAAAAAAAAAAAATATTTTCCAATACTAATATCTAAGCATTTACTTGAGAAACAAAATTAACCTTGTCTCATTTTCTGAAAAATAACTAAAATGAAGTGAGTCTATACTTAAAACCTGAACATTATTAAAAAAAAAAAAACTTAAAAAAAAGCTTATTTTTTATACCCAATTGACAGAAAACAAGGCTTAACATCTTATGTAGTTCTCTTTCTCAAGTAAATGTGTCTTGATTGGAAAAAACAAGACAAAAATTCTAAGCAAGAAAATGATTCTTTGCAACGTTGTCTTTTGCCATTCCATGTTTTGCTGTTTTAAAACACTCAAGGCTTAATAATATGGTTCATGTGCAGGATCACATAAGCCATCCTCTTAATACTACACTGCTGTTATATTTTATTTAAATATGCAGTCGTTTTTATCTCTGTATCTGGTCATACTAAAGATGTTTCACATCTTTATATTGACTAAAAGATCCTTGTACGCCATTACAACCAGTTTCAGACAAACTGGCTTCTGTATTTAGCATAGCACGTCACAGTGAAATTGCTAGTTCTTTACATCTGACTGATTTTGTTAATCTCTTACAAAAAAATAGCTACTTTGATATGTATTAGACTGTTATCATGAAGATTATAGGGAGCAAAGACATATTCATTTTCATGTTTATTCAGCCAAACTGATCTCTGATGATTTCCATAACATTAAAAGTGTTGTTAGACTTAATGCATATGTTGTATAGAATTTTCTGTAATCACATGGTTCATTTTTGCAGACTCTGAAGCTTTGTTAATACATAGTTAAATGCAAACATATCTTCACTTGAATTTTATCTGCTAAGGCAAGACACTACAGGGAAAACCATTATTTTTAAGACCCCTAAGTCTTCTTTCAGACTTCCAAAATACACATTTAAGCATTTGTTAGTTTCAATGTGTACCTTGTTCACCTGTGGTGTCTTGTTTTAATTATGTTAAAGGCTAGCATTTCTTTCATGGCACTTGTGGACTGCAAATAAACAATGTGTTTATTGCTTACCATGTTCACTGAGGTGATGTGCTATTTGAGTGTTTACGTGTACTAGAAATGTTAAGCTAATTAAGTCATTAAAGTTCATGTACAGGGCCAAAACAGTTGCCAAAGTCGATCGCTAGTCAATAGGTGGCGATGGAGAGTCACTCTGGTTCACAGTGGAAATGATGCGAAGAAGACGACGTTGTTCCTGCGTGCGATACGGCTGCGTTCAGCTGCTGTTGTTACATGGATTTTCGGGCATTATTTTTGATTAAGTGGTGGTTAAAATTAACATTTATCACGAGATATCATTAAAATAGGCCAGAAATACGTTTTAAACAGATCTTAATGGGATTTCGTTAGAGAAAAAAAAAGAGTACTTAGCGTACAAGCTAACGTAAACAACGTCTTGCGCAATTGGACTTGAAATCACTGTATAAACAGTTTTGTCACATTAAAATAGAAATATGACAGAGTCCAAAGAGAAAGCTTTGATTCTGAAGTCTGATGATACTACAGTTGCTATCAGCAATCATGTGAACGAGACTAAGAAGCCGAAGAGGAAGATTCTCGATGAAGAAGAATATATAGAGGTAATGTACTATTTACCTATGTGCTATTTACAACAGGGGATTCCCTGACATAATTCATTGTACTATACTTAATCATTATCTTAGTTTATTATGTTATAACGTTTTAATGCTCATGTGTTTTGACGTGTTCTTTGAATACACTTGTTTGATTTTGGCTTTGTAATTATTACTTAAAAGGACGGTGTCCTTCGACAACACAGAGTTTACACAAAATACCAAACCTCAGGCCGTTTTTCAACATAGTGTGTTACACAGAAACAGCTGATTGAGTTTCATGTGTCACCTGTAAACAACACGCTTGTATATGCTTAATTTATTCTGTCTTGATTTGCTAATGACAAACATGCCTGTCACAATTTTATCAAACAAAGAGTTTGGAGAAGATCATCCAGAGGGACTTTTTCCCAGATGTCTCCAAACTTCAAGCGCAGAAGGATTATCTGGAGGCAGAGGAGAATGGAGATCTGGAGCGGATGAGGGAGATCGCCATCAAATACGGGTCTGCGATGGCTAAATACACCCCACGCACCTATGTTCCCTGTGAGTGATATTTCTTACTATTTGTGATTAATATATAAAGGCATAATTTAGCCAAAAATGAAAATTTACTGAAACTTTATAATGGATACTTTGTGGTGAATGGGTGCCGTCAGAATGAGAGTCCAAATAGCTGATAAATACATCACAATGATCCACAAGTAATCCACACGACTCCATCAGTTAATGTCTTGTGAAGTGAAAAAGCTGTATGTTTGTAAGAAACAAATCTATCATTAAGACAGTTTAAACTTCAAACTCTTGCTTTTGGCTAAAGTGCAAGACCATGTTGATTTCTCCAGTGAAGAAGTCACCTTGTCTGAATCAGGAAAGAAATATGCACAGATCAATCACTGTTTACAAGCAAAAACAATCTAAAACAGTTCTAAACAAATGTGCCAGTGGGTTTTGATGTGAGAGAACAACAGAGGATGGATTTTTTGTTTTACTGGAGGAAGCGTTAGTATGGATTATGCACTGGTATTTTGTCCAGAAGCGATGGTTTAAAGTTAAACCACCTTTGTGATGTATTTGCTACATATAGCTTTTCACTTCACTAGATATTAATTGATGGACTGGAGTGGTGTGGATTACTTCAGGATTATTGTGATGTTTTTATCAGCTGTTTGGACTCATTCTCTTGGCACCCATCAGAGGATCTGTTGGTGAGCAAGTGATGTCATGCTAAATTTCTCCAAATCTGTTCTGGTGAAGAAACAAACTCATCTACATCTTGAATGTTTTTTTACATCATTTTGTGCTCATTTAGATACGACTCCCTCAACATTTGAGACCCCAGATGGTCGAAGTGCATCTCCCTCATGTTCACAAAGCAAACACAGAGCAGCGAAAGAGGATGGTAAGTGACTGCTGCTAAATTTTGTTCCAGTGTAAGTCCTTATGGCAAGACACCAGAGGTGATGAAGGAATAAAAAATGTAACTAGTAGATATCATCACTTACGCATTTGATTAATGAAAGTATATTATGAAAGTTGTTTTGTATTATTGTATTTTTTTAATTTAAATATGCAAACAAGGCACTAATTACATACTAGGAATGGGATGATAAATCGTTGCAACGTGAAATGATTCAGCATCGATTCGAGATTTTCCGAACACATCGCGATTCTTTCTCAAATTAAGAGTTTAGTTTTGGACAGCAGATGGCACTGCTTGCTTTAGAAAAATCCTTACATGAACTTGAACCTAAAATAATAATTTATACAATTTGAAAAGGTTGAAGCGAATTACAAGGGTGTTTACAGTGGGCTGTGTTTACAATAGTCTCGCGTCATGAAAGCATTCTGAGCCAAGGTGAAATTACATGACTCAGCTGAATGCACAAGTTCTCTTCAGCAGTCTTCTTCATGAGTATTTGAGTGTGTGGATAAAATCTAGATTAGAGCGCCATCTGCTATTAAAATCTAAACTCAAAATCGATTCCAAAGAGAATGGCGATGCATTCTGAAGATCTCAGAATTGAAGCATGAATCGATGTATTGTCCCATCCATACTACATACACTACCAGTCAAAAGTTTTTGAACAGTAAGATTTTTTTGTTTTTTTAAAGTCTGTTCTGCTCACCAAGCCTGCATTTATTTGATCTAAAGTACAGAAAAAACTGTAAAATTGTGAAATATTTTTACTATTTAAAATAACTGCTTACCATTAGAATATATTATTTAAAAAAAAAAACATTATTATTATTATTATTATTATCATGTTAAAAACAGCTGAGTAGAATTTTTTCAGGTTTCTTTGATGAATAGAAAGTTAAGAAGAACAGCATTTATCTGAAATAGAAATATTTTGTAACATTATAAACGATCAGTTTTAAAAGTGAAATGATAAATGTCTTTATCATAACTTTTGATAAATTTAAAGCATTGTAATTTCTTTATCAAAAAAAATAAATAAATTATACTAACTTGTGTAATTTTACAAACGCTTTTTATTTTAGATGAATGCTGATCTTTCTATTCATCAAAGAATCCTGAAAAAATGTACTGAACTGTTTTAAATATTGATAATAATTTAAAAAAAATGTTTCTTGATATGAGCATAATAGAATCATTTCTTAAGGATCATATGACACTGAAGACTGGAGTAATGATGCTGAAAATTTAGCTTTGATCACATTAATTACATTTTAAAAAATAGTACAAATATTTCAAAAGGTCACTGTTTTTGCTGTACTTTGGATCAAATAAATGCAGGCTTTGTGAGCAGAAGAGACATCTTTAAAAAAAAAACCATTAAAAATCTTTTGTTTTGACTGGTAGTGTATGCAAAAATGTGCGTATTAGCATTTCAAAATTCTTGTTTAATTTTTCTTTCTTATTAGTTTTCACAGTTTTCTACAGGGGGAATTTTGGATCTTTGAATCGCATTTTTGGAATTTGAAAGATGCTACATGCATTCTGTTATGTTTCAGGAAAAGATGGTGAAAAAGCAGAGGAAAAGGATCTTCCATCCCTGGACCGCTTTCTCGCTAAAAACACGAGTGAGGACAACGCATCCTTTGAGCAGATAATGGAGCTTGCTGAGGACAAGGACAAGCTGAGGCATGCGTGGCTCTATGAGGCAGAAAATGAATTCAAAGAGGTACAGTACAATAATAGCTTCTGCATATTATTGAGTTTTTGTTTTGCTTTGAGTTCTGACAATGTTTATTGTTCGATCATTTAAAGAGGCATGAGCAGAACCTCGCTCTACCATCCACAGAGAAACAGGCGCTTGAGTGCACCAAGGCAGGAGTGGAAACGTGGCAGTACAAGGCCAAAAATGCTCTCATGTACTACCC
The DNA here is from genome assembly GCA_012976165.1 of Labeo catla. NCBI lineage: Eukaryota > Metazoa > Chordata > Actinopteri > Cypriniformes > Cyprinidae > Labeo > Labeo catla. The sequence continues at coordinate 206,557 of VONZ01000169.1, forward strand.
TGAAGGTAAAGTTTCCCACTGACGATCTACATCTATATTTATTACATAATACTTTCTGAGGCATGTAAATTAACTGTTAATAACTTGATTATAAATAGAGAAGGGTGATTATTTAAGTTGCATTATTTATTTTTTTCCTCCAAAAGGTGAAAAAGACGACACTCTGTTCAAGAAGCCACGGGAGGTCCTGTACAAGAACACACGGTTTAATGCTGACCCCTTCTGTAAAGCCCTAAACAAATCGCAAATCCAGCAAGCTGCTGCACTCAATGCACAGGTAACACTGTCCTCTGCATCTTATTGGTCAGATATAATTCACTTTAATGAAATATGATAAAACTAACTGCATATTTTTCTACTCTGCCTCCTATTTAGTTTAAACAAGGCAAAGTTGGTCCAGACGGCAAAGAGCTCTTGCCTCACGAATCCCCTAAAGTAAATGGTTACGGATTTGAAGGAGAAGCCTCCCCTGCTCCTGGTGAGTGCCACTGTTTTTATTGATTTATTGATACCTGCTCATTGAGGGGAAGAAAAAAAAAAAGAGTTTCAGTTTTAGAAAGAAATTCATACCTATTATTATAATTGTTGTGCAATTTATATTCGTGTGAAAAAACAATATATTTCTTAAAATGTTATAAAAGGAAGAGCATAGGGTTTTGAGACATGTTTTTCTGAGTGGCTTGTTTGTTTTTAAGGTGTTGCAGAGTCTCCTTTGATGACGTGGGGTGAGATCGAAAGCACTCCGTTTCGTCTGGATGGCTCGGATACACCACTTGTGGAGAGAAGTCACGGCCCATCATTCAAGGTCCAGTTTATTTCTAATTAGCATGTCAATGGTTTCATTCACACAGAATATTTGGGTTTTATTGATACTCGATTTTATATAATCAAAAACCTCTGATGTGTGTTACATGGTAGTGTGTACTGTGTGTATTTCAATAAAAATAATGAATGGCTATTTTTATGGATGTTTTCCAGATTCCAGAGCCTGGGAGAAGAGAGCGACTGGGACTGAAAATGGCTAATGAGGCTGCAGCAAAAAACAGAGCTAAGAAACAGGAGGCGCTGCGCAAAGTCACTGAAAACCTCGCAAGGTAAAGCAAAAGTCTGAGATTATGAAATATGCTTGTATTTCACACTTGTTTCTAGGTTAAACAGCATTTTTATAATTAATAATAAAAATGCTGTATATAAGCATTTTAAATATATTATCAGAATACCAATTTAAGTGAAAAGTTGAATTGAAAAAATAACAAGAATTTTCAGATGTCTTAAAATTTGGTTCTTTTGGTTTAATAACTGCAGCACTCAAACACAAAATAATTTAATGTGTTAATACACTACCAGTCAAAAGTTTTTGAACAGTAAGATTTTTAATGTTTTTAAAGTAGTCTCCTCTGCTCACCAAGCCTGCATTTATTTAAACCAAAATACAGCAAAAACAGTAATATTTTGAAATATTTTTCTTATTTAAAATAACTGCTTTCTATTTAAATATATCTAAAAATATAATTTATTCATGTGATCAAAGCTGAGTTTTCAGCATCATTCAGTCTTCAGTGTCACATGATCCTTCAGAAATCATTCTAATGATTTGCTGATTTGCTGTTGAAGAAACATTATTATCAATATTGAAAACAGTTGAACATTTGTTTTCAGGATTTGATGAATAAAAAGTGAGTAGAAAGATCCAAATATCAATCAGCATTTATCTGAAATAAAAAGCTTTTGCAACATTATACACTATACCATTCAAAAGCTTGTTAGGTTTTTTTGAGAAAGAAAGTATAGAAATTAATACTTCTATTTAACAAGGTTGCTTTAAAAGAGAAAGTCCACTTCCAGAACAACAATTTACAAATAATTTACTCACACGCTTGTCATCCAAGATGTTCATGTCTTTCTGTCTTCAGTCATAAAGAAATTATGTTTTTTTAGGAAAACATTTCAGGATTTTTCTCCATATAATGACTTCCAAAATGTAGTTTAAATGCAGCTTCAAAGGGCGATCTCCTCTAAACGATCCCAGCCGAGGAAGAAGGATCTTATCTAGTGAAACGATCGGCCATTTTTTCACGAAAAAAACAAAGTATACTTTTTAAGCACAAAAGCTGGTGTAGCACAGGCTCTGGGATGCGCATTCACGACACTACGAATCACGTCTAAGTTCATCGTCTGTGTACTCCGACTCGAGGTAGAGTATGGCAAAAAACTATGGAAAATGTCTAATTTTCTTCTACAACTTCAGAATTGCCTGACGTCGTTGTACCTTTTTGTTTGTAAACAGCATTTGACTTACTTGCACTTCCTTAGTCTTTGCGCGTTCGCTTTGTAAACACTGGGTCTGTAGTTCCGCCTACGTTCCGTGTGACCTTTAGACGTGATTCAATATTGCGTAGCGTTGTGGACGCGCATCCCAGAGCCTGTGCTACATGAGCTTTTGTGCTTAAAAAGTATAAAATTGTATTTTCCAAAAAAAAATTGTATTTTCCAAAAAAAAATGACAGATCATTTCGCTAGATAATACCCTTCTTCCTTGGCTGGGATTGTTTAGAGCACTTTGAAGCTGCATTTAAACTACATTTTGGAAGTTCAAAATCAGGGCACCAATGAAGACAATTATATGGAGAAAAATCCTACAATGTTTTTCTAAAAAAACATGAACATCTTGGATGACAGGGGAGTGAGTAAATTATTTGTAAGTTGTTGTTCTGGAAGTGGACTTCTTTAAATTTATCAAAAGTGATGATAAAGACATTTATAATGTTACAAAAGATTTCTATTCCAGATAAATGCTGTTCTTGTGAACTTTCTATTAATCAGAAAAACCTGAAATAATCTACTCAGCTGTTTTCAACAACAATAGTAATAATAATAATAAATGTTTTTTGAGCAGTAAATCATGTGACCGGGGTAATGATGCTAACAATTCAGCTTTGAAATTACAGGAATAAATTACATTTTATAATATATTCAAATAGTAAACAGTTATTTTAAATGTACTTTGTCTGCACCGATAGCCTTGTGGGCAGCACGCCAACACACAGCGCCATTGCGCTGACTGATATATTGGCAAGCTAATTATATTGGTTGTTATTTGGCATATTTTTAAATATCGCCATTGGGCATTACGTTTTTCTGTTCTGTTTGGACAGCTGAGAACGTCTCAACGTATGCAACTCAACGCCTCAAAGCATGTGATTACTGAGCTCACTGGTAGTTTCAGTAATTACTTGCTACATTTTTACCAATTTCTTTATTTGTGAAAATATTGGTCGACCTCTATTTCAGACTTTTGAGACCCACTGAATTTTTACTATGAAACAGTGTTTTGACATTGACAGTTTGAAAAAAATAGCCATGTACATCATCATATCTCTGTACCAGATCTTTAAACATGAAAATTAGAAACCAAAATATCTTTATTTTGATATAGTTTTCAAAGTGTTATTCAGAACTGCATTTATGTTGTGTACTAACTGATTATTTCTGTGTATTGCAGCCTCACTCCGAAGGGACTGAGTCCCGCGGCGCTGTCTCCTGCCCTTCAGCGTCTAGTAAACAGATCGTCTAGCAAATACACAGATAAAGCCCTGAGGGCGAGCTATACCCCGTCGCCTGCGCACAGAAGCATGGGCTCTAAAACGCCTCTCGGAGGCCCCGCCACTCCCTCCAGCACACCAACACCAGGGAAAGCCAGAACACCGGCCACACAGGACCCGGCCTCCATCACAGACAACCTCCTCCAGCTGCCCAAGAGGAGGAAAGCCTCAGATTACTTCTGAAACTAAAGACTTCACAAAAACTCTTAACATGGGCACGGTCAGATATTTATTGTTTTGTAATTACAGTTTTTCTACATCTGTGAAACTGGACTAGTTATCTTTTTTTTGTTTGTTTTTTCTTTTTATTTTATGTTTTTAATTTAGGTAACATATATGTAGCTTTTCAGCTTCATACACATCAGCTGATTAAATCAGGTGGATCATTTGATCCATTCAGTTCTTTCCTACTCTTGATTTGTTTTGAACAAAGCTGATTCAGTCCTCCTGAAGCTTGAGCATCTTTTATGATGTTGAAGACATCTTGCAAGATCTCATGAGCCCAATAAAAAGGAGTTCTACAAATCTGTGTGTATTATTTCACCATCCATATTTTACCCAATCCATTTGTTGAATCCATCTTTGGATTGAAGGATGGACTTACAGAATACGTACTCTAACACAATCTATGATTGAGGGTTTGACACAAAGAAAATCATTTTTCCATTAAGATTGGACTCACATTATATGTTGCAGAAACACTTCTGCATAATTGTTGGACATATTTTTGTAATTTGTTTTTCAATTGCAATTTTTATATGTTGTCATTGTATAAAATCCATGTTGGCCAAAACAAAACAAGTGTTTCATAATTGTTTTACTATTTACATTTTCAGAAAAACCTATAAATGAAAGTTTTGTGACAATTAGTGACATTTGTGACATAGTATGACAACAAGGTGTGCTCAATTTGTGTTAAGTAAACTGAATACCTTGTTTGCTGCAGGATGTTAAACTGAAAAAAAAAACGGTGTAGGATTTACTTTGGAACAGTTTTCGTTTACAAATCATTAGTAAATTTCACAAATAATTACAAAGAAATGGCAATAAAGTGCTTTCTTTTAACTGTGTGTCATCAGTTGGCCATATTGGCGGCACTGAATGTAAACAATGCTGCTAAACCAAACAAAACTCGCATATTTTGCTGATTATTGCTGCTAAAAATGGTCAATTATTGTCATGTTTGAGGTTGTGCTAATTGATGGGACCTGGAAAAATATTTGGAGTACTATAGACTGCCAAAAGTCATAACAAATCAAGAAGAAGAGTGCAAAAAACTGTCTGAGGAACAAAAAAGCATTTGAAGTTGGCCAAACTGAAGTAGGATTTCCAGGGCAAGAATCTTGACAACATTCAAGTTTGTTCTTATAATATCCGGTCAGGCAGGTGAAATATTAGGCTAATATCTTAATTAAAACTGCAGGTATGTATCTTTACAACCTATTAACTTTAATTTGTCAAAATATTGCACCCTTTCCTGTTTATTAAGTCCTTCTCTAAATGATTTACCAGCTTCCACGCATTTTCCAATGGTTTAGACAGCATAAATTAGCAGAACAACGTATTCAGTAGTACATTAAATGAGCAATCCATGCTGTTGTTTACATCAAAGTATCGCCAATATGGCCGTGCATCCGGGTAACTGACCAAATCGTTATGTAAGTGCAAACCCAAACGTGACATTTTGTAAATACTTAAGTAATATCTTCTCATAAAGCGCACTCTAGTAATCCTTGTCTTATTTACTATTGCATTTCATTTGTATGTCTGTTTTTCCGGAGTGACTTATGAGCGTATGTAATATACCATATCGTATTAACTAGATTTCATATACTACTCATGTGACGCTCAAAACGCTTTTACTTAGCAGCGTGTAATATTCCATGACACATCCGTGTGAACAGTGAAATATGAAGGAAATGTCATGCATGTATTATTATGAGGGGCTGATTAAGCGCCTCCTCCTCCCGTCTGTGGGCTGGAGAACATGGTTGGGATTGTTTTGATGGGACGGTGGCGGAGCCATCTTGTTTTATATCCGTCCTAAACCCGAGCCAGAGGAAACAGCCATGGAATATAACACTATATCCCGATTCTAGCCAACTGAAATCAACACATCCGAGTGTCAAAGCTTATTTCTGATCGACGGAATACAAACAGAAAACGGAAATCGGCGGTTCGTTGTGATTTATCTCTCAACATCTGCGGCTGGTGCTTTAACTGCATTTTCTCTCGCACATTTTCTCCGGTGTAAGATACTATGAATGGAGGATAAATGTTGCCGAAGGCTGACAGCGGTGGTTTTGTGCTTCTCCTCTTCATTCTGACAATAACAGATCCATCACGGACAGGTAAAGGTATTGCTTTAATTAATGCATTTGCTAAAACGGTGTCTTTGCTGCAGTCTGGGCTGGTAAAGGCTTGCAGCTTTGCTTATATTCGGTCATGAGGGGGATGAACAGGCGCTGAGCTGCAGAGGCTCTTTCGCAGGCCGTCGGGGCCTTTAACTTTAACTGTGTTATCATTTATTATTGTGTCTTATGAAGCTTTACGCCTTTTATTACATTCCATAAGGCAAGCTTTTTTAACATTTACTCCTGAAAGATACATAGTATCTATATATGTTACTAGCTTTAAGCCTTTTATATTGCATACCATGTGGCAAGCTGGTTTTATATTTATTCTTTCAAACTGTATAGTATATGTTTGTTGTTCATTACTTATTTACATATTCCCTTGCTTCTAGTCACTAAACCAACTATCTGTTACACTGTTCGTTGTAACAAATTGCAGTATTTTCCTATCTGTGGTGAACCCAATTGTTTACTTACAACTAGTATTTGTTGCTGGTACCTATTTCAGTTTTACTAGTCCTGATAGGAAAATTCACTTAACATTAAATTGAAAAACACAACCTGGTTGTTCAAAAGTTGTTAACTGATGGCTTTAACAAAAGCATATTCCATTAACCCACATTATGTTACTTGTTTTTAAAATAATCGAGTTTAACAGTGAAATTCCTGATGGAAAAACTACATTAGTCATGATTCTGAAACCAATCAGAGATGCCCTTCTCTCTTTCTCTTTCTATATAAGCATCTTAAAATCAAAAGCATCTAATTTCTTCATTGTTTTTTCATTTCGTTTCCCATGAAGCATTGCGAATGAATTGTAGTTGTTTACCTCATTAAAGCCGTTAAGTACGCAGTCTTGAAACTTTGTTCTTTTGTCTGATTTTCAAGTACTTTTTGCTTCAAATCAAAGTTTGTAATGTTGTGATTAACCTCAGAGGTGATTAGTTTGGTTCACGCTTATAACTCTTAACAAAGACTTAAAAAAATCCCTATGGAAAAATTAAATAGGAAAAATACTTGCCAGGCACTATCGCACTTTGTTATCCCAAACTCTGTTAAACAGCCACTAGTACCTATGTATTACATTTCTAGTGTGTATTCTAGTTGTTACTAGTAACATTTTTAATCTTACTAGCAAGTATAGTAATTGCACTATACAGCAGCCATTCTGACAAGTCAGTACATATGACAAGAAATACTAGTGGAATAAAAAGTGTTACTAGTAACATTAGATACAGGGTCTCAGAAATGGGTTCTAGTGTCTACCAAGTATCTAATAATATCTAACAATGCACTAAAAACATTTTTAAAATCTAACAGATGACACTGTTGTCAAACCAATCCCTGTTTACACAAATCCACAAAAACAACTAGAAGTTCTGCATTGTGTATGCCAGGCCAGTAGTTGGCGATGTTGCTATGTAAAGAAACGGTGTGCATCTGAACGCATACGTAAATATGTAATGCGAATGATGTCACTGTATATACAGATTTGTATTTTTGTAGTATATATGGAGATGGTAACATTATTGTTTTCAAAACTTGCACTTTAAAACCTGTTTTAAAAAGTTTACAATTCAGTCCCCCAAAATGCCATTGTTGTGTAAACAAAAACATTCTGTTTTAGTTAAAAATAGTGTTGCAAGCACCCCCTAAATAAGTGCTATATTAAAGCTGAAATAAGTATTAATAACCAGTGTTGGGGAAAGTTACTTTTAAAAGTAATGCGTTACAATTTTGTGTTACTCCTTGAAAAAGTAACTAATTACGTTACTTAGTTGCTTTTTATGGAAAGAAATGCGTTACTTTTGAAATCTGGGCAGGGCTTGCTTCTTTGTTTTTAATATAAAACAATTCTAATGTAAAAGACCTTTTAGACCAAAAGTGAAATGTATTCATCTCCGGCTGAAAGAAAAGTTAATTTATGCAGGAGATCACTCTTCAGCTATAAAAAAATGAAGCACAAATGTTAGTTTATCTTAAGTAATTTTTGCTTATTACTACGGTTGAATTGCATCATCGAAGGTCAGCAGCAAAGACACTGGTGAATAAAATGGGATTAAATACCTAAAGGATATTTGTTTTATTCAACGTATTTAATTATTGCAGGGTTGCGTCATATTCTGAGTTTGCATTTCACTGTTTTTATTCATTTTGAGGAATACTGAATCTGTTTTTTTATAAGTGAGATGAATTAATGCATGTTCACATTTAGTCTAGAATACAGTAACATCATGTTTACTCCCAATTTCCAGACAGGAGACTTGTCAATCAATAAATGGGGAAAAAAGTAACTCCGATATTTTCTTAGAAATTCAAAAGTAATGTGTTACTTTACTAGTTACTTGAAAAAAGTAATATTATTACGTAACCCGCGTTACTTGTAATGCGTTACCCGCAACACTGTTAATATTAAAATGCTAGTTCGAAGTGAATCATTGATATCCCCACAGACTCCAATACAGTAAATAATAATATTAGTTACTCATTACTAGTAGCAATGTAATTGTTACTTGTAACTGTTGGGTTAGTGACTAATAGCAATAAAACAAGTACTCGTATGCAATAAAAGGTTACTAGTTACTTGTCAAAAATACCAACTTCGGTACCAGTCGTACTGAAATTTACAAAATGTGACGATACCAGCATTTCCTGCAAGCGTTTTGAGCGCTGCTGAGCAGATTCTTAAATACATCTGATTGGCCATTGTGTTCACATGTTCAACAGCTATGTCTGTGATTGGCTACGATCCGCTCAACAATGCTCAAAATGCTCACTGGAAATGCTGGTATCATCACATTTTAAAAATTTCAGTACCGATTGGTACCGAAGTCGGCACTTTTGACAACACTAGTTGCTAGTGGAACTGAAAGATTTGTGTTGACGAAAATCTAAAGTTACGGGTCACCACTGGATTTCTGGTAATAAAAAATACAAGTACATTAAAATAGATGCTTGTAGGTTTTAAGGAATACATTTTTAAACAACTTGCCATACATTCCAACCATTTGCAGTCAATGTAGTGTTTCTGGTAGGCCACAGTTCAATACAGGAGCAGACAGATCAAGCAGAACGCTCTGAAAGGAGAAACATTAGAGCGCTGGTGTCCTGGTGGTGTCTGTTGTGATATTCTCTGTTTGACGGGTGGTTATTAATCCTATTGATATAAGGTAATGCATGGAAACCCAGTGGATCAAATAAATAGGGCAGTATTTGGGTTAATGGTCTGTGATGTGCTTTTCTGTGTTTAATTTCCATGGGGAAGACCAGGTTATGTGCTCCGTCTGCACTTGTTTTTGAGGGCAGGATGGGTTGGTCTGTCTCCATGTTGATTCTCATTGAATAAACCCACAGCTGGTGTTTAATCTCAGTGTGTGCTCTTGTTAAAAGTGCATAATATTACACATGATCGCTGTGATGTTAGCATTAAAGGAGGCTCTTGCATATCTTTAATATTGACCTAGAAGTCTTTTTACTACATGATAAACTCAAAGTGATGCATGCAACAGACACATGTGCAAAATTAGAACAGTACAAAAGTAGAAAAACATGTACAAAAGTAGGACAGTGAACCGTGTATATTCCTCTACATGTACATTTTAACCTAAAATCTTAATGTTTTTAAAGTATTTGTTAACTACCCAAATGGGTTATTTGCACTATTTTGGTGATCACTGGAAGGTTTTTAGCAGTCAAATGGGTGTTCACCTGTTCACAATGGTCTTTCTGTCTGTAGTGGTGAATGTGGTGCAGATCGTGCAGACCAGTAGAGAACACACTGGTCTACTGAATACATCTCAGTGTTGGTGTGTTTGTTTAAGGATAACTTTAGACTCAAGGGTTGGGCAGGTGATTGATTGAACGTCTGAATGTCTGGACCTCCCAAGAAGCGCTCTTCAAAAATATAATAAGTTTGTTTGTAGGTTGCTTCGTCTTCTCAAGAGATTGGAAGATCGAGCTAATTGAGAAATAACAGAAATTATTTTATACTATTAGATGGCTTTTATTTATGTATAAAATGATACACGCACAAACACACAGGTACTGGGTTTATGTGTTTTACTGAGGATTCTCCATATGCATAATGGTTTTTATACTGTAAACCATATATTCTGTTCCCTAAACCTTGACCCTTACAGAAAAAAAAGATTTATTGCTCATGGGGCCCAAAATTTTGTCTCCACAATGTAAAATATTTCAGGTTTTATTATCCGACATAAAGAATACCTGGGCTGGGCCACACACACATATACAGGCCGAAGTAATTAAGTAAATTTATATTAAATAAAAAATTAACTTATATTTAAAACAATTCTAATGTATATGAATTATAATGCAATAAATTATGTATATATAATTTATTACATAAAATATAAAGTTAAATTTATTATTATTGTTGTTGTTGTTATTGTTATTATTATTAAATGTACATTTATTTTATATTTATTATAATGTACTAAATGTATTATACATTTATTATTATTATATAGTTTATTGTATAAGATAAATGTAATAAATTATTTATAATAATAATAATTATTATTATTATCAGTATTTGATATATTTAATGTAATGTATCATAAATGTAGTAAATATATTACATTTATTATTAAATTGAATTAAATATTAGTCTTTATGGTTTAATACAAATTTTGTTATTATTATATACTATATATGTGTAATATACATGTAATAAATGAGTATTAATATAATAATAATATAATTATTATTTTATAAATTTAATGTAATGTAGCATAATGTAATTTTTATTAGTAAAAACAATGGTAAGTATAGCAAATTATTGTTATTAAATAGAAATAATAGAATCTTTTCATGGTGTATGTATTATTATTATTATTAAATATACATTTATGTTTATTATAATGTACTAAACGCATTATACATGTATTATATAATTTATTGTATAATATAAATGTAATATATTATTTGTAATGGTAATTATTATTTTTATTATTAAAATATTTTATATATTTATTGTAATGAATCATATAAATGTAAGAAATATATACAATTTTTGAATATTAAATATTTTATGATTTAATACAAATTGTATTATGTAAATGAAATAAAATGTGATATATATAAGGAAATATGTATTATTATTATCATCATTATTATAATAAATAATAAATATATTTATTTGTATATTCATTATATAATAAATGCATTCTACAATTATTATAAAGTTTGTTGTATAATATAAATGTAATAAATGAGTATTACTTAATAATAATTATAATAATAATAATTATTATTATTATTTTATATATTTAATGTAATGTATCATATAAATGTAATAAATATTTCAAATTATTATTAAATTGAATTAAATATTAGAATATTTGTATGATATATGTATTATTGTTATTAAATATAAATTTATTTGCATTGCATTAAATGTATACATTTACTTTATTATTATTATATAATTTATTTTATAATATAAATGTAGTAAATGAGCATTATGTGTAATACTGTATATGCAATGTATCATATAAATGTAATAAATACATCAAGTTATTGTTATTTTATTGAATAAAATATTGGAATCTTTTTATGGTTTAATGCAAATTTTATTATTGTTAGTTTTAGTATGTGTATTATTAATATGTATGTTATTTTACATGTGTAATTTAGCATAGCATAGTATGTATTATTATACTTTTTGTTTGTTTGTTTGTTTGTTTGTTTTTTTTACCTGAACATTAACAAGAATTTGTATTTTGTCTGCATGTTTAATATTCCTAAAATCAGCTTTGCTTTCTTGAAGTTAAAGTTTTAGGGCCTTTGCAGAGATCGCATTTGAACAAAATAAGGACTTTCTGGTCATTTACTTTGGCTTTTGTTTGCAAATGTAGGTGTACCTGTGCTATCTGTTGTTATTTATACCCAGATAACAGGGAGACAGACTGTCTCTTGAGCCTTTAAGAGATTAGGTAATGTTATATTATTGAAATCACTAAATCTCCCTGTCTCTTCCCCCCCGCAGGTCCACGGCTCGCTCTGGCCAGACTGTTGTCAGGTAAGCTGCGATCCTTGGAATTCTTACCAATTATCTTGAGGGTTTCCAGCTGGTTTGGTTTGACACTTTGACCCTGTTGGAGTCTCATTTAGCTAAGCCTGACATTGACACTGATGTCCTTGATGCCGTGGAACGGCTCTTCATCTAAATTTGGAGACTTTTCCTGTTGCATAATAAATCGTGATTGTATGTAATCACACATAATGGAGCCTAAGCTGCAGGTTCTTTTCTAGATTAGTTTGACTCAGTGCATTGTCTGTGTTTCAGATCTGCGCTGCAGTCCTGGCCAGTTTGCCTGCCGGAGCGGAAAAATGCAGTGCATCCCTCTGTCCTGGCAGTGCGATGGATGGACGGCGTGTGATGACAAAAGCGATGAGATAGATTGCCCTAGTAAGTTTTCACACACACACACACACACACACACATAGCCACATTCTTGTGCAATGCACTTTAAAAACACACTCGTGCTTATGAGGAACGGTTTCACTTCCGACTTTTTCAGTTTTGTGCTGTCATTTTGACAGCTAGATTTTGGTTTGTTTTGCCTGTGTGCTGTCGTCTGCTTCCTGAACAGGATAACGGGCATTACAGAGCGGATTTACTGAGCATGTGATCTGTGTCTTGGAGCTCCTTCAGGCACTGCTGATCAGAATCACACCCCGAGCACATGAATGTTAGAGAAAATAACCCATAAATGCTAAGGATAAGTGGCTTTGTGTTGATCGTGTTGGCAGATAATCAGGAAGCGGTTGTATGTCAGCCTGTGAGCTGCGATATTTTGGTTTTTTTTTTGAGATGGTGACATGATTTTAATCTTGTCGGTTTTTATCAAATGATTGGTCTTCGTATCTTATCTTCTAATTTATTATGTGCTTCGCAGTCTCATAAACTTTTCAGTGACACTTTCAGTAGCAGGAGATAAAATAAGTAAACTTTTGGCAAGGTGCCATTTCGTATTTCTTCTGCGTTGTCCAGTAGAGCTGATGAATATATGCTGAATACGTGACTGAAGTTAAATAAAAACATTGTTCAACTAAAGCCATGTCATTCTGTAGCAAAAATGAACTTGTTTTAATACACATCTATAAAACAGATAAGTGTATTAATAATTATATAAATATATGTTGAATAATATTGAAAAAATAATTATGATAATAATAATAACAATAACAGTAATAATTATTTATAATAATAATTATGTTGTTGTTTTAAAAATATATATTAAAAGAAAAGAAAAGAAAAGAAAAAAATAAAATAAAATATATATATATACACTACCGTTCAAAAGTTTGGGGTCAGTAAGACTTGTAATAGTCTTTAAAGAAGTCTCTTATGCTCATCAAGGCTGCATTTATTTGATTAAAAATATAGAAAAAAAACAGTAATATTGCAAAATGTTTTTACAATATAAAATAATGTTTTTTATTTTAACATACTTTAAAATAGAATTTATTCCTGTGATGAAAAGCTGAATTTTTATCAGCTGTTACTCCAGTCTTAAGTGTCACATGATCCTTCAGAAATCATTCTAATATGCGGATTTATTATTAGAATGATCAATGTTGGATAATATCAACAGTTGTGCTGCCAAATATTTTTTGGAACCTGTGATTTTTTTTTTTCAGGATTCTTTCATGAATAACAAGTTTAAAAAGTACAGTGTTTATTCAAAATATAAATATTTTATAACAATGTAAATTATTTATTATTAACTTTTAATAAACTTTTAATTATTAACTTAATACATCCTTGGTGAATAAAAGTATTAATTTCTTAAAAAAAAAAAAAAAGAAACAATAAAAATGTACTGACCCCAAACTTTTGAACGGTAGTGTATATGTGTATATATATATATATATATATATATATTATTTGTAGTAGTAACATTGGTATTATTATTAATATTATTATATTAAAATATTAAAAACATACTTGCATACATATATTCTTAGTCCATCCCATTATTATTTAAAATGAGGAAGAAGAAGTATAATTATTAATAATAATTATTTGATTATGTAGTAGTTGTTGTTTTTGTTGTAAAAATATTTGCTAAATATAATAATTATTTTTAGTAGTAACATTGGTATTATTACTATAATTATATTAAAACATTAAACACACACACACATGCATACATATGTATACATATACAAGTCCATCCCATTATTATTTAAAATGAGAACTTTTTGATGAGAAGATTTTTTTTTTTTTAGGTTCTATGATAGTATTTTTTGATATTTTGAATTAAAAAAATTTAATTAAATAATATTAAAATAATAATAATAATAATAATTATTATTATTATTATTATTATTATTATTATTTTATTATGTAGTTGTTGTTTTTGTTGTAAAAATATTTGTTAAATATAATAATTATTTTTAGTAGTAACATTGGTATTACTATTATTAGAATATAATATTAAACACACACACACACACCTAGTCCATCCCATTATTATTTAAAAAGATGGTTTTTAGGTTTTTTGATTTGATATTCATTGATATTTTGAATTAAATAATTAAAGTTAATATTGAAATAATAATAATAATAATAATAATAATATAAGTATTAATAATTATTATTTTATTATGTAGTTGTTGTTTTTTTTGTTGTTAAAACATTTTTTAAATATAATCATTATTTTTAGTAATAATATTGGTATTATTACTATTATTATATTAAAATATTAAACAAACACACACACACACACACATACATGTATACCAAGTCCATCCCATTACTATTTAAATTTTAAAAAATTGTATTTTTAAATAAAAAAGATTTTATTTTTGGGTTTTGTTATGGTATTTATTGATATCTTGAAGTAAATAATTGAAATTGAATAATATTGAAATAATAATAATAATAAAAATATTATAATTAGTGGTAGTAGTAGTAATAATAGTAAATAATAATAATAATAATAATAATTATGGAGCAGTTTTTGTGCCTGTTCAGTGCGTCGTTGTTAAAAATGATGGTTTTTCTGACTGAAAAATATCACATTTTAAGCCATTTCAGAGCATAACACAAAAATATCAAGATTAAATATCATCAAAAGTCAAAAATATTAAGTTATCTGTTTTGTTTTGTTTTTTAAGCTATATTACCTGGAACTCTTTGTCTAACCCCTGCCATGTTCACTGAAGCTGTAATCACTAGTGGACACAAAATACTGCAGGGCTTTATACTCTTTTCATGCTTGTAATTGCACTGCCCCTTTCTGACATCGCTGTAATCGAGCCGATGTTCTCAGGAGGTGTTGGCACATTTCTTGACGGATATGCAGTCTTACTTTAATTCGTATTTGGTTGTCGGATTTAGTTCTCCTCCTTTCAGGAAATGAGAACGTGGTTTAATAAGATTCTCAGAAACTCTGTTTTTATGTTAGCAGACCTGCTGCCACTCCGTTTCCCTTCCGTTCCCTGTGGATTAGGGTTTTAGCGTCATTATTTCCTTGAAAGCATGTTGTTTAACTTACACAGCTTACAGTGATACTCAACTGCTTTTGGTTCAGGGCCCAGATTTTATATTAGACATCAAATGTGGATAAAATACCAAAACAGTTTATGAAAAAATATATATGTATTATATCTCACTACCAGTCAAAGGTTTTTTGAACAGTAAGATTTTTAAAGAAGACACTCCTGCTCACCAAGCCGGCATTTATTTGATTCAAAACACAGCAAAAATAGTAAAATTTTAAAATATTTTGCTGTTTAAAAGAACTGCTTTTCATTTGAATATATTTTAAAATGCAATTTATTTCTGTGATCAAAGTGAGAATTTCAGCATCATTCAGCATCATTGTTACATGATCCTTCAGAAATCATTCTAATATGCTGATTTGCTGTTCAAGAAACATTTTTTATTTTGATTGTTGTTGTTATTATTATCAATATTTAAAACAGTTAAGCACATTTTTTCAGGATTCTTTGATGAATATAAAGATCCAAAGATCAGCATTTATCTGAAATGAAAAGCTTTTGTAACATTAAAAACTATAATTGGGGGAATTAATAATTTTGTCTATCTATCCTGGATCTCTATAATTCTATAATTATCTAATTATAGAAATTAGTCATTTTATTTATCAAGGATGCTTTAAATTTGATCAGAAGTGACATTTATAATGTTACAAAAGATTTCTGTTTCAGATAAATGCTGTTCTTCTGAACTTTCTGTTCATCAAAGAAATCTAAAAAATGCTACTCAACTGTTGTCAACATAATAATAATAATAATAATAATAATAATAAATGTGTTTTGAGCATCAAATCAGAATATTAGAATGATTTCTGAAGGATCACGTGACTGGAGTAATGATGATAAAAATTCAGCTTTGAAATCACAGGATTTAAAATATATTCAAATAGAAAGCAGATATTTTAAATAGTAAAAATATTTCAAATTTTTACTGTTTTTGCTGTACTTTGATCAAATAAATGCAGGCTTGGTGAGCAGAAGAGACTTTGTTAAAAATTAAAAGTTCTTGACGCACATTACTAATCAAAAATTAACTTTTGATATATTTATGGTAGGAAATTTACAAAATATCTTTATGGAACATGATCTTTACTTAATATCTTAATGATCTGTGGCATAAAATCAATAATTTTGACCCATACAATGTATTTTTGGCTATTGTACAAATATACCTGTGCTACTTATGACTGGTTTTGTGGTCCAGGGTTACAAACTCTGCATTTTCACTGATGATTTATGCTTCAGTCTCGTATATTTTGGCCATATTTAAGAGAAAATGCTTTAGCATTCAAGCTGCTTTCTAACATTCCTTGTTTCGCTCTCTTGCAGCAATAAAGGAGGAACGGTATCGTTACAGCAACGGTTTTGAGCCGGTGGAGGACGTCATGGGAGTTGCTCAACCAGTGCGCTTTAACAGTAAGAGCCTTTCTGATCTCTTAAAACACTCACACTCTTAATATGCTGTGAAGATGTGCTCATATTGCATTACTATATCAACATTTTCCTTCCATGTGCAATCACATAAAACGTTACAAAATCGACACTCAAATCAGTATATTAGAATGACTTCTGAAGAATCATGTGACTGAAGACTGGAGTAATGATGCTGAAAATTCAGCTTTGCATCACAGGAATAAATTACATTTTAAAATATATTGAAATGGAAAATAATTATTTTAAATTGTAATAATATTTTACAACATTACTGTTTTTACTGGTGTTTTTTTTAAATGTAATATAAATATTAATTAATTGATTTATTTTTTAGTCTATTTATTTGGAATGGATATAATAGAACACAACAGTAGGGTGGTGTGAGAAAGAAAATACCATTTAAAAAGCTTATTATGGTTAAATTATGATGTTTTCAAATAATATAATTCCCACTCCAAACACAGGGAAGTGTCCGAGCGGCTGGCACCACTATGAAAAGACAGCCAGCTGTTATAAAGTCTACCTGAGGAGTGAGAACTACTGGCAGGCGGTGGAAACCTGTCAGAAGGTCAACGGTTCCCTCGCAACGTTCGGCACCAATGAAGAGCTGCAGTTCATCCTCAAGATCGAGGTGGACTTTGACGAGAAAGTGTGCGAGCGAAAGGACCAGTGCAAGTGAGTGTGAATCGGTTTTCTGAGGAAGAGATGTGGTTTTACATTTTTGAGTTCTCAACGCTGTGAATGTTCTTCACCTGTGGTTGCAGGTTCTGGGTGGGTTATCAGTATGTGATTACCAACCAGAATCATTCGCTCGAGGGCCGTTGGGAAGTGGCGTATAAAGGTTGGTTTTTTAATCTCATATAATTTTAAGAAAAACAGGGAACTAAAAAACTCACTCTAATGTCAAAGAAGTAGTAGTCCTATTAAGTTTTTTTTGCTATATTTTAAGTCTTACGAAGTCTTATCGTAACTTAAGGCTGAAATACACTACATGACTTTTAAAATCTTTTCCAGACTGTAAATCATTGGAAAATCGGGGGGAAAATCATGTAGTGTATTCCAGGCTTAAGTTACACACACACACATATATATATAAAGCTAATATTATCTAATACTTATATTTTATTTTAGTTCTGCTAAGTTTGCTTTTATTTAGCATTTTCAGTTTTCATTTTAATTTAGTTTAAGGTTTAGTAATTTTGTCATTTTTAAGAATTTTTATTGTAATTGTTATTTTATTTTTTATCATTATTACTATGTTCTTAAATTTTTATTTCTGTTTTAATTTTAACTTTTGTTTTTATTCATATTTTGAAAAAATATATATACCTTTTATTTTATATTATTTTATATTAAAATATTTATTTTATATATATGTATTATATTATAATATGTTTATTTTATATATTAATTTAAAATATAATTTACATATTATAATTTTATTTTATATACTGTTATATTTATATTTTTGAAAGTACTTTTGAAGTACTTTTTATGTACTTTCACTTTTATTTTTCATTTTGAATAAATGTATTACTTAAACTTATTGTATTGCTATTTGTTGCAGAGGCAACATTTCTGAATTTTAAAACTTTCAAAACTTTCTACTTTCTAATTTAAAATTATTTCTGTTTTTAGAAATGTTTTTATTTCTGTTTTAAAAGTATTGTCTTAAAACTAATACTTTTGTTTTTAATATTGAAAAAAAGAGATGTATACCTTTTTGTATTTTCAGTCTTAAGTTTATTTTATATATTATATATATTTTTATTTTATGTGTTTTATGTTTATGTTTTAGAAATATATTGTGTACTTTTTATGTACTTTAATGTTTATTTTTTAGTTTTAATAGTTGTATTACTTAAACTTATTGTATTGCTATTAGTTGCACAGGCAACATTTCTGAATTTCACAAAACCTACTTTTTAAAGCTAATTTTATCTAATATTTATATTTTCTTGTAGTTCTGCTAAGTTGGCTTTTATTTTGTATTTTCAGTTTTCATTTTAATTTAGTTTAAGGTAATTTTGTTCTTTTAAAAATATATATATATTTTAAATCATTATTACTATGCTTTACATTTTTAATTGTTTTAATTTTAATTCTTCATACTTTTAATACTTCACCTCATACTTTTTAGTTTGTAATACTTCAAATTGAACTAATTTTCAACATTTCTAATTTTTTTTAACGTTAAAGTTTAATGTTAAAAATGAACAAAAATGACATTTTAGTAGTTTAGTTCTAATTTCAGTTAAAAATAATACTGATTTCAAATAACAAATGAACTTTTAACTTTAACTATTTCTTTAACTTAACATTACATTTTTATATTTATTTGTCACATCTGTGGGCGTTTTGAACTGTTTCCTCATCCGTCTGTCTGATCCTCACAGGATCCATGCAGGTGTTTTTGCCTCCAGAGGGTCTGGCTAGTTTTGGCGAGGCGAACCCAACCCAGGATAACGTGTTCTGCGCCCAGCTGCAGCGCTTTCAGATCAAAAGCATGAACGAGCGGGGCTTGCACAGCTGGCATGCCGAAAACTGCTACAAAAAATTCCCCTTCCTCTGCAAGAGAAGTACGTTCAGCAGCGTATTAACAGAAGAGCCGTGTTTGATAGCATTCTAGAGTTTTATTTACGTTAGTACTAATAAACTCATACATTTCTTCCACAGGACAAACGTGTCTGGACATCAAAGACAACGTGGTGAACGAGGGCTATTATTTCACACCTAAAGGGGACGACCCGTGTCTGAGCTGCACGTGCCACGACGGCGAACCGGAGATGTGTGTGGCCGCCCTGTGTGAGCGACCGCAGGGCTGCCAGCATTTCCGCAAGGACCCTAAGGAGTGCTGCAAGTTCACCTGCTTGGATCCCGGTACTGTCACAGTCTCTCCAAATCATAGTGTGAACTGTTTGTGCGTTTTGTGTGTAACCTGTATGACAGTTGTAGATTAGTGGACAGATGTGTGATTTTGCACCTATTTTTGGAGGAGTGAAGTACCCAAATCTCAACACTAGGTGGAGCTACTCTGATTTATCTTATTGTAAAGTTAGAGTCTCCTGATATATTTGGACTGACAAACTACCATTATTTTACATTTTTATACAAATTTTAGCACAAAATATTTGTTTCTTGGATTATTTACTTTTTTTCTCGTAGTATTTTTTTTAATTGTTGAAAGTGTTGAAAGTGAGGTTGTCGTTAGTTGGTATAATCAGTATGATTTAATTAGCAATACAGCGTGCAAACACGCACAGAGTAGTGCTATAATTGTATTATTTTTGTCTTATATTTCATTCAATATTGCATGAAAAGTATTACTAAGAGTAGTCTAATTAATTATATCCATTTTACACAATATTAGAGGACAACATCATTAGCTTATAAATGCTACAAACTATTGAAATGAGTTGTGAATCTGTTGAGCACTTCATTTGAGTATTTGAGCTTTGTTTGGCAAATCTTATAAAATAACTGTTGTTTTTGTATTTTCAGTCTTTATTTTAAGTTTTAAGTGTATTATTTTATTTCAGTTTTAAGTGTATTATTTCAACGTATTATTATTTAAAATTTTATTTTTATTTTATATAAAATGTTATTAGTTGCACAGGCAACATTTCTGTTTTTTTTTTTAATTAAATACATGTAACGTTTTTATTTTATTTTAGTTCTGCTAAGTTGGCTTTTATTTTGTATTTTCTGTTTTTATTTTAATTTAGTTTAAGGTTTAGTAATTGTAATTTTTTTCTTTTTTAATTGTAATTTTTACTTTTTTCATTATTATTATGTGCTTTGAATTATTATTTCTGTTTTAGTTTTTCATACTTTTAATACTTCACCTAATATTTTTTAGTATTTAATAATTTAACTTATTTTCAACTGAAAGTTGCCAACATTTAGTTTTAAATTTAAGGTTAAAAATGAACAAATTCTAAAATCAACTATTTAAATCAATTGTGAATCTCTTGAGCACTTCACCTGTGTATTGCTAATTTGTGTGTTAAATTCCTGGAAATTTAAAATATAAAATAAATAATAATAATAATAATTTTTTAAAGGCCTGGGAAAAAATGGATTTTTTTTTTTGTAATGCATTTGTTTTTGTAGTTATGCTCAGTTCTAAATGATTTAAGAAAATAGAATTTTATTATTTTAAGTATTATTTCTATGCTATTATAGTATTTATTAATATATTGAATTAGCTTTAATATTGTCTTTTTTCCATTTTATTTTAAAGCTTTTTATTTTTATTTTTTACAATTATTTTTAAGTAAAATGTTTTACTATATTTTTAATTCAGGTTTAGTTTTAGTACTTGAACTTAATTTTATTTTGTTTTTTACACAAAATTCATGTAAAAAATTAATGTCTGTTACTACTGCATATTACTTTTTAAAATAAATTGTCAGTAATACGTGACCTTGGACCACAAAACCTCAGTCATAAGGGTCCATTTTTTTGGACCACAAAACCTCAGTCATAAGGGTCCATTTTTTTTGAAAAACTGAATAAATAAGCTTTCTATTGATGTAGGTTTGTTAGGATAGGACAATATTTGGCCGAGACTATTTGAAAATCTGTAATCTGATGGTGCAAAAAAATCTAAATATTGAGAAAAGTGCCTTTAAAGTTGTCCAAATTAAGTTCTTATGCATATTACTGATCAAAAATTAAGTTTTGATATATTTTTGGTAGGAAATTTACAAAGTATCTTCATGGAACATGATCTTTACTTAATATACTAATGATTTTTGACATAAAAGAAAAATCGATAATTTTGACCAATGCAGTGTATCGTTGGCTATTGCTACAAATACACCAGTGCTACTTACGACTGGTTTTGTGGTCCATGGTCGCATTTATACTTGTCAGTTTAATTTCAATCTCACACATCCCTAGTGTCATGCTGTGGTCTGATGGAGGTAAATATCATTTGTTTTGTTTCCAGACGGCAGCAGTCTGTTTGACTCTATGGCCAGCGGTATGAGGCTCATCGTGAGCTGCATCTCATCCTTCCTCATCCTCTCGCTGCTGCTCTTCATGGTGCACAGACTGAGGCAGCGGCGACGGGAACGCATCGAAACACTTATTGGAGGAAACCGTAAGGCCCTGTGCGATCATCTGGTTATAATCACATAATAAAGTGCTGTTTTTCTGAATGATCGCTGTCTTTTACAGTGCATCATTTTAATCTGGGTCGGAGGGTCCCTGGCTTTGACTACGGGCCGGATGCGTTCGGGACGGGCCTGACGCCTCTGCACCTCTCTGATGATGGTGAAGGTGGAGCGTTCCACTTCCAGGAGCCTCCGCCCCCTTATGCTGCTTACAAATACCCAGATATCCACCACCCCGATGACCCTCCTCCTCCATATGAGGCCTCCATTAATCCAGACAGCATCCTCTACATGGACCTTGGTATGTCTTTACAAAGATTCATAACAGTGACGCTGTGTTTTTAGATCCTTTTTTATAAAATATGCATGTAATTTATTCATTTATAATCTTCAATTAATATTTTCAAAGTCTTTATGGATCACGTTCTAGAGCTCTGATCCAAAACCTGGTGAGCTGCTTATATAGACAAGGATATTATGTTTATCCTACATTCAGAGATTCCCAGTTATGCCCAAATTGTAAGGAAACTTCATATGGAGCTTTTGAAAATAAAGCAAAATCAGAATGAATTCTGCAGTGTTTTCCCCCAAAAATACTATGTGGTGATACTAGTCGAGAGGAATATCAATTACAGATATTATATTGCATTCAGTGCTTAAAAAGTTTTGATAAACTGTTGATCTACTATGAAACTACTGTAATTGATTGTAAATCTCTTGAGTGCTCAAATATTGCTCATTTTAATAATTAAAAATGAATTACCTTTTTTAGGAAAATTATAAACAAAAAAAAAATAAAAAAAAAAACTTACTAAAATACACTTATTTTTCTTGCTTTTGAATTTGCGTTTATTTTTATATTTTCAGTTTTTATTTTGATTTTACTTTAAGTTTTAGTTTTTTATGTGCTTTCTGTTTTTCAAAACGTTTATTTAGCTTTGGTGTTTTTGGTTGTTAGTTTTTTCAGTTTTTTCAGTTTTAGTAAATAAAGTAATTCATTTCTGGTTTTTGGCAAGGCAACATTTTGAATAACATAAATAACAAATAACTAAAACTAAACTTAAAACTAAACTTAAAATAAATATATAAAATATACATAATTAAAATATATATATATATATATATATATATATATATATAAACTTAAAATCAATATATAAAATATGCATAATTAAATTGTTAAATTTAGTTATTTATGTGTTATGTATTTTTTTTTAAATGTTTTTTTTTATACATTTCTATTTAGTTTTGATTTCTTTTTATTTTAGTAATTAAACAAATTAATTTTAGTGTTTTGGCAAGGCAACATTTATAATTAAAATTAAAAATTATAATATATAATATTATTATAATATACTTAATAATTATATAGTTTATATAAGGTTATTTCAATTACCAAAAATAGTATATATATGTATTTCTTTTAGATTTTATATGTCTTTTCCTTTTATATTTTTATGTGTGTGTATATATATATATATATATATATATATATATATAAACTTAAAATAAATATATAAAATATGCATAATTAAATTGTTAAATTTAGTTATTTATGTGTTATGTATTTTTTTAAAATGTTTTTTTTTATACATTTCTATTTAGTTTTGATTTCTTTTTATTTTAGTAATTAAACAAATTAATTTTAGTGTTTTGGCAAGGCAACATTTATAATTAAAATTAAAAATTATAATATATAATATTATTATAATATACTTAATAATTATATAGTTTATATAAGGTTATTTCAATTACCAAAAATAGTATATATATGTATTTCTTTTAGATTTTATATGTCTTTTCCTTTTATATTTTTATGTGTGTGTGTGTATATATATATATATATATATATATATTTATATATATATATATATATATATATATATATATATATATATATATATATATATATATATTTATTTATTTAAATTTTTTTTTGTTATAAATTATATGTTTTCTTTTTTCAGTTTTAGTAAATAAACTAATTCATTTCAGTTTGTTGGCAGGGTATCCTTTAGAATTTTTAGTTGTTATATTGTATCTTTCTAATTTTTTTTTTTTTATCAATAATTTTTTATTAAAAAATTAAAAATAAATTAAATAAGGTTATTTCAGTTTAATTTTACAATTAGTTTATTAATAAATTATATGTATTTGTAAGTAAATATATATCTTTTCTTTTTTAGTGATAGGAATTAAACCTCTCTCTTTTATATTTTATATATATTTTCCATATATTTTGGTACTTCAACTTAAAATTATTTTATAATTTTACATTTACATTAACAAAAACAATTTTTTATAGTTTTAGTTTTAGTTAATAGTAGAAAACACTGGACATCAACACCAATCCCTAGGTTTTGGATGACCCTTCATTTACCTCCTGTTCTCTCTCCAGGACGGACCGGGGTTTCGCTTGCGACTGGTCACATGAGCGGCACGTCCGACTCTCTCCAGGCGGATTTCCCCGAGCCGGCGCTCCCCGCCCCGCCACCGCCGCCCCTAGAAGAGCGCGAGGACTCCATCGACAGCAGCACCCTTCTTGTGTCTCCGGACACCCCCAGCGAATCAGAGAGCAGCATCACGCAGAGCTCCACCGCAGACTGCAGCGGCCCCTCGCTCAGCACCGTGGTGTAGGGCACATCATAGGATCCTAGGGTACGTGTCCAGACTGAGCGCTTTACTAAATGTTGGACTCGAGGACGTTTTTCTGTTCAGAGCAAAGACTTCAGACATGAACAAAAAGACGCTTGTTTTGGGTTTTTATTCAGCGGTTTTTCAGCTCGAGCGTCACATGTAAATACTTGCGTCGGCCATCGACTGGGCCGATAGAGCACCTCTCTCAGAGGTTTACACTGGCATGTGTCGATCACCACACTCTGAACGAACGAAGCGGTTGACGAAAAGACTTTTTAGGCCTTAGTGGTGTAATCAAGACAACCTGACGTTCTCTCACTGGAATTGTGTTTCCTGGCACAAAGAAGCAATTTTTCCTTGACTCATTACTGCTCTGTCCAAACTGACCCTTCAGGGTCCTTTCTCGGGTGGCCGTCCACCTGTCGGATCCGTTTGGACGCGAGCGGTACGATGTTACTATCTGGAGTTCTGTGATGTCTGGTTTTTACATTTTCTGTCTGTCGGATCAGTAGCACAAACTCAAAAAAAACAAAGAAAAAAAACATTTGATTCTTTTAGATGGAGGTACGAGTTTGTTTCAGCCGTTTTTAAGCGTCCTGCTGTGGTACGGCGATGCTAATCCATCGCCTTGTTTTTGGAAAAGAATGTTATCGCCAACCTAGAAGCGTTTGAGGTTCTTTTGGGAGGTGAGCTTTGTCGAAAACTCATTTTGGTGATCAATGTCACATTTGCTCAAGTCTAAAAGGGTGAATCTCTTAAAAGCTGTGAAGAATTGGCCCATTTTCACCAACAGAAAAAAAATTATATTATATTTTGCTTAGAAGCTTATTGAACCATGTATTTTTTTTTTTGCATCATGACATTACTTTCATGCAACTCAAATATACCAAAACTACAAAAATGTTCAGTGGTCCACAATATTTCAAACCTCAAAATCTCATTTATTCATGCCCTTAATGCTGAAAATAAATACAATCATTACAAAAATTACTTGCATACACTACAGGTCAAAAGTTTTTGAACGGTGACATTTTTAATGGATTTTAAAGAAGTCTTTTCCGCTCACCAAGCCTGTATTTACTTGATCCAAATACAGCAAAAGCTGTATTATTGTGAAATATTTTTACTATTTAAAATAACTGCTTTCTATTTGGATATATTTGAAAATGTAATTTATTTCTGTGATCAAAGCTGAATTTTCAGCATCATTACTCCAGTCTTCACTGTCACATGATCCTTCAAAAATATGAGTAAAAATATGCTGATTTGCTGTTCAAGAAACATTTAAATTATTATCAATATTTAAAACAGGTGAGTACATATTTTTCAGGATTCTTTGTTGGGACAAAAAAAAAAAATATATATATATATATATATATATATATATATATATATATATATATATATATATATATTTATATATAGATAGATATAGATATATAGATATTTTTTTAATCAATTAATTTGTTTTTTTCATTATACGCTATACGATTTAAAAGCTTGGAGTCGGTGTAATTTTTTCTAGTTCTTTTGGAAAAGAAATTTTAGAAATTAATACTTTTATTTTGCAAGGTTGCTTTAAATTGATCAAAAGGGATGATAGAGACATTTATAATGTTGCAAAAGATTTTTATTTCAGATAAATGCTGTTCTTCTGAACTTTCTATTTGTCAAAAAAACCTGAAAAAAATTTCCTTAGCTGTTTTTAACATCATAATATTAAATGTTTTTTGTGCAGCAATATTACAATGATTTCTGTCTGAAAGATCATGTGACTGGAGTAATGATGCTAAAAATTCAGCTTTGAAATCACAGGAATAAATGATACTTTAAAATATATTCAAATAGAAAACAGGTATTTTAAATAGTAAAACCATTTTACAATTTTGCAGTTTTTGCTGTACTTTAGATCAAATAAATGCGAGAGACTTAAAAAAAAACATTAAAAATCTTACTCTACAAAAACTTATGACTGGTAGTGTATATATTTAAATTTATCATTTAAAAAAAATCTAGTCGTTACTGTTCTAAATATAAAATTTTAATTAAAAGTGATTTCCATTACTATGTTACTGGAATGAAAATGAGATTATTTCTGCATTACATTAATGATGAATTAAATGAATTAATACTTTCATTGTGGTACTGAGAATTGGGGGTGTGAATATTTATGCAAAATTTGTATATTTTGTGGTGAAATATGATCTGGTCATTTCTTCATAAGATTCATCCCGGATGTCTGTTACTAATATACCTTTTGCGTTCAGAATGTAACTGTTACAAAAAAGCTCAACATAAATATTCGTTCTCATTTTCGCCTCTCAAACTGATCTCAAGCTGAAACAAATCATGGTGTTTGAAATAGATATTTCTTCTTGTTGAGATTCTGAGTTAGGATTTACGTCTTTAGACTCGCCTAAGGTGAATTTTGAGGTTTGCGTTCATGGTCGGTCTGTCAGTGTGTGTGTGTGTGTGTGTGTGTTTGTGTGTGTATGACTGTAATTTTTCATTTTCAGCACCTGTAAATCATGTGCTCTCAATATTATTTCAATGTAAATCACCACGACTGTTCGTTACTTGACACTAAGTAAATGTTAGCGAATATTTGCACACATGAGCGCATAATTGTGCATGTATGTAGAGCAAAACGCTTCTTTTTTTTCTTTTTAGTCATTTACCAATTTACAGACTACTTGATTGGACGATGTATTTCCATTGAATGAATTATGTAGTCAAATACATAAGTTATGAACTTGAGGGACAGGTTTAGATTTGGTCTGCATTGTTGCTCACTGAAACAAACACTGCTTTTTGTAAAAGGGAATACGATTATTTTTTATTTTTCCTGATTGAAAAAGCAACAAAGAGCCCAAACTAAATGACAATCAGGCATTTCGTACAAAGATAAAGATGTTTTTGCACAACAAAAGCACAAATACAAAGACAAATTAATGTGAAGTCAGCCAGCAGATCCCTATTTCTTCGCTAACGATTAATCACCAGCGCCAAAATAATTGAGGATAAAGACATTTTCGTCATCCAGGTCAATGTTCTTTCACTGTATAGTCTTTGTTTTGCATTTAATTCCAGGGTTTCATCAGCACAGACAATCCTGTGAACATCAGTTTGCTTTTATTTCTCGTGTGTTCAATGTGTGAACTGGTCGTGTGTAATGTAAAAGTTGGCATGAATGTTTTGCAGACCTCCGGTTGCATGTTTTACTCTTTTGCGCATGCAGAGAGGACGTCTCTTCTGCTGTTGTACTCTTCATTTCTGCTATGCTTACAGACGCTCGTCTCCAAACCGAGGTTCGAAACACATCTGATTCCTATTTACCAACCTCCCATTTGCAAACTTTTTTTTTATTAAAAAAAAAAAGTAGATTTCTTCTAGATAGACTTTGTGGTGCAACAAGGAAAAAAGCATCATGAAATGTTTTATGTAGATTGCAACAGTTGGTGAATTTCGTTTTCTTGAATTATTATTTTCGTTTTTTATGTCATGTACTGCTTTTTTGTCAGAGGGCTTTTTGTTTTTCTTCTGAGTAGATGTACATCTAATCAAATGCCAAATAAATTGTACCATGAAGGACAGCCATGTGTGGTTTTCTTTGTTTTCAAATCACTTGTTTCTATGGGAAGCCTGTTTCTGGAACTGAATTTAAAAAAAAAAAAAAAAAGTAATTGTGACTTTTTATCTCACAATTCTATCTAGTTTACGTATCGCAAATCTGACTTTTTTCTCAGAATTGTGAGATAAAAAGTTATATCACAAATCTAAGAAATGAAGTCAGAATTGCATGATATATACTCACATTTCAATTCAATTCAATTCAAATTTATTTGTATAGCGCTTTTCATGATACATATCGTTGCAAAGCAGCTTTACACCAAATTGACATTTTTACAATATATGTAGTAGTAGCTTGATGTACATATGGCAGAGATGTGTGGTAAAGATCAATTAATGATGTAATCAAACAGACAAAGAACACTATAAATTAGTAGCAGAATTCGGTAGTGCTGTATGTTTTCAGGGTTGGCATCATCTGAAGTCCTCTGTGGGGTTGGCATCATCTCTTCTTAAGTGTTCTGGATCCACACTGGAGCTTGTGAATTCCTAGTTACCATGGGACGTCAGTCCCATGGCAAAAACAGAGAACAAATAGGAACATAATTAGCGTAGCTGCTGTTCAAACTAAGAAAAGGAAGATTTGTTAAACCAGAGATAAAAGATTAATAATGAGCATTTGATCAGATATAACTGCAGGAAAAGTTTATGAGATGCATTATTTGAATGCTTGGCTAAAAAGATGTGTCTTTAATCTAGATTTAAACAGAGAGAGTGTGTCTGAACCCCGAACGTTATCAGGAAGGCTGTTCCAGAGTTTGGGTGCCAAATGTGAAAAAGCTCTACCTCCTTTAGTGGACTTTGCTATCCTAGGTACTACCAACAGTCCAGAGTTTTGTGACCTTAGGGAGCGTGATGGATTGTAGCGTGGTAGAAGACTAGTTAGGTACGCAGGAGCTAAACCGTTAAGTGCCTTATAGGTAAGAAGTGCTATTTTGTAGCTGATGCGGAACCTAATAGGTAGCCAGTGCAGAGACTTTAAAATTGGGGTAATATGATCATATTTTCTTGACCTGGTAAGGACTCTAGCAGTTGCATTTTGGACTATCTGCAGCTTGTTTATTGAAGATGCAGGACAACCACCTAGTAGTGCATTACAATAGTCTAGAGGTCATGAATTTGTGAGTTATAGTCATAACTGTGCGATATAAACTCACAATTCTGATAACATTCCTTTTTTCCCTTAAAGGGGTCATCGGATGCCCATTTTCCACAAGTTGAAATGATTCTTTAGGGTCTTAATGAAAAGTTTTAATATACTTTGGTTAAAATTTTCGGTGGTTGTGTAAAACAAGTGGTTTTTTACCTTGTCAATATCAGCTCTGCAAAATTCATCCCATTCTGATGGATTGTTCCTTTAAATGTTAATGAGCTCTGCTTGCCCCGCCCCTCTCTTCTCTCTGTGGAGTGACAAGCCTGTTTACTTTAGCAGCATTTAGCGCGTTTACCCACTAAACTTGCTAACTAGCACTTTCCTTATTAGGAAAGGTGATTGCAGAGATTCATTAAAAAAAAAACCCTTATACTCACATCTGCTGTAGGTGAAGCTGGATCACGAATGATTTGCGCGAACATAGACGCATTTATGTAGATTGGGAGGCACATTCCCTTCACAAACAAACGTAATCTACTGCATCTTCAGCAGCTCAGATGTTGGGAGTAAATGACGACGACTACGTTCATTATTACATCCAGCAACACAACACCTCAATCGCTCAATTCTTGTCTAACTTACATCCCTGCTCCAGCATCAAAACATGGAGGCTGGACTGTTACAACTGATCTGAGGTAAGACGCTCATGTCAATCAACTATCGTGGGAGCGGCTTCTGTGGGTGTGACGCCACAACGACAGGCATCTGAGAATGGCTTGATTTGAAAAAGGGGATATTATTTTTACAGATTAATTAAAAACCACTGCATGGATTTTTATCATTATAGGGTAGCTGTGTACATACACTGCCAACACACATTAATGTTCAAACAGCATGTAAAAGTGAACTTTGCATCTGATGACCCCTTTAAAATGGGACTTTATAACTTGCAATTGCAGGTTTATGTCTCGCAGTTCTGAGAAAAAAGTCAAAATTGTAAAACTTAACTCACAATTCTGACTATTTCTCTTGGTTGTTTATATCACAATTCTGAGAAAAGAATTGGGTTTATGTCTTGCAATTCTGACTTTATAAATCACAATTGTGAGTCAGAATTGTAACTTTATATCTTGCAATTCTCACCTTATAAATTGCAATTGTAAGTTTATATCTCGCAATTCTGACTTTCTTAAGTTTATAACTCACAATTGCGTGTTAAAATCACAATTCTGAGAAATAAAGTCAAAATTGCGAGATATAAACTCACAATTCTGACTTTATAATTTGCAATTGTGAGTTTATAATGCAATTCTGAGAAATAGTCACAATTCTGAGAAAAAAGTCAGGAATGAGTTAATATCTTGCAATTCTGACTATTTTGCACAATTGTGATTTTACATTTTGCAATTCTGACTCTATAACTCAAAATGATAAGTTTCTCGAAATTCTAACTATTTCTCGCAATTGTTTATATCACGCAATTCTGACTTTATAACTTGCAATTGTACGTTTATGTCTCAATTCTGACATATAAAGTCGCAATTCTGAGAAAAAAGGCAGAGTTGTGAGTTTAGTTTTTTCAATTCTGAATTTATAATTTGCAATTGCGAGGATACATATTGCAATTCTGAAAAAGTCTGAATTTTTATATCTCGCAATTCTGACTATAAATTAATTAGCAATTCTGAGAAAAAGTCAAAATTGTGTTTATATTACACAATTGTGAGAAAAAATCTGAATGAGTTTATCTCACAGTTCTCAGAAATAGTCAAATTTTGCAAGATATAAACTGTCAGTTCTGACTTTATAACTCACAATTTGAGTTTATCTCACAATTCTAAGAAAAAAGTCAGATTTGTGAGTTTCTATCTTGCAATTCTGACTTTATAACTTGCAACTGCATTTATATCGCAATTTCCGACTATTTCTCGCAATTGTGTTTATATCTTGCAATTCTAAGAAATTAAAGTCGCAGTTCTCAGAAACAGTCAACATTGCGAGATACTCACAATTCTGATTTTATAACTCACAATTGTAAGTTTATATCTTAAAATTCTGACTTTATAACAATTGTGCGTATATATCGCAATTTTGAATAAAGTCGCAATTCTGAGAAAGTCAGAATTTTTATATCTCGCAATTGTAAATTTACCTCAATTCTAGGAAAATAACGTCACAGTTCTCAGAAATAGTCAAAATTGCGAGAGACTCACAATTCTGATTTTACATTTTGCAATTCTGAAGTTTCTCGAAATTCTAACTATTTCTTGCAAGTGTTTATATCACACAATTCTGACTTTATAACTTGCAATTGCAAGTTTATATCTCAATTCTGACAAATAAAGTCGCAATTCTGAGAAAAGAGTTGTGAGTTTATTTTTTGCAATTCTGAATTTATAACTTGCAATTGGGAGGATATATACTGCAATTCTGAAAAAGTCAGAATTTTTATATCTCTCAATTCTGACTATAAATTAATTTGCAATTCTGAGAAAAAGTCAAAATTGTGTTTATATTACACAATTCTGAGAAAAAATCTGAATGAGTTTATCTCACAATTTTGAATAAAGTCGCAATTCTGAGAAAGTCAGAATTTTTATATCTCGCAATTGTAAGTTTATATGTGACCTTGGACCACAAAAACAGTCATAAGGGTCATAAGTCATAAGGGATTTATACATCATTTGAACCCTGCAGAAATAAACTTTCTATTGATGTATGGTTTGTTAGGACTGGACAATATTTGGCTGAGATATAGCTATTTGAATATATGGAATCTGATGGTGCAAAAAAATCAAAATATTGAGAAAATCGCCTTAAAAGTTGTCCAAATAAAATATCTAATAATGCACGTTATTAATCAAAGATTAAGTATTGATATATTTACAGTAGGAATTTAACAAAATATCTTCATGGAACATAATCTTTTTTTAATATCCTAATGATTTTGGCATAAAAGAAAAATCAATAATTTTGACCCTTACAATGGCTATTTGGCTATTGCTACAAATATACCCCAGTGACTTAAGACTGGTTTTGTGGTCAAGGGTCACATATCTCAATTTTGAAGAATAAAGTCGCAATTCTGAGAAAAAGTCAGAATTGTGAGTTTATATCACGCAATTCTGAGAAAAAAAATCTGAATCTGAGTTTATCTCATAATTCTCAGAAATAGTCAAATTTCACTTTATATCTCACACTTCTGACTTTATAACTCGCAATTGTGAGTTTATCTTGCAATTCTGAGAAATAAAGTCAGAACTGAGAGGTTATATCTCGCAATTCTGGCTTCATAAATCACAGTTGCACATTTACAGCATGTCTCACAATTCTTAGAAAGAAAGGCAGAATTGTGAGATGAAAATTTTCAGTGGCAGAAACAAACTTTCATACATTTTAGATGACGACAGTGGGGTTAAGATCTCAGATGTGTGTTATCTGATTCTTTTGAGTCTGATGACTCGAATCCAAAATGACTCCTTTGAACGTTTTAATGCCTTCTCAGAGATTTCCCTGTCCGTCGTGGAAATCCATCGCTCTTAAATGTCATGTGAGCCAACAGGGGGATCCCCAACGTAAGGAAGCACTCAGTTCTCTGATGTAAAAGCCGTTCCTCAAGACTCCTGGGAATTCACGCTCCCTGAGAGATTAGACATCGGTGACATAGTTGTGAGATTCCCAAAGGATTTACTGTTTCACATGAGGATATATTGTTTCATAAGAACTCAATATGATATACAGTGGCCCCAAAATGTATTTAAAATGTCATTGCATGAAATATAAAAAAAATGTAAAACCAAGCGGCATCTGAAAACAAAATAATTCATGTACAAAAGTTTGTGTACATTTTTGAAAAGTTGTTTCTTGTCTCTTCTGTTTACCAAGGCTTCATTTATTTGATCCAGTAAAAATACAGTAATACTGTGAAATATTATTACAATTTCAAACAACTGTTTTATATTTGAATATATTTCCAAATGTAATTTATTCCTGTGATGCAAAGCTGAATTTTCAGAATCATTACTTCAGTCTTCAGTGTCACATGATCCTTCAGAAATCATTCTGTTAATTTGCTGCACAAGAAACATTTATTATTATGAACATGTTGAAAACAGATGTGTTTTATAATATATTTTTGGTGCAAACCGTGGTGCATTTTTAAGAATTCTTTGATGAATAGTAAGTGCAAAAGAACAGCATTCAGCTTGAGCTGAATAGAATTTTTAATATAAATAAATGAATGAATTCATTTTTTTTTTTGGGCAACATTATAAATGTTATAAATCTTTACTGTCACTGTGAATCAATTTAATGCATCCTTGCTGAATTTGGGTGGGAAAAAACAGTAGTGTACTCTTAACATACACTTAAATACTTTCTGGGGCCTCTGTGAACTAATATTTATTATTATTAATTATAATAATATTATTTAAATTATTATACTATATTATATATGTATAAAATAATATATATGATATTATTATATAATAACAATAATATATTTTAATTGTTCTTTTTGTTAATTGTTTAATTGTTCTCACATTTGTAAAACTTTTCTTTAGCATTACTTTGTATAAAACACAAAACGTCCCTTCTGTGTTCGGTGCATATAGTCAGTGTTCGTTTCCTTGTTCAACAAGTGTTTTTTGTGTGAGACTGTGGATGAGCGCAGTGGCAGCGACACGCTCAAATGAGCACAGTCAGAGACAAAAAAACCCCCTGACATCCTACCTCCGTTCAAGAAGATCACTATTTAAACCCGCGTTTGCTTCGCGGTTTGTATTTTTTGGGGTGCAAGACCAGCGGGAACATTTATTGATTTTAAGGGTACGATGTTACTTCTGATGCTGATGTTATCCGTGGTTTTATTGGCACACAGTGATGATGGTGAGTGACGAATGATTCATTGATAAAATTTCTTTCTGTTACTTTGGGCAAAATTTTTGAGCTTCCCAAGTTATTAAATATCATTTTTGCTTTGAAAGAAGTTAGTTTAATGCCTTTAACTGAAATAAAATAGATTTTATGTGTTTTCTGTGTTTCCTCAGATTTCTGTTATGATGAAAAGCACTGTGGTGAGGTTTTGTTCTGTAGCTTTGCAATTAATTCAGAATGACAAAAGATACTCATTTTATCAGTACTGCTATTGCCATGATGTAAACAAGACTGCATTGTTTTTGGTAGATCCATATGCATGGGGAGACAACTACCCCTCCTGCCATCCCCTTCTGGAGAGCCATCACTCTCCCATCAACCTGGACCATCAGCTGATGAAGAACCAATCTTTAGACTCTCTGCACCTGGAGGGTTTTAATTTGACTCATAAAGATCAATGGTGGCTGACAAACCAGGGTCACTCTAGTAAGTGGATATTGAGCTTTAGAATTTTGGACACTTTTATCCCAAGCGTCTTTATTTTATTGAAGTGTTTACTGGGATTTAAAAGTTGTAGCTCAACTGGCTCCAATCTGAATCGTGTCTCTGTGTGTAGTTGTGCTGGAGGTGGGTAACGGTATGCAGGTGAGTGGTGGAGGGCTTCCTGGGACTTATCGCACCATCCAGCTGCATTTTCATTGGGGAAGTGCGTCTTCAAATGGATCTGAACACACCCTGGACCACCTGAGATTTCCTATGGAGGTTTGGGGCTTCATGTTGTCTATATCTGAAAGCTGTTTATGATGTTTAAACTTTTTGTAACGTTTGTCCATATTTATGTTTAGATGCACATAGTCAACATCAAATCCACACATCCAAATCTGACATCCGCGCTTGAAGACCCAACTGGCCTTGCTGTGCTTGGAGTCTTTGTTGATGTGAGAGAGACTTCTATCTGAAGTTGTATAACATCAGTATTTCTTTTAATCGTTTGTGTTTGATCATTAATACTCTTTCGCAGGTGACATATTTGCACAATGAAAACTTCCAGTCCATCTCAAATGTGCTGCCTTCTGTCGCCAACAAAGGTTAGTTGAGACGGCAAACTTTGATTAAAGTAATCCATTAATTTAATCAAAATAGAAAAAGTTATGGAAGACTTTTTCAACAACAAAATGAACATTTCTCACATTTTTCTCACAATTCTGAGGAAAATATATATATATATATATATATATATATATATATATATGTATTAAGGCTGTCAAATCGAGTGATCACGATTAATCTCACCCAAAAAAAAAGTTTGTGTTAACAGAATAAGTGTGTGTATTTATATATACATATAAATGTACATGCTACATGCACATTCTGTAAACACAAACTTTTATTTTGGATGCGATTAATCAATTTGACAGCTGTAAACATGTATATTTTGTGTTTTATATAGTTTGTGTATGTGTCTGTGTGTGTATATATATATATATATATATATATACACACACACACATACACATATAATCATGCATGGTACACACGTTCTGTAAACACAAACTTTTATTTTGGATACAATTAATCATGATTAATTGATTTGAAGGCCCTAAACATACATATATATTTTGTGTTTTATATAGTTTGTGTTGACAGAATATGTGTATTAATATATACATGTAAATATGCACGGTACATACACATATTCTGTAAACACTTTTATTTTGGATACAATTACAATTAACAATTAACTGTGATTAATCGATTTGACAGCCTTAAACATACATATATATTCTGTTTTATATAGTTACGGTTGACAGAATATGTGTGTATGTGTGTATGTATATATATATACATATGTATGTATATATATGTATTCTGTGTTTTAATCGCAATTAATCACATCCAAAATAAAAGTGTGTATTTATATATACATATAGATATACATGGTACACACAAATTCTGTAAACACAAACTTTTATTTTGGATACGATTAATCACGATTAATCGATTTGACAGCTCAGCTTGACAGAGTTTTATATAGTTTGTGTTGACAGAATGTGTGTGTATTTATGTATATGAAGTGAAGATATATTGTTAAGTATGGTGACGCATACCCGAAATTGGTCCACAGCAATGAAAAGTACTATGTATGTATGTATTCAGATTTTTTTTATACATTTTGCAAATCTGACTTTTTTTCCCCTCAGGTTTCGGAGTTAACACTTTGCAACAGTGTTTATACAAGTTTGAATCTGGCAGTTCTGAAAATGCGTACTGGGGCTGTCAAATTGATTAACTGCATCCAAAATAAAAGAACTGTAAGATATAAACTTAGTGTTGCAAAGTGTTAACTCTGAAGCCTGAGGGGAAAAATAGTCAGATTTGCAAAATGTAAAATCACAATTCTGAGGGGGAAAAAAAAAACTGAATTATGAGGGGAAAAAGTCTGAAATGAGAGATTCAGAAAAAGTGAGAATTCTGAGTTTTGCATCATGTGATTTTGATGTTTTTTTTATCTCAGAATTGGAAATTTATATCTTGCAATTCTGAGAAAAAAGTCTGTATTGTCAGATTAGCAGTTTTTTCTTTCTTTCTTTTTTTTTTTTTTTGTTAATGGGCTTCCATAAAAAAATTCTAAATATAATTCAAACCAAATATTTGCCATTTTCTTGTAGGACAAACAAAATCGATCAGACCATTTCCTTTGATGAACCTGTTACCTCAAAACAACCTAACGCAGTATTACCGTTATCACGGCAGCCTCACAACACCGCCCTGTTCACAGGTGGTTTTATGGACTGTGTATGAAGTGCCTATCTATATCTCATGGGCTCAGGTAAGACATCCAAAATATACTCTACACAAGTATGTGAACACAGGTGCTTATAGATATGCTAAATTTTGCATTTCATAATGCAACAAAATTTCAGTGTTGCTGCAAGGGAGCGCTATCCACCTTATTCTTTAACGCAAAAGTAAGCCTATGTAAGAGTCAAAAGTAAGCCTTTCTTTTATACATACATACATATATATATATATATATATTTTTTTTTTTTCCAAACTGATTTGCTTCCTCAGAATTGAGGTATAAAGTCAATTTGCGAAAAATAAAAGATTAAAAACTTGCAATTCCGACTTTTTTCCGGTTTATTAGCCGCTATAGGGAATAATGAGAAGAATAACAGTGCAGTAAACATTAAAACCTGTGTTCATAATTAAGATAACACATTACAATAATTCAGTAAGACACACCCATTTGCAATATTAAGCAGCAAAACGAGCTGTTTTGCAGATCTTTAATACATTTATAAAACAATTGCCTAAATTTAAGATGTTTCTAATATTTGTTCTTTTTTATTTTGACAGTTAGAGCTGTTTGTATACGGGATATATTCCACTGAGGAAGAAGCCGATATACAGGTTCCCTTGCAGAACAACTACAGACACATCCATCCAACCTATGGCCGGCCTGTGTACGCGTCCAAAGATGCTAAGCTTCTTACCAATGGAGTTTCTCATCTTGCCATTTTGAATCTTTTTAATATTCTTTTATTTATTGTTTTTTTAAACATTTAGCATTTTGCATATTGTAGAACGACAGTATTAAACGTCCAATTCAAATACTGTCAAAAACTACTCAGAAAGCATCACTATCTGGTCTAAAGACCCGTTCACACCAAGAGTTATGTCATCAGCCTCTTTAAATGCTCTGGCTGTTTAAAGTCAGGTGAATTCTGATTGGCTGTCAATGAATTTTTATGGTTTATCAACTAAAAAAAAAAAAGGTTTGAAACTGTTGCAACCATATTGTTTCTCAGTGTCATTATTGTTATAGCTGCGGTGTGGACTTACCTATTCTCATAGAAATTTTAAAAAATCTTTGAGGAATTTTCAAACCAAAACCTTTAACAGCGTTCACACCAACACACGATAACATGGAAGCCTGTTTTTGCCACTGAATAAAAAATTAAAAATGTGTCTTTTATGCAATTCTAACTTTTTTCTCATAATTGTGTGATACAAACTAGCAATTGTGAGTTATAAAGTCAGAATTGTGAGATATGTCAAATTCTGACTTTTTTTTTTCAAAACTGTGATATAAAGTCACACTTTGTAAGAAATAGTCAGAATTTTGAGATAAAAACTCGTAATTGTGCCTTTTTCCTCACAATTGCGAGTTTATATCTTGCAAGAATAAAAAAATGCTATTGCGACTTTTTCTCGCAATTTCGACTTATTTCTCATAATTGCGCGATACAAACTCGTAATTGCGAGTTATAAAGTCAGAATTGCGAGATATAACATCACGACTTTTTTCTTCAAATTTTCTTAGAAATAAAAACTCAAAACAGTTGCGAGTTTGTATCGCAATCCTGACTTTTCTCATAATTGCGTGATACAAACTAGCAATTCCGAGTTATAAAGAATTATATAATAATTATATAATAATATATTGAAAGATATAAAGTCACAATTTTGACTTTTTTCTCAGAATTGCGATATAAAGTCAATTTGCGAGAAATAAACTTAGAACTGCAAGACAAAAACTCACAATTTTGACATTTTTTCTGGTAATTGCATTTATATCTCGCAATTCTGACCTTTTTCTCGTAATTGTGTTTATATCTTGCAATTATGACTCTTTTCCTCACAATTCTGACTTTTTTCCTAGCAATTATTTATATCTCGCAATTCTGAGTTTTTTTTCTCGCAGTTGCGATAAAAAGATAAAAACTCACAATTCCGACTTTTTTCCTAGCAATTATACAATTGTTTATATCTCGCAATTCTGACTTTTTTTTCTGCACAACTGCAATAAAAAGATAAAAACTCACAATTCAGACTTTTTTCCTGGCAATTATTTATATCTCGCAATTATGACTTTTTTTTCTCGCAATTGTGATGAAAAAGTAAAAACTCACAGTTCTGACTTATTTCCTTGCAATTGTTTATATCTCACAATTATTACTTTTTTTCCTCGCAATTGTGATAAGACTCACAATTCCAACTTATTTCCTTGCAATTGTTTATATCTCGCAATTCTATTTTTTTTCTCTGAATTGCGATAAAAGGATAAAAACTCACAATTCCGACTTTTTTCCTAGCAATTATTTATATCTCACAATTATGACTTTTTTTCTCGCAATTGCGATAAAAACTCACAATTCTGACTTATTTCCTTGTAATTGTTTATATCTCACAATTATGACTTTTTTTCTCTGAATTGATAAACGATAAAACTCACAATTCGACTTTTTCCTAGCAATTATTTATATCTTGCAATTATGACTTTTTCGCAATTGCGATAAAACTCACAATTCTGACTTATTTCCTTGTAATTGTTTATATCTCACAATTATGACTTTTTTTCTCGCAATTTCGATAAAAACTCACAATTCTGACTTATTTCCTTGCAATTGTTTATATCTCACAATTCTATTTTTTTTCTCTGAATTGCGATAAAACGATAAAAACTCACAATTCCGACTTTTTTCCTAGCAATTATTTATATCTTGCAATTATGACTTTTTTTCTCGCAATTGCGATAAAAACTCACAATTCTGACTTATTTCCTTGTAATTGTTTATATCTCACAATTATGACTTTTTTTCTCGCAGTTGTGATAAAAACTCACAATTCTGACTTATTTCCTTGCAATTGTTTATATCTCACAATTCTAATTTTTTTTCTCTTAATTGCGATAAAAGGATAAAAACTCACAATTCCGACTTTTTTCCTAGCAATTATTTATATCTTGCAATTATGACTTTTTTTCTCGCAATTGTGATAAAAAAAATAAAAGCTCACAATTCCGACTTATTTCCTTGCAATTGTTTATATCTCGCAAAACTTGCAACTGTGGGTTATGAAGTCCAATTCTGAAGGGAAAAAGTGACTTCTCACAACTGAGAGTTTGTCACAATTCTGACTTTATAACTCAGAACTGCGAGTTTATATCTTAAAAAAGTCAGAATTGCAAGTCTGCATCACGCAATTCTGAGAAAAAAGTTCAAAATTGTGAGATAAAAAGTCGCAATAACCTTTTTTAAAAAATGTATTCACTAGTGGAAATGGGCTTCCATATGATACAGTTTAAATGCACAAGCTCTTTAAAATCAGATGAATTTTGATTGGATGTCATTGTATTTATTGTTCATCAGCTGGAGAAAAAATCGTTCTGGGGTGATTCCAACATTGCGTCATTATCGTTCCAGTTTTGGTGGACTTCGAACTTTTTCTTGTTATCGTCCTTGTTGTGAACAGGCCTTAAATAGAATTATAATTCTTCGTAATTCACCAAGAACGATTGTGTTAATTATTTGTATGTAGACACAAATTGTAGTTGCAAGTTTGATCACCTATATACAACAGCCCCATTGAGATTTTCAACCAAACTGCTCTCGGATGAGTGATAATCCTTAGTGGGTATCCCCATTTACGTATTTCCCCCATTCATACTGAACTTGATCACTCAAAGCCTTTTCCCCAGTCAGTCACAAAGGCCACTTGGTGGGATTTCAAATGATACCGTATAGTAGAAAGATAAAGCTGGATTAAAGGGGAGCTTATGACCTTATAAAAGTATGAACACCTGTATACACCAAACTTGAAAAAGTTATTATTCTGTGAAAAATACAAACTTACCTC
Source organism: Labeo catla (assembly GCA_012976165.1). Taxonomy (NCBI): domain Eukaryota; kingdom Metazoa; phylum Chordata; class Actinopteri; order Cypriniformes; family Cyprinidae; genus Labeo; species Labeo catla. Next base: position 247,478 of record VONZ01000169.1, read on the forward strand.
AGAAGACAAACTATTTGATGTATATACAATAGCAAAACTATCAATAGTTTGACTTAAGTGCAAAGTGTTCTTTTACAAATGATAAAGTGTTGAAATAAAATCACATTGTTATCTGCGTGTTTTGTCTATTTTGACTGGCTCACACACACAAGCGTGTTGTTGTAGTGCTCATACCCTTCACGTCCTGTTACTGACACTGGGGGCACTGCTCACTCACACAAAGAGCCCTTGTTTCGTTCTCTTTCGAGGTTACTAGGGTTGCTAATCTGGCCAGTGAGGTCATTCCCTTCCGCTCACTGACAGAACAGTAACTATTTCAGCCTGACGTTCTGAAGTGGACCTCATCAATGACTACTTAACTATAAACTATTGTACTGTAACTGGTAACAGTTTATAAGATAATGAAATATAACAAGAGTCATTGAAAGTTTAACTATCCACCTTTTTTTTTTTTTTTACACTAGAATGTAAAATTTTATTTGTAAATTTTATTGGTCTGGTTTCTAGTCTCATCCACATCCAGCTATTTTTAGCTGTACAAAACAGCTTGTTTTGCTGCTTGATATTGCAAATTGGTGTGTTTTACTACATTATTAAGTTGGCTTGAAATCCTATTTAAACAACTTCTGAGACTAAATTTTAAAGTGTATCCTCTTCTAGACTTAAATCTATAACCACCAAACCTTGGGTCAGACCTTCAGGCTGGTCTAATTCGGGTTGCTATATTTTTTCTGATCCGACTTATAGTTTACATAAACCAGACTATCAAAACCACTAAAAATTGAGGGCAGATGTACAGGGCAGATGGCAGACACCGTGTATGGCATCATGTGGGTGAGCGGCTTGCTGATGTCAACGTTGTGGATCGAGTGGCCCATGGTGGCGGTGGGGTTATGGTATGGGCAGGCGTATGTTATGGAAAACGAACACAGGTGCGTTTTATTCATGGCATTTTGAATGCACAGAGTAGTAGAGTTAGTAGAGTTAGTAACATGCTAATCATGGTTAAAACATGCTACCAACATGTTAATCATGTTAAAAACAATCATTTTAGAATCAGGTTAAAACATGCTAGCAAGATGTTAACAACATGATAATCATGCTAAAACATGCTAATGCTAAAAACATGACAATCATGCTAAAATCATACTAGTGACATGCTAGCAACATGCTAAGAACATACTAGTAACATGCTATTCATGTTAAAACATGTTAACAACATGCTAATCATGCTAGAATCATGTTAAAAGATGCTAACAACAAGCTAATCATGTTAGAATCGTGCTATCGACATACTAGCAATATGTTAACCTGCTAATCATGTTAAAACCATGCTAGCAATCATGTTAAAAACATGATAATCATGCTAAAATCATACTAGAGACATGCTAGCAACATTCCAGTAATGCTGATAATCATGCTATCGACATGCTAATCATGCTAAGAACATACTAACATGCTATTTGTCATGTTAAAACATGCTATGAACGTGCTAATCATGCTAAAACATGATAATCGTGTTAATATCATGCTAGTGACATGTTAATCATGTTAATAACATGCTAGCAACAGGCTAATCATGTTAAATCAGGCTAATGACATGCTAATTCATGCTAGCAACATGGCTAAACCATTGTGTATGTTCTTCAGAACAATCCAAATGTGCAGGTTGCTTAATAATGTAATATACGAATAAACTCCAAAATGGACCCTGTGTTCGTTGTCCATAACATACGCCTACCCATACCATAACCCCACTGCCACTTGATCCACAACGTTGACATCAGCAAACCGCTCACCCACACGACGCCATACATGCTGTCTGCCATCTGCCCTGTACAGTGAAAACCAGGATTCATCCGTAAAACTGCACATTTTAGAGTGGCCTTTTATTGTGGCCAGCCTAAGGCACACCTGTGCAATAATCATGCTGTCTAATCAGCATCTTGATATGCCACACCTGTGAGGTGGATGGATTATCTCGGCAAAAGAGAGGTGCTCACTAACACGGATTTAGACAGATTTGTGAACAATATTTGAGAGAAATAGGCTTTTGGTGTACATAGAAAAAAACGTAGATCTTTGAGTTCAGCTCATGAAAAATGGGGCAAAAACAAGTGTTGCGTTTATAATTTTGGTCAGTGTATATATATATTTATATATATATATATATTAAGGAATCTACTTATGTTTTTGTTCAGCTGGTATAAACTGAATACATTACAAACAATATCTGAATTGTTTCAAATGCCTTTAGTAACAGTAAAGAATAAACCTATGAATAGAGCGATGAGTAATGGAAGGCAATATGAAGGGCAGATGGTGAGACCCCAGTGTGCTTTAGCCCTCCTACTGACTCAAATATGTGAAGTTATTAATCGTAATTAAAATCACATTCAAAATCCTGCTCCTGCTAATTCTGTGCACAGGATCTCACCTGAAGAAAGCATCCAGATTAATAAACGTTATATAAATGTAAAACAAGATTAAAAGATTAGTTCCAAGACAAGGCAGTTGAAAAAAAAATCCTTTATTTTTCCATGATCTTTTTTCCATACATTTGTGGTATAATAAATAGACAGGGGATCAAGGTCGATTTCACCAATGTCCCTTGCCATTTCTGAATGATAATGCTTTTCCCCCCACACTGCAAACAGATTTTCATAGAATTTACAACCGAAAATAAAAAATAAAGCTTGACACAAGCTGAAAATACTGCCACCAGCTCTCTGTACTCACTGTCAGATAGACCCTTCTGAGCCGTGACGCTGTAGCAAATCCTCAGGAACAAAAATATATATATTTATATTTATATATTCACAGTTAAAGTATTTACACATAAGAATCCAAAGGAAAATGGGCAGAAAAAAAGACGTTTCTACAAGAAACAATCTTTCAAAAGGAAGTACAAATCTGTTATGTACAAGATGCATCATTTTCTTTAAATTAGCTATTCAACCCCTTTTTTCATATAATGATCCCTGAAAAATATTCATTTTAAATACTCCATTCGTCGCTCATAAAAGCAGAACGATGCATCATCACTCCCCATCGTCGTGATAAAAAAGCCTCATTCCTTTATACAAATCATTACGATCCTGTACAATATAAACATATTTAAAAAGAAAAACAACAAAAAGCGGGGAGACCTTACCCTGTGAGTGAACTAATGTAAAGGACACGTTTCATAGCTTGGTCTTACGAGTGCCGTTTGGCTTTGATGGGGGCGGCAGCCTCTAGTGCATGTATAAACATAACCAAATCACAAAGAAAAGCACAGTGTCTTGCAGATCAGACAGTCTTCGGCTTTCAAAGGGAAATTTGGCTGAGTGAGGCTGTGATAGCTTTTTCGATGGTTAAATACTGAGCCAAAGGCTCACGCGAAGTACCAGTGAACTTAGGTTCATTCATTCAAACACACACACATAGGAGGAGACAGACGGAAGTAGGTTTGCCTTTGGAGCCGTCACACATTAAAGTACATATTTGGCACTCTATTCGATTTTATGGGTCCACTGCTGAGGTTTTCAGATCGACGGACCTAATACTCCAGGGTTTGATATTCTAAACACAGGTACATCTATTTAGATTAGATTTAATAGCTGAAAAGCATCAGAGCTCACAGAGAACTCCTAATACTATGAAAACACATGCTGAAACCATTGCAGGTGGATTTCGCTTAAAGTGAACTGGTGGAGAGACATGCGCATTTGTAGAATAGCAGCATCGCTGACCGAACACGCATGAAGCATGATGCCTCTGCATGTTTATCTGCTGAAATAGTGAGCCCACATGAGTTAATACTAGGCTGTACAGCTTTAAACTGGAGTCTGATTGAGGAGAAGCAGCTTTCTGTTTTTACACCTTACAACAGCTAGAGGGCAGCAGACACGCTCAAATCCAAACATCACAGAGACAGTTGCAAAAAATGGCTTGAATAAAGGAAAATTAAACTGTAGTGTATTGTTGGTTTTGCTTTTGATGCTTTAAAAAATTTCCAGTCCAAAGGTGCCACACGCAGCGCTGGCTGAAATATTGTAGGCGCGTTTTGCTTTGTGTAAATTTGCCTGAGCTGTGGACCTTTTCTACTGATTTGTTTTGTGGCCGGCGCAGGTGTGCTTTTGTTGTACGTTCTGCAAACTGAAGACAATTGACCCAATTCCCCCAACAATGGTTAGTGTCACAACGAATGCTAAACCTTGTGGGCAAGTCCGACGCTAAACGAAACTTCAAGTCGGGCTGAGAGGACAAGGACAAAAATGCTTTTTTAAAAATGAATTCTGTGCGTTTGTGAGCAGCTTAAGTATTTGGGGTCCGAGTTCAGGGACGGGGAGGTCTCTTCATAACCAAACCGCAGAGGGAAAAGGGGACCGACGAGACAAACTGTGCCAAACGGGCAGACAACAAAGTGAGTGCCCAGATATTTTCGGGGAGGGGAAAAAATAAGTCCATTTCCATACAGGTCAAAGGAAGAGTGGTAGAAAACTCATTTTTTATGCTTGAAAGAGCACCTGTAATTCGTAAACAATCTTGTAAAAGTAGAAAAAAGAAGTCTCAGACACTTAGCTGCACGATATATCCAGTGGATGTGTTGGATCTTATCCACCATTTCCTCTGTAGCTCCAGAAGACGGGACGTCTGGGCTTGTTATTTAGGGCAGTGCATGTTTTTTTTTTTTTTATATTAAGTCTCACCTATATGTTTGGGTTAGTTTAAGGTTCCCCTGCAGTTTTCTGCACCACAGAGGCACGGTATCTTCTCGTCCTCGATGGGGAACTTGTAATCGTAGGTGATCTCCTCGTTGACATTTATTGGCTGCCGGGAGTAGATGACGATCTTTTTCTGCGACTCCACAGTGATGACCTTGGCATAACAGTTTGGCTGCGAAACACAAAGTAGGACACGGTCAATATGGTTTTTGACTTCAAAATTACCTTTTGTTTACGAACGTACAACAGGGTTCGTACAGATACTGTAACACGAAGTTCAAGGACTTTTCAAGGACTACTTCTTTGATTTTCAAGGACCTATCAAATAATGTTTTCCATTTCAAATTAAAAAAAAAATAAATAGACAAATAAAAATATACTAATTGCAAAAATAAAGTGAAACACATGCAAAGTATTACTACTAAAGTATTACAAAGTACACTACGCTTTCAGAAAAAAAAGATTCGCAAAACCACTCCAAAATCCCGATCTGAAAAAAAAAAGATTTGCCAAATGATTCACTCCGAAGTCCCAAACTGAATCAATTTATTCGCAAACCGGCTGCAGATTCACAACTCATGAACCTGTTCCAATCTAAATCAAATGATTCCTGATCCATGCTTTGAAGTTCCGGTCTAAATCAAATGATTTTTGAAACACAAAGTGCCGATCTAAGTCAAATGATTCACGATCCATGCTCTGAGTCCAGATCTGAAATGATGGTTTGCGAATCATTATATATAGATCGGTACTTCAAATCACATATAGTGAATTATTTTATTTGAATCATTCTGTTCACAAAATGCTTCACAAACCCATTTCGATCTAAATCAAATGATTTGCAATATGCGCTCTGAAGACCCGATCTGAATCAACTGATTTCCGATACACAAAGTTCTGATCTAAGTCAAATGATTCACGAGCCATGCTCTGAGTCCAGATCTGGAATGATGGTTCACAAATCATTATTCAGATCAAGACTTTAAATCGTGCATCTCAATTCCTGAAATGATTCACAAACCCGTTCCAATCTAAATCAAATGACTTGCGATGTGCACTCTGAAGTCCTGATCTGAATCAAATGATTTGCGATATGCGTTTTTAAGTCCTGATCTGAAACAAATAATTTAGATATTCGATTTGAAACAAATGATTCGCAATATACGATTAGATTGGAGTGCTTCTAAACAGTGAATCATTTCACTTCATTCATTTTCAGTGAATCAAAAGCTCAGTTTCACCCATCACTACGTGCTTTTAAACATTTGGTCTTTTAATTTAATCAGGCTAGTGAATCGCTTAAAATGAATGATCAAAGTCACAAGTTTGAATCAATCAGAGCAGATCCAGCGTAAATGAATTGAAATCATGAAATCAATTGATTTGGTTCACATATTTTTCACACTTATTTCATAGATCCACTGTCTTTCAATAATTTAAGTACTTTTCAAGTACCTCTTCAGAAATATTGATATTTTCAAGGGTTTTCCAGGCTTTAAATTAGAAAATTTGAAAAAAAATCCAATTTAAGTACTTTAAGCATTTTAAACATCTTGTACAAACCCTGATACAAGCAAACTCACATTGCAACTGTGATTGATGAAGCGGGCGAAGTTGCCACATTTGGTTGCGTCTATAATGGTATCATGATCCACACGGAACATGTAGCTACTGCCGATGCCCTCTTCCTCATAGCGCTTCTCTCGCATGTCTGCAATAACCTGAAAAGAGACGAGAAAGTTACAAAACAGACCGGGAAAAAGCATAGATTCGGAAAGTTTGGATGGCTTCACGCTTACCTGTCGAATATTCTGGCCGACATATTCGATAACCATCTCATCAGCAGCAATAGGTTCCATGGCGAACAATCCCCAGTCGTGAATGTGACTTTTACAGAACCGGATCTTCTTTTTACGGAACTGTGGAGAAGTTGTGACTCATTAGATTTTGACATGGCTCACATTTTGATTGGTGATGTTTTGTGAGATACTGTTAGATTGCGATAATTTCACATTCAATCTTCAACAAAGACTGTATATTTTCAATATCTGTCTTACTTAAGGTCATATAATTGAGAGCTATCGATTTTAATTATTTATTAGACTCTAAGAGATATTAACTAATGTAAGTGAACTTAAAACAATCTTCACAAATTCATTATTTACCTGTGGCCTTAAAGGAGAAGTCCACTTCCAGAACAACAATTTACAAATATTTTACTCACCCCCTTGTCATCCACGATGTTCATGTCTTTCTTTTTTCAGTCGTAAAGAAATTATGGTTTTTGAGAAAAAAACATTTCAGGATTATGGACTTAATGGACTTCATTGGTGCCCCGATTTTGAACTTCCAAAATGTAGTTTCAATGCAGCTTCAAAGGGCTCTAAATGATCCCAGTCGAGGAAGAAGGGTCTTATCTAGTGAAATAATTTTTTTGTATACTTTTTAAGCACAAAAGCGTGTGTAAAAAATCCCAGGCTCTGGGATGCGCTTCCACGATGCTATGAATTAGTAATGCGTCGTTCTTGAACGATTCTTTCATTTTGAACAAATCTTTAATGTGACTCTGGAAGAATGAGTCATCTCAGGGAGTTATTCGTTCAGTTGTGCATACGCAACATCCTATTAGGTTCTGTACTGGAATTAGTTCACCTGTGTCGAGTCTTCGGGTTTTTCAAGTCGTTCGTTCATCCTACTGGTTCTGTCACGTGAAGAACGAACAACTTAAACCTGAAAACTTGTCAGATAAGAGGTGAGGTGAGCTAATTATAGACTAAAGACCCAAGTAAACAATGAATTAATCTTTTCTGTTTCTTATAGCATTATAGTTTTTTCTTGTTTGTAGTGTGATCAACATTTGTGTAAGCAGTAGATGTGTTGGGGAAGTAACACATAACATTTCAATTATATTTTGCTAAAATTAACAAAAGTACTCGAAAAAAAGATTCGTTCATTTTGCTGAACGAGACTCAAAGGTCCGAGTCAGTAAAATGATTCGAACTTCCCCTCACTACTACAAATCACATCTAAGTTCATTGTCGGTGTACTGAGTATGGCGAAAAACTTCATCTTATTTTCTCCTACAACTTGAGAGGAGGACATTGTTGTACCTTTTTGTTGGTAAGCGTTTACAAACTTACTTGCAGTTTCTTAGTGTTTGCACGTTCGCTTTGTAAACACTGGGTGACCAAAAATGACAGATTGTTTCCCTAGATAAGACCCTTCTTCCTCGACTGGGATCGTTTAGAGCCCTTTGAAGCTGCATTGAAACTACATTTTGGAAGTTCAAAATCGGGGCACCAATGAAGTCCATAATATGGAGAAAAATCCTGAAATGTTTTCCTCAAAAAACATAATTTCTTCACGACTGAAGACAGAAAGACATGAACATCTTGGATGACAAGCGGGTGAGTAAATTATTTGTGAACTGTTGTTCTGGAAGTGGACTTCTCCTTTAAGCAAGTAGGAAATATACAGAAAATGAATAAAGTTATCAAACACTAAATACTAAATTAAATATAGACTAATCCTTCAAGCTATAAAAGTTATTGATTTCCTCTTTTTCCTTTTGTTCTTTGATTAATAGGCATTGCAGCAGCTGGGTTATTAGCTTATTTGGCTGCCATTACTTCAAGAGCTGCCATTGCTGAACGTGATGCGGATCTGACACACATGCTCGTAATTTTATTTGCACTTTAATATGCTGCCACATTTGTGTGTATTTGTGCATGCACAGTATAACAGGACAGGTTTGACTAGCACCCGGCGCTGAACTGAAGTTGGAGTGCGTGTCTGAAAAGTCTGCCATTTGATGTGGTCGTAAAGATGTTCTGCGACTAAGTAAACACACTTCTTATGAAGAAAATAGACAGAAGCAGCAGTTTTGAGAAGGGTGGCCAACCCTAGCCCCGCCCTTGCGTTAACGGCGTTAAATATTTTAATGCCAATAACTGAACAATAATTCATTGCCTGTGTTAATTTTGACAGCACTAATAAACACCTACCTTGAGCTGGTTGAACTTAAGGAGGTCACTGTCGCAGCTGAAGGACGACAGCAGGCGGCGCTGTTCAGACCGCCGCTCTGATCCTGCCCTAGTGGACGCTTGGGGCTGTGCTGGAATACTCTTACCCTGTGAGAAATCACACACAAACACATTCAACCTCAGGACCTTCAGCAAACCAGCTTAATGAAGTATTGATTGCGAGTAAATTCCAGTATTTTATCACTGCGCCACACCTGAGTGTCCACATCAGGCTCTTCGGACTGCAGGCGTGAGCTGTTTAGGTACTTCATTTTGTCTTTCTTGTCGATTTTGTAGTAGCCCTCGCTGCGGGCACAGCCGGTGACATGGTCGCGTATACCATCCTCTTTCCTCTTCTTCTTCAGGCCTGATGTGCTGCCCATGTTGGTAGGTTCAGAGGAGTCAAGAAAACACAACTTTCTTTACATGAACAGACAGGTCTTCACATCGCAGGTCTGTGAATATTAGCAATTTTAGTGGATGTAATAATTTCATCACAATAATGTCAACAAAAACAGTATTTCAATTTCGTTATTCCGTTTAAAGCCTTAAAGTTTTCTACCCCTAGTGGCACCAAACTAAATTGCAAAAGGAACTAAATGACTTTCCCAAACAATCCCCCAAATTTTCCATAGTATTTTAAAAAAATGTAATTCCATTTGCTGCCACTAGGGTCACAAAAATTACCAACAGCCACTTTAACAGGATTTTACACTTAAAGGAGTTCACTTCCAAAACTAAAATTTACAGATAATTTACTTACCCCCTTGTCATCCAAGATAAGAAATTATGTTTTTTGAGGAAAACATTTCAGGAATGTTCTCCATATAGTGGACTACTATGGTGCCCTGAGTTTGAACTTCCAAAATGTAGTTTAAATGCAGCTTCAAATGTCTCTATGATCCCAGTCGAGGAAGAAGGGCCTTATCTAACAAAATGATCGGTCATTTTTGAAACAAATGGACAATTTATATACTTTTTAACCTTAAATGCTTACCTTGTCTCGTCTCTGTGATGCACATGCGTCAATACAGTTAGGGTATGTCGAAAAACTCTACTCTCGTTTTTTTCTTCAACATGAAAATCAGTGTTTTACCTTTTTTTGTAAAGAGTGTTTGATCTTCCTTGCATGTTCACTTTGTAAACACTGGGTCCGTACTTCTGCAGCGATAACGGGTGATTTTAAAGTTGGGGAAGGAATGTTTTGAGATATACCTTAACTTGACCGTATTGAACCAGAAAAAAAACAGAGTTCACACACAGACTTAGACACAATGAGAGTTTGAGGTTTAAAAGTATATACACTGTCAAATTGTTATAAAAATGACTGATTGATTTGCTAGATAAGATCTTAAGGTCTTCTTCCTCCGCTGGGATTGTTTAGAGCCATTTGAAGCTGCATTTTGGAAGTTCAAACTTGGGGGCACAACTGAAGTCCATTATATGGAGATAATTCCTGAATTTTTTTCCCCTCAAGAAACAAAATTTCTTATCGACTGAAGAAAAAAAGACACAAACATTTTGGATGACAAGAGAGTGAGTAAATTATCTGTAATTTTTTTTTAGCTGTAAAAACTTCTCCTTTAAAGGGACAGTTCACCAAAAAAATCTGTCATTAATTACTCACCTTCATGTCGTTCCAAACCTGCAAGACCTTCGTTCATCTTAGGAACACAAATGAAGATATCTTTGATGAAATCTGAGAGCTTTTTAACCCAACAACGTAACTTCCATGTTCAAGGCCTAGAAAGGTAGCAAGGACATCATTAAAATATAAGTGGTCCAACCTTAACTTTACAAAGCTACGAAAATATTTTTTGCACACAAAGAAAACTAAAATAACAAATTTATTCAACAATTTCTTCTTGCATGCATCATAGTACTGTCGTGAACATGAGTTGAAGATTGACAGAAGAGAATAAATTGTTGAATAAAATCATTTTTGTTTTCTTTGTGCACAAGAAGTATTCTCGTAGCTTCTTAAAATAAAGGTTTAACCACTGACGTCACATGGACTATTTTAATGATGTCCTTACTACCATTCTGGGCCTTGAACGTGGTAAATGCGCTGCTGTCTATGTAGGGTCAGAAAGCTCTCTGATTTCGTCCAAATCATCTTAATATGTGTTCCAAAGACAAACAAGGTCTTACAGGTTTGGAACACCATGAGGGTGAGAAATTTATGACATAATTTTCATTTTTGGGTGAACTATCCCTTTAAAAAAAAAAAAAGTAATCGTCATCTTTACTGGTGACTTAGCATTGTGGCAGTAAAGGATATGAGGATGGTGGACCCAGAGGGTGTCGTTGAGCCAGTCGTTGCCATTGTCCTGCTGAAGCATCTTGTCGTAAGTGACCTTAAGGTAGCGGATGTCCTCCTCATCAATGCCGTCATTCCAGATGTCATATAAGATGGTCATCTCCTCAAAGTCTGAGCGGGGTAGGAAGCTGGGGCGGCGTGGTGATGTCACAGGGGAGTGCATGGACAACAACAACTCCTGCCAGCCCCGCCTCTGTCGGCGCGTCTTCTGAATAGGTTCCTCGACGTAAAACATCCTGTCGTCCATCTCAGGTAAGACCGTCTGGGTTTGAGGTTCCTCTTCCTCCAAGGCTGTGGAATCACCATCTTCTACTTTGAAGGTCTCTGGAGGGTGGTCTGGGTACAGGTCCAGGTCGTTTACTGGTAGATCTGGAGGTAAAGAGTCCACCGTTGGAGTTAGAGGCTCTTCAGAATCTGGAGGGCTCGCCACAGGTGTCTTTTTAGACTTGGGACGTCCCGGTTTCCTCTTGCTTGGAGTAGCATCTAAGGGCACAGGAACATCTATCATTGGAACAGGCAGGTCTTTTGGAGCAGGAGGAGAGGAAGTCTCTACAGAAGTGGGAGAGGAGGCTTGGGGAGGCAGAGGTGGCTCCGGAAGTGAAGCAGCAGGAAGGGGAGGACCAGGGAATGGGGAAGAAACTGCATTGTTAGGTAGGCTGGCCTGGGGAGAGGCGCTGAGTAGAGGCTCTTTAAAGAGAGACTTCTCCTCCAAGCTCTCCGACGAGGCCTTCCTATGAATGGGAAGGCCTGCAGATAAAGCAGCAGAGTCAGGGAAAGCTGGGGTGAAAGTAAGATCTCTACCCGGAGTCCGAGGGATACCAGCACTGAGGACAGGGGATTGAGCGGGGTAAGAGAAAGGGCTGCCGAGGATATGCGGCGAGCTCAAGCTGTTACCTGTTAGCGGCGTGTCGCTACCTGGTGTGACGGGAACCGTATCGGTGCTCTGAGACTTGCCCAAGCCCCGGGGTCTGTCCATAAGATCTCTCCCCGGTGTGCGTGGGATGTCCTCTTCCGTAGGCAACCGCCCACGGACAGGCATATCCGGCAAAGCTTCAGGAGGCGGCAGAAGGGATCGAGCTTCAAGGGCATGATTGGGGGGAAGAGGAAGGTGCATTGAGGGCGTAGGAAGAGAGCGAGGGATCGCGGCCTCTGATTCTAGGGAAACAGGGCCATCACGACCGGGGGTACGGGGAACGTCTTCTGCAGGGATCTTTGGTCGGGTGTCCTGATCGCTGTCGGCAAACGAACCTGTTGGGGTGGGTGGCCGCAAGCTACCGACATCCTCCAGGGCAGGTTCAGCTTTGGGCACTGGAATACTGACTGGCAACTCAATGTCGGGTTCATCAGCTGAAAAGAGATGACAACCTATGAAGATCTGACTTCAACACAAAATACTAGGGTTCACACAGGACTTTCAAGGACTTTTCAAGCACTACTTTTTGGATTTTCAAGGACTTCAATCAGAGTCTTAATGTTTTGATGTTTTCTACTGTTTAAGAAAAAAAAAAAAAAAAAACAGACAAAAAGATTCTCAAAATCGCTCCGAAATCCTGATCTGAATCAAATGAATCACCATACGCGCTCCGAAGTCCCAAGCTAAATCAAATGATTCCCAAACCTGCACCCAAGTCCCGATCTGAATCAAATGATTCACACTCTGCACTCTGAAGTTCAGCTCTAAAGCAAAAGATTTGTGAACACGCTCCGAAGTTCTGATCTAAATTAAATGATTCACGAACCATCATTTCAGATTAGGACTCAAATCGTGAACCATCTGACTCAGACTGGAACGTTACGTCTTGCAAATCTTTGATTTGACTTATTCAATTCTCAAAATGATTCACAAACCCGTACCGATATCAATCAAATAATTCGAAAACCTGCTCCGAAGTCCCGATCTGAATAATGATTCGCGAACCATCATTTCAGATCAGGACTCAGAGTGTGGATCGAGAATCATCTGACTTGGATCAGAACTTTGTGTATTGGAAATCATTTGATTCAGATCGGGTCTTCAGAGCGCATATTGCTAATCATTTGATTTAGCTCGAAATGGTTTGTGAAGCATTTTGACTTGAAATTTGCGTATTGCAAATCTTTGATTTGAATCATTCAATTCGCAAAATGATTCACAAACCCGTTCCAGTATATACCAAATGATTCACAATATGCACTCTGAAGTCCCGATCTAAATCAAATAATTTGCGATACGTAATTTGAAGTCCCAATATGAAACAAATGATTTGCGATACGCAATCCGACTGGAACACTTCGAATCATTTTGCGATGTAATGGTTTAACTGATTCGGAATTTCAAAAAGCTCCATTTCACCCATCACTACGTGCTTTTAAAGTCATTAGAAGCGATGTTGAAATTCGAAAATGAATGGCTCTTTTAATTTGACCTGGTTTTGCTAGTGAATCAGTTAAAATGAACAACAGAAGTCACGAGTTTGAATCAATCTGAGTGGTTCCAGCATAAATGACTCACTCAGTCAATTCAGTTCATCTATTCCTCTTTTCGCATCTTCAGCCCTGCTTACACAACATTGTCAGTACTACTACTGGCTTAGCTCACTAGCTTTATGACATTAACTGAAATATGTATGATGTTTTTGAAAATGTGTGAATTTTGCGTGAAAAGATACGTGCTCTTTGAAAAAAATAAACACTTATTTCATAGATACAGTCTACTAAAGTACCTCTTCAGGAATATTGCTAAAGGGTTTTCCAGGCCTTAAATTTCAGTTCTTCAAGCGCTTTAAGCACCTTGTATGAACCCTGAAATACTCAACTGCTACAAGAACATCAAGCTTCTAAACAGTCAAGATTCTAACCTGGCAATCCTTTGGGTGATGGAGGCCACACGTCGTCTTCAGACTTGATTGAGCTCACCGCAGTATGTTTCTGATCGATCTCTGCCTCATCTAATGCTTCCAGCCTGCCCAACTCGCTTGGTTCCTCTTCAGGTGGTGGTCCTGTGGGGGTACTGGGAGCTTTTACCTCAACATCTTCATCTTCAGAAGACGAGGATGAGGAAGATGAGGACGTCGATGAGGTTTGTGCATCGTCTTCATCTTCATCCTCCATTCCCACTGCCTGCTCTTCTTCTTCTTCCTCCTCTTCCTCCCCTGAACTCGATTCGTAGTCAGACGAGCTGTCGCTCCCAGATGAATCAGAATCAGATTTGGAGGAGGATGATGAGCTAGAAGACTCTGGGGGGGGGAAATAGTGAAGGTCATTACCTCAGGCCAATTACAGTGACCACAAGGGCACAATATTAATCAACCTCTCGTCATTACCGTCATCTGATGAATCAGATGATTCACTCTCGCTGGAGTCTGATTCACTCTTCTTTTCATCATCTTCCTCGTCCTCCATATCCTAAGAAGGCAAGTTTATGTTAGGCTCAATTAAGTTTTGTATGATTAAGGTTTCTTAAAGTACTGTGGATTGTTGCTCACCGTGCCAGAGGATAACCTCACAGAGGCTTCTTCCACTGGCTCCTCTTCGTGGTCTGAAAGCGATGACTCCTCTTTCCCAGAGGTTTCCTCCTCTTCCTCACCTTCACTGTCTAGCTCCAGAGGTCTTGCTGGCCTTCGCTTAGCAGAAGAACCACCGCCATCCGTTCTGGATCCATCCGTGCGAAGATCTGTTCTTTCTGATTCTGAGAACCGACCATACAAAATTAGTTTACAAAAAAAATGCAGTTATTCAGTGTGAAATGATTGTTCAATTTTCAGTTTGAGAGCAGAGTAAGCACACCTTCATCTTCCAGCTCATCATCGACAGGTGTGGATGGTCGCACCCTCTTGTTGTCAATGGTAGATGTCGGCTCAGGGGGCTGTTTCCTCTTAACCTGCAAGCAAATGAGTAGCAACTGTTAATAAACAACTTTTAAAAGCGCAACAGCACACAAACAAAAACACAAGGTGGTAGTTTGGTACCTTGAAGGATGGTAACCGAATGGCACCGCGCAAGCCTATGCTGAGGCCCATTCCCTCAAAGCCCAAACCTTCAACCTTGTTCCAGTTTTCCAGTAAGCTTGAGGATATAGTCTCTTTGGGTTTGGCCCGTTCTTTTTCCTCGTCTTTGCCCTCACCTGTCTTCACAGGTGTAAGCGTAGCCTGCAGGTGCATAAACATAATGATGAGAGATAATTCTGTTAGTATAATTACATGACCTCAGGTTTGAAAATTTAATAAACTGTGGATTTCCTTTTGAATAATTACTCGAAAACTCTCTGGAACATTCAGTTCTGGAATCAGCTAACATTTAATTAAGAGCAGAATTACAGAAGTTAGGGATATTGTCATCCAAGTTTGTCTACTACTAGACTTATCAACCCATCCCAGGAAGATTTTAGGAAATGTAATAATATTATTATATTCATTTAAACCAATTATTGCATTATTAAAAACTTTTGCTTGTTGAATAAATGTAATAACTGAGTTTAAACCAACGCTTCAAAACAGCATTATTATTGAAAGCTAATCTAATGTACTGTGCAAGTCAAAAACGTTATTTTGTTCAAACTCTGACATGACACTAATAACATTCTTGAAAAGGGTTTACAGCATTTCATTTTGCAGTACACTACCAGTAAAAAGTACATGGACAGTAAGATTTTTAATGTTTTTTTAACACTAAACCTGCATTTATTTGATCCAAAATACAAAAAGCAGTAATACTGTGAAATATTTTTACTATTTAAAATAACTGCTTTCTGTTTGAACATATTTTAAAATGTAATTTATTCATGTGATTAAAGCTACATTTTTAGCATCATTACTCCAGTCTTCAGTGTCACATCCTTCAGAAATCATTCTAATATGCGGATTTGCTGTTCAAGAAAAATATTTTTTGTTATTATTATCAATATTTAAAACCGTATTTACAATACAATATTTAATAATAATAATAATAATAATAAAAGTTATTTTAAGAAGCAAATCAGCATATTGGAATTATTTCTGAAAAATCATGTGACACTGATGACTGAATTAATGATGCTAAAAATGCAGCTTTAAAATCACAGGAATAAATTATATATTAAAATACATTCAAATAGAAAATAGTTATTTTAAATAGTAAAAATATTTACAAATTTTACTGTTTTTGCTGCACTTTGGATCAAATAAATGCAGGCTTTAAATAAATTAAGGAGACTTCATTAAAAAAAAAAAAACATTCTAATGACTAATAATCCTAAATGACTGGTAGTGTATGTCCATGAAGTAGTCTATTTAGAGTGTTGAACGAGAAGTCATTTAAAGGTAAACAATATTTATGAAAGTTACCTATCAACTTGACAGTGATTTTGTATCTGGCATGACTTAAATAGCTTGAAAACCAAATTTGCTGCCTTTGTTATCATTCATTTCCAGACATATTTACATAATCCACAATGGGCATCATGTAACATTTAAAACAGGCCTGGGTTTGTCAAATGGCGCTTACCTTAGCCGAACGCTCCTGTTTGTCCCACCACTCATCAAATGCTCTGAAGGCCACCACCTCCACCATCTTGCGGTTGAGATCTCTTTTCATGATGGCCTTCAGCTCCTTGAGAATAACCAGAAGCACTCCATCCACAGTGGCTTTGTGTGGGTCTTCCTTTTGGGGCTCATAGCCTGGAGGGGGAACAGCAGGATTGAACTTGGGCATGTTGGGCATGGGCCAGGGTTGCCCGTGAGCTACTTGGCCTGTAGGCGCACCAACCATGGACAGATGTGGATACGGGCCCCCAAACTGCATGGCAGCGGCAGCAGCAGCAGCGCCGGCGCTTGCAGCAGCCCCGCTGATGAAGTGAGGGTAAGGGTAAGGCCGCTGGCTCTGCGCCATGCGACTTAACATCTGAGTCTGCATCTGGAAGGACATGTGAACGCTGCCCCACTGTGGTAAGGAGCTCATCAGGTCCATCTGCATAATGGGCATTATGGCAGGTGGATAATGTGCCAGGTGAAGCATCGGATGGGGGGCAACGCCAGGTGGGCCGGCCAGGTGCGGAACGGTTGGAATGGGCGGCGGTGGCAGGGGGAAGCCAGCCTGTGGAGGGGGCAGTGGGGGGAACCCTGGCGGGGGCATGGGAATGGTCTGCATCGGAGACATCGCAGAGTTGACCACAATGCTTTTGGCACAGTCCCCGCTAGCGATCGGTGTGCCAGGCATCTCATCGTCAGAAATCTCCATGTCTTCACCTGACGACTGATGGCCCTGTGTAAAAGAAACCCCAAACATCTGTTGCATTAGTGCACAAACTAGCAAATGTGGATTTAAACAGTATCTATTGACCTAAATTGCCCCTATATAACTCTTGTACAACTACAAACATATCATTTTTTTCTCCTTCTTAACTGGATCTAAACATAAAATTCTAATGAAGTTCTACTGCTATTGTAATTTTTTGAGTGGCCAAGGATCAGCAATCTCCGGGAGGGAAGGTAGTACTCACACCGTCTACAACATCACCAAGGCTTGCCCCAATTGGCCTGAGGGGGGTGCTACAGCGCTCAAACGTACACAATCACTCATAACTAGTAAACAGTTAGTCGCAGGCTCAAGTGGCATAATATTAAGGTATTTTGCATGTTTTAAAAAACATACTTTTGTGAACTAGTTTTGAGGTTTTCGCCCGATGAATATCAATAACTATTAAAAAAGGTTGAACTTTTGACTATCCGTCGCAAAAGGACACCAAACCTTTCGGGGCAGGGCTGCCTTTACTAAAACAGCTAAAACTTCTGAACAGAATGAGGTCACATGAAAAAGCTGCGAAGCTTGGCCACTTGGTGGTGCTATAAAAGAAAAAAAAAAAACACCTAATAAAATGACCATAATGATGCAACCGTTTGTCCTAATCGACATGCAAATCTGTACGCATGATCTTGGCCCAAAGTGCCACAAGTGGCTATAAGGACATTTGTGTATCTCAAAACACATGGTCACCATAGGCCGGTGAATTTCAGCACCTATTAGACAAGGTTAATGGAGGTCGATCGGAACGAAACTTGTTGGGCCTGTTTGACTCATGGCCCCAAAGGTCTGTGAGAAATTTGAAAGAAATCAGCCACTTAAGGGATATCGCATTTTTTAAGGGCGCAAACATAATATGTTGCGCATTTTTCACACATACACACAATATTTGTATCATATGATAGACCTCCTAATTTTAAACAACCTTGTCTCTTGAACCACTGCTGTCAATCAAACAGTTTGTTAAATGATGAGAACAAATAAAAAAAAAAAAATCCTAGTTTTGCAAACTGGTCCCTTGAAAAAAAAAAAAACACTGCAGTACAATTACCTGGACTCTCTAGGTCAATAATTATCAAAAAATGTTACAATTTACCCTTCGGGAGGCTATAACGTGGTCGTTTAGAAAAGGGGCCTATCCAAATATACCTAAAAGCCTATAAATCCTAAACGAAAACTCAAAACTTCACAAAGGTTTTATGGAGATCGGACCACAGCTGGTGCTATAACAATCATAAAGGTTAAAAAACCATCAAATTTCTATGGTAAATTACCTGGATTTGTCAAAAAAGCCTTGATTCAGGTGGTTAGATGCTTGCTAAATAATATGTAATGTCTTTTTTCATATGTGCTTAGATGCCTTAAAGCGCATGAACCCCGGTAATCACTGCTTGCAGCTATATTATTTTAGTATTATTTACATATTTAATAATACTTTTAATTAGCTTTTATTTTAGATTTGGTCAAGTGCTTATCATTTTATTCATTTCTCTTTATTTTCAGTTTCTATTTTCATTTTTGTTCGTTTACATTTAGGTTTGTCATCTAATAATTTTTTTTTTATTTACTTCAGCCTTATTTCAGAAATTCACCAATTTTTATAACTACAACGTGACAAACACTATTTTTAACAAAGCAAAAGTAGCACTACTTCAGATGTTTGCTTTCCAATAATTAATTAAATAATTGTTTACAATGTGTGTGGAGCATCTTTTCAATAGAACTGGGATCATGCGGCAGGTGAAAACTGTAAATCAGACTTGTTCACAGCACAAATTATATTGGACTACATGCATCAAAATGTAATTTTTAGTGTTAAAGTCTATTTAAATTACTAACCCTAAGCAATGGTAATAACATTCTCTTGAAACAATCATTGTAAGTAGCTTGAATGTAGGAACCCAAACACTTTCAGATTCGACACAGCTCTTGCTGAATGAATTTTTTGGAGATTCACTAAGAAGAACAGCACTTTCCTGATGGTCCAGCTTTCAAGCAGGAAGTAAAGTACAAAAGTGAGCTAACGGCAGTTCATTGTTTCTCGTGTTGAACTACGTGTAAGAGGAAGTGAAAGTGTGTTGCACATAGACAGCATCCACAGCTGGATCATATTTCATGGGTTTGCCATACAGAGCTGGTGGCTGTAATGCAAACAAGTTAATTTACAAGAGAGCCTCATTAGGCACTAAACATTTATGCCTTTACTGCAGACGCTGAATATTCTCTCTGTTTTTTTAATGGAAAGCCTATTTGGTACAGATTAACATGTAGGACTTAAACTGTGCCAGGCTAAACTTTCTATTTGTTTGTTTTAACATGGGCTGCTGCCACAAAGAGTTGAGCTGCAAAATATCAAGCAAACAAGGAAATGAGCAGTGACCTATGGCTTTAAACAAGCCCCAAAAACACTGCACACTAACATCTAAATGAAATAAACTTGCTTTGAGATTTTGAAGAAAAAAGATCCAAAAATATGCAGCCAGACTGCAATTTCTGCTACTGGTAAAATGTGAAACATAAGAGAAAGTACCTCTTTAAAGGAAGATGAGTGTAGTTACCTCTTACATTTCTCCTGGGTCCTGAAACCCTCCATACAGCAACGCTAATATCATATTTAACACCACATCAGAAGCCTTTGAGTAGTTAGATACACTACAAACTAATAGCAAACAACACTAAAACAATTAAAAAAGCAGTATCTAAAAAAGAAAACACAGCATTTATAAATGCTATGGTTAATACATATATGTGACCCTGGACCACAAAAGTAAGTAAGTAGGTAGCATGGGTATATTTGTAGCAATAGCCAAAAATACACTGTATGGATCAAAATTATCGATTTTTTTTTAATGCTAAAAATCATTAGGATATTAAGTAAAGTTCATGTTCCATGAAGACATTTTGTAAATTCCCTTCCATAAATATATCAAAACTTAATTTTGGATTAGTAATATGCATTGCTAAGAACTTGTGTGCTTCTGGTTATTCTCAGTATTTTTTTGCACCCTAAGATTTCAAATTTTCAAATAGTTGTATCTCAGCCAAATATTGTCCTATTCTAAGAAACCATATATCAGTGGAAAGCTTATTTATTAGGCTTCTCAATTAAAAAACTGGCACATTTATAGCATTGAGCACAACATTTTGCTACCATAAAAAGTCAAAATTATTATTTAATCTGTTTCAAAAACAGAATTACTAATTAATTGAGGCCTACCTATCAGTTCATTCCATCTGAACAAACTAAATCAATACTTCAAAAAGGGGACATTTTAGAACTGTTTGTGCAGTTGACCTAAACTGAATCAAAACTGAACTAAATTTAACTGAATAATGACATTATTGTCTGTTTTTAGAGGTGCTTTACAGCTAAAATTGTATATAAAGAACTTTTAAAGCATAAAAAGTAATATTTATACTGCTACTTTCTTTTTTATTACTGTGAAGCTTCTGTATTGTATAAAGTGGTATAAAGCAACATCGTATCTCAGGTCTTACCGTGTCCATTTTGTCAACGGGCGTCCGTGGTTCTCCCACCCCGCTTTTACTGTGCATGTTGGAGGGCGACATGGCCCTAGAGTTTGTCAACAGGGAAGCAGTACCACGAATAGGCTCGTCATCGTCCGAATCAGGAAGCGGCGTTGGGCTGATGTCCTCCAAGCCTGTGCTTGAAGGCCGCGACGGCCGCTGAGGCGGAATAGGAGAGAGCTGAGAGGACGAGGAGGAGATCGGACTCCCGTCCATGCGCACCTCAGCGTCCGAGTCTCCGCGCTCATTCAGGAAGGGCTTCAGAAGCATTTCAATGCGCGAGTCCAAGCTGTTGCGCTCGGAGTCCTGGGTCGGGGTGCCCAGCGACGGGCAGGGCTCCGGCGTGGAGGGGGGAGGCGTAGCTGGTTGGGTTTCTGGCACAGGGGGCGGCGGTTCAGGGATCGGCGGCGTCGCAGGCCTGTCTCTGACAGGCATGAAGTCAGTGCTCGGAGGTGGCGGAGCTTGAGGCTGTCTCCTATAATCCACTTCCCGCTGAACAGGCTGGTGGAAGGAAGGCTCTGTGTGAGGGTAGACTGGGGGCATTGGGGGCTGATAAGGAGAGAAAGCATTTTTGAAATTCGGTGGCGGTGGCGTGTGCGCAAAAGCGGGTGACGGCGGCTCAGGTGGCTGATGTTGCTTGAAACTGGGCGGTTGCTCTGCATTGCCACGATGCGCCGCTCCTCCTGTACCGTGGACGTAGTGCCTCTCCGGTCTTCGGTTGTAGGCGTCCTGGAATTTGGTTTCATGCCGTCTCGACTTGTAGCCTCCTGAGGATTCAGCACGGTTCGACTGGAACGCCGGAGTGCCTTGCCTGCTGGAGTAGCTGGAGTCCTGAGAGAACGGGGTGCCTGATGGGCGCGGGGTGTGCGGAGTACCCTGGGACTGTGGCGTATCCTGCCTTAGGCTGGAGTAGGCCGTATCCAGGGACATGGGCGTGTTGGTGCCGCCCGGCGTGGCTGTGCCACCGACTGCAGCAGAACTGCCTTCGGACAGTCTTCGCAAAGGCTGTGGACACAAAAACACAATTAACTTCAACAATGCAAACGATCTACAAACAAAACCACTGGTTCGACTTTTCTAATGGCATTAACAATTAACACGCTAATCAAATACATTGTATAAATACTCCTTAATAGCACTCTGTTTTCATATGGCTTCACTGTGTGATAATGGACATAACTGAGGGGGGACTGTTCAAAGTGCATGTTGTAATAGCGTGCAGCTCTCTGCTGGTAGCAGTTATGATGTGCATTTCAGTCGGTGTCCATTTAACCACCTGCTGAACTGATAAACTGGATTAGAGATAAAGAGGTTACTGTTGGAGAGGGAGAGCATGTTATAGCGTGCTGGTGTAAAAAGCCTTTTGTATTAAAATTATGTGTTAACTAATAGGTCAAAATTTAAATTGACTTACTTGTGATGATACAAGATTATAAAAACCTCAAAAGTCCAGCCTGTTATACAGTATGCTGGTGTAAAATACCTTTTGTACTAAAATGATGTGTTAAATAAAAGATTCAAACATTTAAACATGTTTAATCTCCACATTATTAAAGATACATTAATCGCACAAATTATTAAATAATTAATACAAAAAAATACAGACAATGTTGTGTTGAGTTACCCTCTAAAACACAATTCAATTTAAATTAAATTAAATTTTGAATTATTAATTTGGCCTACGGAGTAATAAACTATGATGTTTAGAAATACATAATATGAGCATTTGTAGTTCAAAAATAAAATAAATAAACTTTTTGGATTTGTTCTGAATCAGTTCACTGTTTTTGAACCAGACTGAACAAACCAATTTGATTAAATGAATCCAGTTGTCTAAACCTATTTTAATAACAAATTTCTTCATGCAGCTGTAAAGAAATGTGCACAACACAACAAAGCCCTGCCTTTCACTTTTTAGTTTTGTAGTACAATCTTAAGAGTTACTAAAATTAATGTCACATATAATCACATAATTTGGTTTGTTTTTTTACCAGCAGGGCTTCGGCCAAGCTGCGTGGAGAAACTTCACAGGCCTCTTCACCACCAACTGGAAGAGTGAGCGGAGTGTAACTTCCATTGATCAGACGCTGTAAGTACCTTTGGCGATTTTCACCTAAACAGACAGATGAGAATGTGCAATTCTTTGGTGAACATGATTAATGAAACACAATGTGGGCGACATCTAAACAAAGTACACATAGCTATAATGTGGAATGAAAGAAGCAATTTACATGTCGTACATAAATTTCACATTTAAACTTGTTGTATTTTCAGTTGCTTATATAATGTTTTTGTTGTTGTGACAAAAACATAACAGAAGAAAATCATTTCAGTGTCAGACTTAATGAAAACACACTTTTGTCAAATACTATCTGCAAGTAATCTCACTTGAAAATAAAGTTACTAAAACAAGTCTATAAAATGTTACATATTTTGTATATACATAGACATGATCAACACAAATGTGACCCTGGACCACAAAACCAGTCAAAGGGGTCAATTTTTTGAAATTGGGATTTAAACATCTTCTGAAAGCTGAATAACTAAGCTTTCCGTTGATGTATGGTTATGGTTAGGATACTACTATTTGAAAAAATATATATAATATTGAGAATATATAATATCACCTTTAAAGTTGTCCAAATGAAGTTCTTAGCAATGCATGTTACTAAACAAAAATTAAGTTTTGATATATTTACGGTAGGAAATTTACAAAATATCTTTATGGAACATATCCTAAAGAATTTTGGCATAAAGAAAAATCTCTTATTTTGAGCCATACAATGTATTTTCGGCTATTGCTAAAAATACAACCCTGCTAATTATGGCTGGTTTTATTGTCCAGGGTCACAAATAAGAAGATGACAGTACAATGCATTCATGTCACTGACGATAACAGATGAAACGGTACTGTCTCTTTAAGAGAGGGGAGACCCAATACAGCTGTCATCCTGCCTTCAGGATCTCACTTTTACAAGGTTAATGACCATTCAGTGTGCTTGTCCTTTAGTAAACAGTCTCAACGAAATGTTTAACACTACCGACATTTTCATGTGTATACCAATTACATTTTAGTCGTGGTCAACCACCTCCTATATTTTCAAAAACACACAATATTCATCTAAATACTTACATGCATATGTTCTCGAGGTTAAACAATTGTTACATCGCTTCAAACTACAGCTAAATATCGAATTAATAGTTAAAACGCTTTCGTTTCATGTAAAACGTCACAGCAAAAACACATCAGTTAATCCCTCAGCCGCTGACTTGCCGTTTTAATGGTTACCAAGCAACCAACGTAAATTTTCACACGTGACTTCATGTCACAAACAATCTATTCAAATATATAAACACATGCGGTATTATAGTGTAATTCTGTCAGATAGCATTCCCCAAAGCTATACACGTCAAGTCTGAATATTTTAACACATAATCCATCCTTACCTTTAGGGTCCAGCTCCACGTGGATGATGTTGCCCATGACAGACGTGTTGTGCAAGTTCTGCACAGCATCCTTCGCCGCCTTGACGGTTCCGAAAACAACTTTAGCTATTCCGAGATGTTTTTTGTTCTTCGGATTGTATAAAATTTCCACCTCCTCGATGTCGCCGAACTTCTTGCACATGTCGGTGAGGAATCCCTCTCGGACGTTGTCGTTGAGCTTGGCGAACGTGACCTCCTTCGGAGGCACACGACCGATGTAACACTCATCGATCTGAGAAAAAGAGAACGATTCTTTTAAAACAGAAACGTAACTATAACTAAGACTAGATTTGAATGGAAACACGTGACTCTTGCAAAGCTGAAAACAGAACGTTAAATCGCTTGTTTTTGAACACAGAGGCAAACAAAACATTAGATGTATAAAGCGTTCTGTGAACGCCAAGCGTCCTGCAGCTGGATGCTTAAGGAAAACACTCAAGACAAATGCACACATGTGTCAGGGGGGTGTGACTGGAATACCTTAAATTTAGGAACCGGGAGATCGGTCTCCTTGTACTTAGTCCACATACGACCGATTCTCGGGTCTCGGACGATGTCCACGGGTGGCATTCCGGGGTTCTGCAAACAAAACAAGCACATTTACGCAAGGAAGTGTACTTTACACACAGTCAGCACAGTCAACCCGAGCATGTCACTGTCACCAGAACTCCCACAGCACAACCACAGCTCGTCTCTCACTAGTTTAGTGTTTAAACGAGTGGTCAGTCATGAAAGTTTGGCACCGGTGAAACTCTTTGATGTGCTGTGTCAGGTGTTTACAACGCGAGTGCGTTATATCCATTGAGCGCGACAACACACGGGTCGATTTATCCGTCGTAATAGCTCGTTTCGCTCACCGGCACGTTGAAGTGCTGTCCATCGTAGCGGTACAGTTTGTGCGAACCCTTTTTCAACGCTGGGTCAATAATCAACTTGTAACTTCTCCAATGATGACTTCGTTTCTCTCCCGAACTGCAGATAGGATGGCTGTTCTCCATTCCGTTCGCCAAACCTAGCGAAGAGATGACCAAAACAGAAAGTACGCTTCACAATTCAGACATGGCAAAGATTGATATTTGCACACAAACAGTACGTTGTAGAAAATGGGGGGTTTGAAGCGGTGCCCGAAACAGACATTACAGAGGAAGAAAAAAGAGAAAGCTTACTTGAACTCTGTCTTCTACCGTGATCTTCATTTAGCTTATTTCTTTCTCCAGGTCTGGACATTGTGTGCCCGATCGAGTAGTTTTATATAAAACGGCTAGATCTTGAACCTTTCGCCGATCACATTACATGATTTTAAAGATACTGCCTCCTTTTTGCGAGCCAACACATATTGTGTGCCTCTAGTCTGGGGTTTCTGTCTCTGCCACAATACACCACTATCTCAACCTTCCGGCACATTCGACACGCACTTTCGATTTATTGTTTTTAATTGTTACGCTGAAGCAGAATTTTTGTGTGTCCGTCAGAAACACGCAGAAGTCGAGTTATGTGGGATAAACTTGTGGGACGTGAACGTATTTTGAATTTCGAGCGGAAAAACGAACATTTTGAACGCGTTGAATCTGCGCGATAGATTTACGCAGACGTTAAATACAAGATGGACATGGAGGAGCAGCGCTGGGGAAGGTTGTTAAAACTGAATTGGGACACGCGCTGAAAGCGCAAATGATTCGTTTTAGAAACAAACTGCGGTTTTGTTTTCATTTAGACATTTATTCCGGAATACGTTTTGAATATTGCATTCACAATGTGCCAGCAAAATGAACTTTCACGGGGGTTCATCTCATATAAACAAAAAAATTAAAACGGTGATTATTTTGCTTAAACATCTAATGTTAGTTTTTGTCTTGCAGTTGTGATACATTTCTCAATCCATTCCACCATTCCCAACATTGTTTGATATTCTGCGGTGCTTGGGCAATTGGCTGGTTAACAGCAGTTCCCTCTCTAGCCAATCAGATTGAAGCACCATGCTAGATTCAGCTATTAGAAGCACAGCCTTCAGTTCTTCCTACAGAGAGCAGAAAGAAGGCTGAATGCAGGCGCAGCCATTTTCTCCTACATTGGGACTCAATGGCCAAAATGGGTTTCCTTTGTTCCTAAAGGGATCTAAATCTTGATTTCATCAGCCTTTTATGGACTATTTAATACATACAGTGTTTCTGTTTACAGGATCTGAGAAGAAGGAAGATGAAATGTTGGATGATATCCCTTTGACATTTTTAAACTTTTTTTCTCTTCCTGGAAACCATCTTTGTCCCAGCAAACTAGGTCATGGCACACCCATATAACAGCATTTTATTTTTTAGTAAAATGCTACTGAATAAACATTTTGCATTTGATTATATTATTACTAACTAGACTGTAAAGAGAGAGAGAGAGAGAGAGAGAGAAAGAAAGAAAAAAACACATGAAATTACCAACTGCTTTTAAGGCCCTGCCTTGTTCAGGGCCAAGCATTAATCAATAAGTAAGTTTACCTTTATTGTCTTTGTTTATTTAGTTGCAGAACAAATGTTTGATTGCTAATTAAACTGAAGCATTTATGTGAACTGGCTGAATTTTTATTTCTCTTTAGTGCTCCCTAAGTTTTCAGCAAAGCTTTGTCTTCAGAACATTAAGTTGCATGCTGTTCTTTTTTCTTTTTAAATATCCATTTAAATTGATTGCTTCTCACATTTCAGCAAACAAGGCAGGCCATAGAGAAAAAAGGACGATTGGCCTTTTGCAAAAATGCTGAATCACAGGTATGACTGATAGGGTTTGTGGTTGTTTTAATGCTCATCCTGGTTGCGCCTCACTTTTTTAAAAACACTACAGCAGTACTGATATCAAGATATATATATATATATATTTTTTAAAAAAAACAAAAAACAAAAAAAAAAACAAAATGATGTTTAAAGAAATATGTGGAATTCATTTTTCTTTCATGATGTTTATATTGGGAATATTTTATTTATTTATTTATTTATTTTAATTTTACAACAGAATGGAAATCCTTTTGTCAGCTGATATTTTCAGTAAGTAAACACTCACTGTATATCTGACCTTGCGCCAAGGGCACACTTTAATTTCATAACACTATTAGTCTCATAACAGCGTAGAGATTATGTATAAATATGACTGCAAACATATACATAATTATCAAAACACTAACAGAGATATTTACCTTAACATTTTGTTGAAATAATTCTATCAGGCCTAAACGATGAAGAAACAGGAACGTTTTCATTCCCATCTTCGGATCCTTTAACACTGGCTTTAAAGAGGGGGTTGGGTTGCAACGCCTAAAAGAAAGAAAACGACAATAACCATTTTTCTGCCGTCGTTTTTCGACATAATTCACCATTTAACACACCTATCTGCGCAGTCTCCAACGAGTGGAGCTGCTGGAAATCTTGAGGCACTTTTAGATACTGCAATATGCAAACAATCCTTCTATTTCTCTTCCTGAAGACAGACAGAATGACGAGAAATTCACTCGCTCCTCATCATTCAGAAGACAGAGAAATTCATTTTTCGTGCCGAAGGTAATACGACCTTATTTGACATAAATGATTTGGGAATATTCTTTCTGTTTGTTTAAACAGGTAACATTAAAATCATATTTATCTTTAAAACTCATTTTAAAAATACAAGTATTGTTTTTCCTGTGGGGGTTATTATTACAACTGTGGAAAAAAAGGTGTAAAAATCATTATGACAGACACCTCTCATTGCTGACCCATGTCCAAAGCGACCTCAGAAATAGCCTGTTGTTTAATGGCTTCTCTGCTGTTCTCATTTTCAACATGGCGTCTTCACAAGGACATCATTGTGGAAAAGAAAGGCTGCCGCCCGCGCCATTTATGGGCGAGGCTGTCGGTCGCTCTTTCAAGCGATTCTGCCTTTGTACGTGGCAATCATTGCAAACACAAACTGACAAGATGTGGTCAGAGGGGCTTGCCGTTTGAAACGCGAGGATATTGCACTAAACTCGCAGTAATATCTAGTGCGTAAAACGCGCCCTCGCCGCTGCTGCGCAAAGCGCTGGAAACCCTGTGGCACAAAAACACACACAGCAGTAATCTGAGAGTTTGGACGCATGCCACGAGTCCGGGATATGACTGCTGCACCCACCTAACCATTTAAGGTCGGAGAAAGAATCTCAAACACTGTGTGGCATTTCAATCAGCAAGTACAAAGGGAATATCCAGTCCTCTGTGCGCTCTCTCGTCCCCCTTTTCAAGAACATTCGGTGCAGTTTATTCGCCAGCCATTCAGAGGATCATTTGACGTGATGCATGCAGGATTGCGCACTGCTTAGGTTTCTCAGAGTCTTCTGCTGAATATATCACACTGTTGCAACACATACCGGTATGTGGTATGCAAATTGTCGTGTTTTGCACCATTTATGGCTGTGTAATTTTGTATACGCATCTTATTATTCCACAACTTTTAAAGAATTCGATCTGTATAGAACGGACATATTTATAACCCAAGCATCTCTCATTGGAATTTGCCTTTTGTACTTTTTTTTCCTCTCTCTCTTCTCTTTCCCTCTTGTGCGTTTGGGGCGACGCCAGCTCCAATTTATCAACCAGAATGGTATTGCGCAAGGAAACGCACCATCTGTCTTTCGCTTCTTTAGGATTCACGCTTGTTATTGCATGCACACCAGTACGATTTTGTCTTTCTGCCATAGTCTAAAGTAGGACTCATGTCCGAATATTTCAGAGACAAAAAAAGGACTGAAGACGTGGTGACCACATCGTTTCCTGCCGCCCAAGGCTGAAGTGGGTCATGAGGCCATTTTATGGCACTCGTGTGTTTAATTAGGAAAATCCTCCTTATCTTCGTAACCTGCGAACGCAAGCTGTTTCTAACACGCCAGGATAGAAGGGCAGAAAATACACAGTCGACAACAGTTTTGTCTTCTTTTAGGGTTTTTGAGTGTAACCCGATATGCAGACGTGTGCGAAAAGCTTCATTTGTGCTCTGGACAGCTGGAGTGGATCCTCGACAAATTTCGACATTCAACTTCAATATTAATCACATAAGCTGTTAGCTTTTATTTACATCTCAAACCTGAAAAGCTCACTCTTGAGGGATTCTTTTATATGTGATATTTTGTGTATTTAATATTTTTAATGCCATTTTTTTGGTGGAGACTAGGAGACGTCTAAAATTAACATACAAAGGGGTTTTAATCCCCTTTTAGTAATGTGTGCAAATTCCTTTAATCAATCTAATATTCAACATGAAATCTGAGGAAACTGATCCAGACGACGGTCCGCAATTGCATTTCTCACTATGGATAATTATTTTAGCAACATTTCACTTTAACCTTTTTTCTTATTTAGAATTGATGGACTGTAACATATTTAATAACATGGTAAGTATATGTACTAAAAGATTTGCACTCAATTAAATGTTTTTATATGGTAATAAATATACTTTGCTCTTACATAAATTTCGTCTTGTATTTATTGACTATTAACAGACGTGTTTAGTTTTATTTTTCATCCCCCCCCCCATCCTCTCCTAATAATCCATCTGACTTTCTGTTGTAACATTCATTTACATTTTTATTACATATCGCCAAATGTGAACTGATGTACAACCGAACCAAACGGGCCCATATGTGGGAAAACAGGCATATCCGTTTATCGCCGCTGCTGCAGGCCGCTTTTGTCCTTCATTAATAGATTAACGATCCTTTTTTGTTTATGTGCCATAACAATCCATATAAACGATTTTATGCGAGCATGGTGTGCTTTTATAATTAATTTGAGCAATTCCTCCCAGTTGCCAAGTATGTTCACAGTTATGTGACAGAGACAAGTCATAATACGACGCCTCCTATCTGTGAGAAATGAGAGGAGAGAGAAAAACAGCTACCTTTTTCTAGTCTCTCATTGGCTGTGACGGTGTGGGGGATGCGTTAACTGACACCCATTGGCCACTGGTAAAATAAATTAAGAATGGTTTGTTATACCCACAGGAGCACTGAGGTTTTTGCTTTGCTTAACAGTGGCCTTTTACTGGTACTACATGGCTTCTTACATAATTTGTTTTATATTAAAGACCATAAAATGTAATTAAAATGTTACTATTAAGCAGATTAAGTGCCATTTTAGAAGACCCAGTCCTTAATATGTTATTTTTATATCGTATTTTGTAATTTTAATAATAAAAAAAAAAACTTTAAGAAAAGTTAAAATAATTAAAAAACTGAAAGAGACATTTATTGTAAACACATCATATTAATTATTAACATTCACACACACACACACACAGACACACACATATCTGTTGTAGTATTGTGCATTTAATGTTATTTTGACCACTCAGCATCCAGGACCAGAATGGTTATTAATATATCAAATAAAGTATAATGATTCTAGGCACATAAACTTACCATTATGTGTTATGGAGACATGATTCAAAATTGTCTCATAGGTTCATCTCAAAATAATTAATGCAAATCTTTTTTATTTATTTATTTTAAGTGGGAATTTGAACTGGATCATTTTGCTATTCTTTTGAATGTTTTGAATTCTTGTTAATATTTAAACAAATCAAAACAAATTAGAGGGTAAAATTGAATATTAAAATTAGTACTGGGAAACAATTAATCATTATTAATCACATCCAAAATATTTTTTTTGTGTACATAATATGTGTGTGTACTGTGTATATTTATCATGTGTATATATAAAGACAAACACACACTGTATACATTTTGAAAATATTTACTTGTATTCACATGTATATATTTATATTAATATAATTTATACTATATATAAATACATTTAATATATAAAAAATAACAATATATACATGCATGTACACAAACACGTGCACTTGCACAAAAATTCGTTGCCCGGCACTAAGTAAAATATATGTACATATGCATTAATATTTTTACACATTTATTTATTTATGGCAGGTTTATTATAGCTAAAATAAACTAAAACCATTAAAGAAACATTGCATTCTACAAAATGCTGGATTAAAAACAACCCAGCGCTGGGTGAAATATTAACAAACCCTGCGATTGTGTTGTTTTGATTTATTAATATGTTTAATAAATTAACATTTATTAATATAGTGAATAAATAATAATAAAAAAATAATAAAAAATTGCATATTAATAAATGTTCACCTTTTGATTATTGCCAATGCCTCTAGTATAGCATAGTAATTTTTAAACAATACTTGAGTTAAATAAAAGCAGCCAGAAGGCTGGGTTAAACATTTAACTCAACTGCCCATACTAACCCATATGTGACCCTGGACCACAAAACCTGTCATAAGGGTAAATTGAAAGTGAGATTTATACATAATCTGAAAGCTGAATAAATAAGCTTTCCACTAATGTATGGTTTGTTAGGATAGGACAATATTTGGTACAAACTATTTTAAAATCTGGAATCTGAGGGTGCAAAATAAAAAAAAAAAAGAGAAAATCATCTTTAAAGGTGTCCAAATGAAGCTCTTAGCAATGCATATTACTAATCAAAATGAAAAATTAACAAATATCTTCATGGAACATGATCTTTACTTAATATCCTAATGATTTTGGAATAAAACAAAAATAGATCATTTTGACCCATACAATATATTTTTGGCTGTTGCTACAAATATACCTGTGCTACTTAAGACTGGTTTTGTAGTCCAGGGTTACATATTAATAACAACTATGTAGGAATAATAATAATAGAAACTTCAGAAAATAAAAACTAAAAATTTAAAATATATAAAATATCTGAATTACACTAAAAACACTTGTATCTAAAAGTAATACAGTTAATAACACTTTATCTAAATATTATTAGCAACATAAAGTCACACTCTTATACAATTTCCTTAATTATCAACAAATTGCTAAAATAATGACTACAATAACATTTTTGTTAAAGCATCTTAAGCGTACCATTCAGAGCAACATCCTGTCCCACTCCACCCTCCGTAGACGGCAGAATGTGAGAAATGTGAGAACTTTTCATTGTCTCATTAAACATGTAATTAGGAAGTAAACTGTCCTGACCGGCTGGAGGGAGTGCCCTCTCATGTACCCCGCCTAGTGATGTTGCGGACCATGTGTAGACAGGCACAGGAAGGAGACACACATGTTCAGCCGCCTCAATTACAGTCGCACGCTCTGATCTGGGCTTCTTGAAAACACAGTCACATGGTTTGAAAAGAAAAAAAGGCGAGAGGAGGAGGAAGTCGCGACCGGATAGAAGCATGCTTACCTGGCAAAGTGTTAGTCTTACGTTATACTCACACCCCACTGTCACCAATGAATTCACCTGACACTTCTGTGCACTTGGGCACCTGTTGGAGGAACTGACTTGGCCGGTGCGGCCCGCGAAAAGGACATGACACAGAACGGCACTGTAGCCGGCAATGGCACTCATACAGATTCTCTCAAAATTGTGATCGTCGGAGATGGAGGTTGTGGAAAAACATCTCTGCTTATGGTCTACGCCAAAGGAGATTTCCCTGAGGTAAGCTTTTTGATGATTATTAAACACACAATTACAATTTTGAGGGGGTTCATGTTGGAAATGCTTGACTTTACAGTTTTTCATTTTCTATGCGTTTTTTTACTTTAATTCTGAGGGTAGTTACAGAAACAACCATTTTTAAGAGAAGGAAACATTGCAAAATGTATAGCAGTCATTTGCACAACATCCTCAGCAAGTTTTTCCACTCCCAGACAGTAATTTTATTTTCTGCCTACGCCTTGACTGTGTCTTGTAGAAACAAGAATGTTTCTTAATGCACCATCATCCACTACATGCCAGTATTTGCCTAATTTTATAATGGTGTTCAACAGAAATACGCTCCGTCTGTGTTCGACAAATATGTCACCACCGTCTCCTATGGAGGGAAGGACATTCAGCTGAATCTCTACGATACGGCAGGTGAGTTTTTACAGACTCCAGACACACCTCAGATTCCAATCACGCTATTCTTTTCAGTGACACACTTCATTGATTAAATATTTAGGCAGGAATGTTGAGTGAAAAGGGTGTGAGGCCGTTAGTAATAGTTTTCATACCTGTCATCCTTGAGGTCATGTCACATGCATGCTTTGATAATTATATTATTATATTATAATGTTTTTTTTTTAAATTGTTTTTGTTTTGAATTATTTTGTGAGATCTTTATTATTATTATTTTTTACAAGATTTTTGTCCTTATTTATTAACATCTAAGGCCATACTGTATAAATTCCCTACAGTGTAACACAGCGTTTACTTGGAATAAATGACATGTTGGCCATTGTGAAATATTCGTATTCTAAGTATCACCCTCCAGTTTTTAACCTGTGGCTTGTTGGGCCAGAATCTGTCTGCGGATGTGGTGCAACATGCTAAAAGCCACTACTGAATGTGTAACGCAGATGTTAAAAGTGTGGATGAACACTGCATATATATACACAATTTGAATAATTTAATTAATTATTTAGATTTAGTACTTTAATTAACATGTACATGGCTGTTCAAAAGTTTGGGGTCGGTAAGATTTATTTCTTTATTTATTTTATTTATTTTTTTTTTGGATGGAGTGAGTATTCAGGAAGTATACATTAAATTAATCAAAAGTGACAGTAAAAACATTTGTAATGTAACAAAAGATTTCTGTTTGAAATAAACACTGTTCTTTTTAACTTTCTATATTCATCAAAAAATCCTGAAAGTATTGTGGTTTCCATAAAATATTAAGGAGTGTTTTTAACGTTTGATATCTGATCATGTGACTCTGAAGACTGGAGTAATGATGCTGAAAATTCAGCTTTGCATCACATAAATAAATTATATTTTAAAATATATTCTAATAGAAAACAGTTATTTTAAATCAGAATAATATTTCAAAATATTACTGTTTTACGGTATTTTTGATTAAATAAATGTAGCCTTGGTGAGCATAAAATACTTTTTTCAAAAAGGTAAAATAAAATTATACAGACCTCAAACTTTTAGACAGTAGTGTATTTTTGTTAAATGTATATATACAAAGATGTAATTACAGAAAAAACTATTACAGTTGTTTTTAAAGCCTCAAATTGGTTAGAAAACAGTTATTTTAAATCGTAATCATAATTCAAAATATTACTATTTTTTCTGTATTTTTGATAAAATAAAAGCAGCCCTGGTGAAGATAAAATATGCTTTTCAAAAAGATAAAAAATGTAAACTTTTAAACAGTAGTGTATTGTTTTTTTAATATAAAAAAATGATAGTTTTAGAAAAAAGTTATAGTTGTTTTTGAAGCTTCAAACTTGTTGAAAATGGAATATTTGAGTTAATATTTGAGTCATATTCTAGTTAGTTTTCAGAACTGCACATTTAGGAACTACAGGGTATATATTTATATTTTGAGTCTATTTTTACAGTGAATATATTGCCATAGAATAAGGAAGTTTAATTTTCATTAATCACACTGATCGTCAGACATTTTGCACATTGTTCTTTTTAACTTTCTATTCATCAAAAAATCCTGAAATTATTATGGTTTTCTCAAAATTTTAAGCAGCATTTGATATTTGATCATGTGACACAATGATGCTGACAATTCAGCTTTGTATCACAGGAATAAAATACATTTTAAAAAATATTCTACAATATCAAAATCAAACAATAATTTTAGACAGCAGTGTATTTTTGTTAAATGCATATATACAAAGATGTTGCTGCAGAATAAAACTATAATATTTGCTTTTTAAAGCCTCAAATTGGTTAGAAAACAGTTATCTTAAATCATAATAATAATAATTCAAAAGATAAAAAAGGTGTTTGTGTGGTTTTTTTTTAAATATCAAAAAATTATAGTTTTTGAAAAAAGTTATAGTTGTTTTTGAGGCTTCAAACGGTTTGAAAATGGAATATTCAAGTTAATATTTGAGTTATATATTTATATTTCTAGTCTATTTTTATAGTGAATATATAGCCATAAGTTATATAAGTTATTCATGCTCATCATCACACATTTTGC
This sequence comes from Labeo catla, assembly GCA_012976165.1. NCBI lineage: Eukaryota > Metazoa > Chordata > Actinopteri > Cypriniformes > Cyprinidae > Labeo > Labeo catla. Next base: position 282,793 of record VONZ01000169.1, read on the forward strand.
ACATTGTTCTTTTTAACTTTCTATTCATCAAAAAATCCTGAAAGTATTATTGTTTTCTCAAAAATATTAAGCAGCATTTGATATTTGATCATGTGACTCTGAAGACTGGAGTAATGATGCTGAAAATTCAGCTTTGCATCACAGGAATAAAAAAAAAAAAACTATTTTAAATCATAAAAATATTACTGTTTTTACTGGTTTTGATTAAACAAATGCAGCCTTACACCAAACATATTACGAAAGAATAAGGAAGTTAAATTTGTATTGATCACACTGATCGTCAGACATCTTAGACCTTATTTGGAATGTCACGCATTCTTGTTTTGATCTAACCGTCGTCTCGTTTACTGCCACTGACCTCGGTGAACCCCTGACGTCTGTACAACCTGAATTTCTCCACAATAAGTTCTGTGAAATGCTTTTTTTGTGTCTGAATTGAACTGCATGTTTAGTAATCGAGCTGCTTATCAGGCTCATACTGCTGCCTGGACCTTCTTTGCCTCTCAGGAACAGGATGTTGAAGCCAGGATGTGGTTTTCTACCACATCTCGGTTTTTCGTCAAAATACTTTGTTCATAAAATACGACATACAGGAAGAAGCTGTATATGGTCAGAAGTCTTGTTTAGATGCACTCTGCCATAGAAACACATAATGCAGTGTGATAAAATGACGTCATTTCCTTCTAATCTGTTTATTGACAGGCCAAGAGGACTACGATCGCTTGAGGCCTCTGTCGTATCAAGAAGTGAACCTGGTTCTCATCTGCTACGACGTGACAAGTCCGACGTCGTTCGACAATGTCACCATAAAGGTAAAATCATCTGCCTTCAGTTGAGAATGAAACTGAAGTGTTTGTCAGGTGAAAGTCTGTTGTAACTTTGTTTGCTGACAGCTGATAAACTTTGACCTGAACAGTAGATGATTCCAGATGGACCACCTTTAAAAACAAACAGTATTTCTGGAAGCTTTCTGCCGTGTCAGTTCAGAGGAATGTGCCGAGCCCTGTTTAAATAAAGGCACAGCGTTCATAGCGTCCTAAAGATAGATGCAGTACAGTAATACTCCATTAAGGAAGACCAGAACGTGTATTTATATAAAAGAAGAAGTTCAGGTTTAACCGTTCATTCCCTCTTCCCCTACAGTGGTACCCAGAGGTCCGTCATTTCTGCCGTGACGTCCCTATTATATTGATAGGGTGCAAGACGGATCTGCGAAAGGACAAAGAGAAGATGAGGAAGCTCAAAGCTTTAGATCAGGCGCCAATTACCTACCTCCAGGTTGGCATTACATTGACGTTCATTCATTAAGCAGACATTTTTATCCATAGTGAGCGCTCAGACTAATAAAAACAAGTCATATTATGTCAAGTTTACATTTTATAATTTGTTATTTTTAATGCTAAAAACACTATTCACACACACATTTAGTGTTAAAAACAGTTGTGCTGCTTGATATTTTTGTGGAAACCATGGTACTTTTTTCAGAAAGTTCAAAAGAATTTAATATTTATGAAAAATGTTTAATATTAATTAATTAATATTTAAATCAGTTTGTACAGGTAGATGTATGTCCATTTTATTTTGGTGTAAACAAATGTGCTGTCTTTTTTTCAATATAAATTTAATTCATCCCTGCTGAATAAAAGTATTTATTTTATTTAAAAAAAATAAACCAATTATATTACACCAATGTAAAAATAAACATAAATATACATATAAATGTATATATATGTATAAATAAAATAAATATAATTTTTATATTACAATTTTTATTTATTAAAATATTTATTCATATGTATATATTTTTTACATTTACATTTTTTATGTTAAAAAATAAACTTCTTTTCCTGTTACTTTTGATTAATTAAATGCATACCCGCCGAATAAAAGTAAAATATTTTATTTAAAAACAACAACAACAACAACAACAACAACAACAAAAACTCAACGTATTGACCCCAAAATTTGGGAATCGTAGATATATATTTTTATTTAATGTTTATTTTTATATTGGTGTAAACGAAGTACTGTCACTTTTGATTTATTTAATCCATCCCTACTAAATAAAAGTAATAATTTCATTATTTTTAAATAAGTATTGACCCCAAAATTTTGAATGGTAATCATATATTTTTAAAATATACATTGTTTCATATTTATTTAATATTTTTATTTATTTATTTTTACAATTTTTTGTTTATTTTTTTTAATATTTTAATGTTCATAGTTATTTATTACATTTTTTTTTTACATTTATATATTAATGTTTATTTTTTATATTGGTGTAAATGAATTTACTGTCACTTTTAATTAATTTAATGCATCCTTGCTGAATTAAAGTATTAATAAAAAAAACTAATTTTTAAAATATTTATTTTTAATATTTATTTTTATATGTTTATGTTTATTTTAGTATTGGTGTAAATTAATTTAATGGATCCCTGCTGAATAAAAAAATATTAATTTCAATAAAAAAAAAAAGAAAAAACATATGGATACCAACATTTTGAATGTTAGTTATATATTTTTTAAATATATTTTCTAAAATATTAATTTAATATGAATTTATTTATTTTACAATTTATGTATGTTTATTTTATATTGGTGTAAACAAGTTTACGGTCACTTTGGATTAATTTAATGGATCCCTGCTGAATAAAAAAATATTAATTTCATTAGAAAAAAGAAAAGTCAAACTGATATCAAAATTTTCAATGGTAGTTATGTTTTATAAAATATTAAAAGTTGTATAAAAGTATTAATTTCATTAAAAAAAGTATTGCCCCAAAATTTTGAATGGTAGTTATATATATATATATATATTTTAAATAATATTTTTTTTTTTTACATTTATTACTATGTCTGTTTTTATATTGGTGTAAACAAATTTACTGTCACTTTTGATTAACGTGATGCTTCCCTGCTGAATAGATGTATTCATTTAATAATAAAAAAAAAAGTATTGACCCCAACATTTTGAATGGTAGTTATATATATATATATATATATTTAATCATACGTATATTTTTATATTGGAGTAAACAAATTCGCTGTCACTTTTGATCAGTTTAATGCACCCTTGCTGAATAAACATTTAATAAGTGTGTGTGTGTGTTTACTGAGTAACCAACCTTCAGTATCTTGTTCTTAGGGTGAAGCGATCCAGAGGCAGATGAATGCTGAGGTCTACCTGGAGTGTTCGGCTAAATATAGAGAAAACGTAGAAGACATTTTCCGAGAGGCGACCAAGCGAGCGCTAGCGGCCAGGGCTAAAGCCAGACATCTCCGCAAGAAGAAGAAGCGTTGCACCATCCTGTGACCGTTGCCAGAAGGAACACACTTGTTCAAGTGTTGTATATATAAACTAGGATATTTTGTAAACATTCCGGAACCATCTGCAAAGCTTCTCACAATTGTTTAAGCTTTCTCGAAGGAATATTTTTCAAGACATGTGGTGTGCGTTCTCTCACAATCTGCCCACCAGGCAAGGCTTACTTTGACAGAGGTCACCGGCGTGTGTGATAAGTCTGTAATGGTCCACGCCACATCTTTCTGCTGGTGTTACTGATATGACCTGATGGAATTTCGTTTTCCACGATTGCGGATGCAATAGGAGATGGAAAAACTGCTGCTGATGTCTCAGGGATAACTATAGCCTACATAGAACATGGTCACATTGTAAATTCGGTAAAAGTCTGTGTTATTTAGCGCACAACTTACTTAAGCAACAACCATTATGTTACACTGGGTGTAACATATTTGTGTTGTGCAATTCATGTCATCAACTTACGCAGTAGTTGCAGCTTTTAAAATTTGAGTTACAGTATTTTCTATTACATAAGGCTTTCTGAACAAAAAAAAAGCACTGTGGTGTACAAAAAAAAAAATCCTGGGGATTTATAGAAATATCACCATTATGACATTTGAACTGGATTTTCACTTGTTTCTTTCAGTACTGGGTTGTTTTATTGTATGTCTAACTTTTTCATATCTCACAAAGATGCCAGAAAGTGTTCAATTATCTGTGTGAAAGCCGCCTGAATGTTGACTGCACAAATAAACCCGTGATATTTTAAGTTATATATTGTGCATACATGCGTTTAGGTGTTTTGTAAACCATGTGTGAAACCGGAAAAAGTCGTTAATAAAATTCTGTAGCTCTTTAATACAGCTGTGTGTTCGTTATCCATCGGCACAAAGATACTTTACATTTTGGATGGCGCAATTTTCAGACATTAGCCAGACATATGGGTGAAAATCAAACTTGGTCAAAATACGAGAGTGATGTTGTTGTGGTTTGCGAGTTTGCTCCTGCTTAGCAGGATGCGACTGCGGTAACGGAAGCCTCCAAATACTGCTGCGTGTCACGGCTAAGAAGCTAAGAATGAAATGCTACTTCAGCACGAAATATTTATTTACTGATAACTTCATTGAAGCTACGCTGAACTTTTAGTCAATTACTTTATTTAAATAAACTGTTTCTAATGATAAATATCTATATTATATACACTACCAGTCAAAAGTTTTTAAACAGTAAGATTTTTAATGTTTTTTTTTTTTTAATGGAAGTCTCTTTTGCTCACGGAGCCTGCATTTATTTGATCCAAAGTACAGAAAAAACATTACAATTTTGAAATATTTTTACTATTTAAAATAGCTGTTTTCTATTTGAAAATATTTTAAAATGCTATTTATTTCTGTGATTTCGAAGCTGAATTTTTAGCATCGTTACTCCAGTCACATGATCCTTCAGAAATCATTCTAATATTCTGATTTGCTGCTCAAAAACATTTATTATTATTATTATCAATATTTTTTTCGGATTCTTTGATGAACAGAAAGATCCAAAGATCAGCATTTATCTGAAATAAAAGCTTATTTAACATACACTATACCATTCGAAAGCTTGGAGTCAGTATTTATTTATTTATTTATTTATTTTAGGGAAAGAAATTCTAAAAATTAATACTTTTATTTAGCAAAGATGCTTTAAATTGATGATAAAGACATTTATAATGTTACAAAAATTCTATTTCAGATAAATGCTGTTCTTCTGAACTTTCTATTTATCAAAGAAACCTGAAAAAAATTCTACTCAGCTGTTTTTAGTATAATAATAATAATAATAATAATAACAATAATAATAATAATTTTTTGAGCAGCAAATTAGAATAAAAGAATGATTTCTGAAGGATAATATGACTGGAGTAATGTTGCTAAAATTCAGATTTGAAATCACAGGAATAAAATATATATATAAAATCTATTCAAATAGAAAGCAGTTATTTTAAATAGTAATAGTAAAATATTTTAACATTTTTCTGTTTTTGCAAAGGATCAAATAAATGCAGGCTTGGTGAGCAGAAGAGACAAATCTTGGTATGTTATGTATATCTATTTATATGTAACACACAAATATAATTACAAATAAAACAGTAACCATTAAAAAAGCTCTAGAATTGGACATAATAATAGCTAGACAGATCTATTTTCAAGATTTCCTAAGCAACTATTTTACCAACTTCAACCACACGCCCCGCCCCCTTTCCCCACCGCCATTAACAGCTCAAATGATTGACAGGCTGAAATGGATTCTGATTGGCTAAAATGTCGCGGGCCGCTCCTCTGTTGTTGACTGATAGTGCTGTAGTAAAGCCAGATTTCAGTATTGTCTGTCAGATTGTTTGAACATATTATGTTCTTAATAACAAAGAGGAACATTTTATTTGATGGTTTTCTAAATAAACGAGTAAATAATACACAGAACTCGCTTGTAGCACTTATTTCACCCACAGAAACTCTAAGTAGAAGCACATGCTTCACTCTTGCGCTCTCTGGTGGTGAAAGCCTAGCGTTAATAGATTTTCACAAGAGGCCACACCGATTGCATCAGATTGAATTTATTTGCTCTATCGCAACAGAAGGTGAATAGAAATCCAGTTTATTATCTAATCGTCCCTTTGGAAACCTCCTTTCCCTCCAGTCTGAAGGCTTATTTTACGTTCAAGCGAAAAGTGCAGGTATTTCGTTCGACACAAAACACTGACGAAATCACATTGTGAATTGTGGCAAGTGTTAGCATGATTTACGCAGTGGTTACTTGTGCAATAAAGCATTTCCCAACATGAGAAATGCCTTTAATTACAGCGTTTTGCTTTAGTTCACAAAGCCCATGAAACTCCAAACGACTTGTAACACTTGGGTTCTAGGCTAAACTAAACTAAACCAGGTGTAAACAGGCAAAGGAGAGCATTAAGGCAAACAAATAAACCAGTAACCAAATGCAACATCTGTCACTACTTGCCTTTCATCACATAGGCCTTGTCTGCAAACTCCATGATGGTAAACCATGAAAAACATTTCTTTGACAAACAAAAGAATGTTTTTTTTCCTTTGACATAGTCATTTAAAGTAACAGAAACACATATTGGTTCATCTGATTACTTGTACTTCTAACAGTTTTCATTTCACATTAGATGTAGTTCAACATTATTCTGACTTACAACGCAGTTACATGTCTATGCTTTGAATACAACTACCAAACAGGTGAAAATAACAAGGCAGGAGAAAGGGGATGCTCCTAATGTACTAGAAAGTGTTACCGGAGCTTTATTGCCATCTTTAAGAATACATATCTACTTTTATAAGGTGTCAGGGAATATCATGTGACCCTAAAATAAACATGTAGATGAGTTTTGGAGAAATTTTGCAGTACTTGCTCACCAACGGATCCTTTGCAGTGAATGGGTGCCGTCAGAATGAGAGTCCAAACAGATGATAAAAACATCACACTTCAGTCTATCAATTATTGTCCTGTGAAACAAAAAGCTGCATGTTTGTAAGAAACAAATCCATCATCTGTGCATATTTCTCTTTTGATTCAGATGAGAAAATGTTCACTGCTGAAAGCAGTTTTATGGATAATTAATCAATTGTTAATTGATGGACTGGAGTCGTGTTTTTAATCAGCTGTTTGGACTTTCATTCTGACGGCACCCATTCACTACAGAGGATCTGTTGATGAGCAAGTGATGCAATGCTAAATTTCTCCAAATCTGATTAAGGAACAAACTCATCTGCATCTTTGATGGCCTGAGGGTGAGCAAGTTCTAATCAAATTTTTATTTTCGAGTGAACTATTTCTTTAAATCAAGAATTTGGCCTTGCTCAATCACTCGTAGCAGCAAGCCACGACGTGCAAAACACACCTTTCCCTTGAAGTGTCATTGCATCAGTGCTTTCCCAAATACGTAACATAAGCTTCAGCTAAAATGCCTCATATGAGAACAAGTACTTTAATCACTATCCAGCTTTTTAAAAAAACCATAAATCCCTTTGAGATGCTGCAATCTGCAGCCTTCTCCAGCCTTCCTGCTGCGTTGCATAAAGTTTAAATGTGGCTTATTGTAAACATATCCATGCACAGGAACAAAACAAAAGTGAATTGAAGTCTCACTTATTGAGTATACAGTGTCTGAAGGTTGTCAGTGGTGTCTAACCCAAACATTACCCTCTAACTGCTGTGATTGCATTAATAAGAGCAAAAACAACATGGCAGATGATAGGGCAACGTGACACGAAATCTTGAGCTTCACGGACGCTGCTGAAACGAGTTCGGGGAGACGTCAACATCTACCTCCAACCCTCTCCAAACAGCTCGTGGGACGCGATTCCGATAGACGAAACAGTTTTGTGCGCTTTCAAGTTCAGTTCTGTGAGCTCCACACTGGCCTCGCTGCGTATGAAATCTTCCATGTGGCGTCTCGTCAGTTATTTTTGACCTTTTCTTTGTTCTTGTGGAGCTTCTGGTGGACCACTTTCAGAGTAGTGAGGAAATTTCCAAGGAACAGGACGAGGAACGTCAAGGCCAGCATGAACACCTGAAAAATTGAACATTTAAGTGCAAACATCAGTTTGCAATACTGGCAAAATTAGTAACACTAATTAATAATATTTGGGCTTCTGAGCAATAATAGTGATGTTTGACAACTTCAGCCAGTCTCTTTACCTGCCATTCCTTGCAGTCATCACGGGCAGATAGCTTAAAAAGAGTCACAGCATTGTACAGCTGCCAAAACTGACCAGAGGAGAAAAAAAACCAACACAATTATCTTATATGCCTATGTATTGAATCAATATATATTACTGTTCAAATGTTTAGGGTTGGTCATTTTTTTTTTAAATGTTTTTAAGAAAAACAGCTCACCAAGCCTACATTCAAGGTTTTTGAACAGTAAGATTTTTAATGTTTAAAAAAGTCTCTTCTGCTCACCAAGCCTACATTTATTTGATCCAAAGTACAGTAAAAACTATAAAAATTTGAAATATTTTTACTATTTAAAATAACTGCTTTCTATTTGAATATATTTTAAAATGTAATTTATTCCTGTGATTTCAAAGCTAAATTTTTAGCATCATTACTCCAGTCACATGATCCTTCAGAAATCATTCTAATATTCTGATTTGCTGCTAAAAAAATATTTATTATTATTATCATCTTGTTGAAAACAGCGAGTATAATTTTAAGCTTTTTTGTTTGATGAATAGAAAATTCAGAAGAACAGCATTTATCTAAAATAAAAAAATAATTTATAACATTATAAATGTCTTTATCATTATTTTTGATCAATTTAAAGCATCCTTGCTAAATAAATGTATTAATTTCTGTACTTTTTTGCTAAAAAAAAAAAATTCTTTTTATTTCAAATAATGCTGATCTTTAGATCTTTCTATCATCAAAGAATCCTGAAAAAGTACTCAGCTATTTTAAATATTATTATTATTATTAATAATAATAATAATAATAAATAACTAGCAAAATAACAAATAAAGGCTTGAGTAGTGATGCTGAAAATTTTGTTTTGATCACAGAAATAAAATCATATTTTTAAAATATATTCAAATAGAAAACTGTTATTTTAAATAGTACAAATATTTCAAAATTGTACTGTTTTTGCTGTATTTTGGACCAAATAAATGTAGCCTTGGTGAGCAGAAGAGATGTCTTTAAAAAAAACCATTAAAAGTCTTACTGTTCAAAAACGTTTGACTGCTACTGTATTTGACCAAAAATACAGTAACAACAGTAAAATTATTAAATATTATATCAATAAGAAATATTATACAGCAACTTATAATAACAGTTTTCTGTTTTAGAACATTATAAAATGTATAAAGTTTATTCCTGTGATGCAAAGCAAAATTTTTAGCTCCAGTCTTCAGTCACATGATCCTTCAGAAATCATTCTAATATGTTGATTTGCTGCTAAAGAAACATTTCTGATTATCAATGTTGATAGAAATCTGTAGTAGCATTGTAAATGTCTTTACTGTCACTTTTGATCTATTTGATGTGTCTTTGCTTAATAAAAGTGCTAAAACATTTAAAATCCACACAGTTGCATGTTATGAACTTCATTGATGTCATACTTTAAAATGCATGAAACCTTTCATAGAAAACTTATCTTTAAGGTGACTAATGTTGCATAAAAAAAAATCCATGAAAAATAAAAGGAAACACTTAAGTGCTGATACTCACATGGCCAAAGAATAGAAATGGAAGGAGGAATGTAAGCCCCCTCCACATCCATGATTGAAAGCCCTCTGTAAGAGTAACATGAGAGGTCAGTATGAGCTCTGACTTCAGGCCAAACGTGTAACATCTGCGGTGTGAACTGATGACATCAGCCAGATCAACATTTCTTCCGTGATTTAAATCTGTCACGATTCTTACCCACTGTCAGGTCCAGCTGGTTTCTTTCCCCCAGAGCCCGTAACCGATACAAGCAGCCGCTCTGATAATAATACTGAAGAAACTGCACACAACCTGCCAGAGAAACAAACACCATCATAACAACAAACAGACACATAAAAACCACACTGACCAGCTATTATACTCACTCTGATAGATGGAGAAAGCCAGGAACTGACTTCTGAACATCTGATACATTGGACCTTCCGGCCTTAAAAGACAGAAATAGAGTGGTGATGAAATACAAGCTAGGGATGGGGAAAAAATTATTCAATTATATGATTTGTGGCCTAAACACTTACCATGTCAACATAACACCTGATAAAAAGGTTGAGACGTAGTGATGTGACACCCACCAGCCTTTAATTCTAAAAGAAATAATAAATAAAATGTAAATCATAACCATTCGTCATAATGCAATAAATAAAATTACATAAATTAAAAGATAAATTACAACAAAATAGACAAAAACAACCAAACAAATATCATAGCCAAACATACAAACACTAATACAACAACCAAATAATTAAAAAAACCTATTAAATAGTACAACCAAATAAATAGACACTTAAACAAAGCACTACAACCAACTAATTACACAAAACAAATACAATACCACTACCAAATATGTATAAACAAACAAAATACTACAATCAAATAAATAAATAAACAGACAAATCTAAAAAAAAAAAAGTAATATACATATAATATAAAAAAGGTATAAACAAAAGACTACAATCAAATAAATTAACAGACAAATAAATAAAAAATAAAATGCTATAAACAAACAAATAAAAAACAGTTCAACAACCAAATAAACAAAAACAATTCAACCAAATAAATAAATAAACAACAAACCCACATCCAAATAAATAAACTAGCAAACTAGCAAAATACTACAATCAAACTAATGAATGGACTAAATAAATAAATACAATAAATAAACAAAAAAAAAAAAAAACAAAAAAACGAAATAAATAAACAGACAATCAAAAAAAGTTGAAAGTTGTACAACCTAACAAATACACAAGACAAACAAAGTATAAACAAGACTACAATCAAATAAATAAATAAACAAAGAAATAAAAATAAAATGCTACAATAAATAAACACAAAAACACCACACCAAACTAAATTCCACAACCAAAGAAATACAAACAAGACTACAATCAAATAAATAAATAAATAAATAAATAGACAAAAACACCAAAAAATAAAATGTTTAACCAAACAAATAAATAAACACACAAAAACAAACATCCAAAGTAAATTTCACAACCAAATAAATACAAATAAAAAGAAACAAACAACATTCCACAACAAAATAAAGAAAACAAACAAAATAAATGAAACAAACAACAAAAATATCCACAAACAAATTAATTAAAAACAAAAGCAAAATACTACAACCAAACAAACAGGAAAAAATATATATATATATATATATATATATATATATATATATATATATATATATATAAATGAATAAAATACTGCAAACAAACAAACAACAAATAAAACACTACAACCAACCAAACAAAACAGTAAAAATAATAATAATAAAAAAAAGTTAATTTTACCTTAAGCATTTTGTCTCAAAATAAATTGTTTATTGATAGAATAGAGAACAGAGAAACACTGGAAAGACAGATTTGAGCCTGCATCTCCCACAAGCACCACAGTTAACCATTACGTCACATTGACCGAATGTATTTTAAAGTGAACGTGAACTCACCGCGACCCATTGCTCATGAGGATGCTCTCTCTTATTGTCAATGTGCAATAATACCACACCAATAAAAAGTTGAATATTTCATCTGTAACCCTGTGAACGGGACATCCGCATGTTAGACTCCAACAGAACATTTTCCTCCTCAAAATAACATCAAATTCTTTCATCTTACCGGTAGTTGAGAAGGAAGAGGCAGGTAACGGCACCAAACATTAGTATTATAGTCATATAAAGTTTGAACTTCTCATACTCGTCCTTGTACGCAAACCTGTTTTGGAAAACACAAAATCAGTACATTTGTATTGGGAAATCACTCTCTGCTCAACGGACATGCTCACATCTGACTCACTTGGCTTGGTTACTGAGGAGCGTGACGTTCACATTTCCAAGGACCAAATTTAAGTACAATCTAAAAAAAAGAATACAGTAGAAGATAGTGGGATAGTAGAAAAGCCTCAAAACCAAACCGCACAACTGTGTATTACAAATATATTTGGACTGTGGTATTACAAATACCACAGTGAAGAACTAAAACTCACCCATTTTTCTTTGGCAAATAGGCCTCCATGTCAAAAAAGACATTTTGCCTTTCTTTAATTTGCACCAGCAGGTCGTTTACCACCTCCGTTTCTTTTTCATTGCAAGTTTTCGTACACCTGTTTTCAACAAATGAGAAAAATTATTCGGTTACATTATTGTGCATGTGTTCTCAAGATGTTTAGTAACACCTAAAACCTGGGTCATACTTATGAAGACTTTGCTTGAGGTCTTTCAGGCCTTTTCTTTGCTTGCTAATGGCACTGCTGCATATCGCCTGCAGGTTCGTCAGCTCCTCCAGCTTCTGTCTGTAGACTTTGTGCGTTTCCTAACATACAAAGCAAACGGGATAGTCAAAATAAAATCATAATCGCTTCCTAATACATGCATGACCTTTCAATGGGCACATGGCATCCTCTGGATGCTCCATTTTAAGCTCGAGGCATTTTAAACATGAGAAGGGCGTTTTAAACATGGGCCAGTCTATTCTATCAACCCTAACTGGGTCCATAAACAGATGACAGCTGAGTGATGATGAATACTAACATATGCAGCTACAATGGTATTTACATGGCTTTATATCAGATGGCAATACTATGGGCTTCTGTGGTTTGTAACGTAGCACTAAATTTTACTTTACGTTTTTACATGGTACTCCAATGTAATTACAAAAATACCAGGGTATTCCCATGGCATATATACAAAAAACACAGTATTACCATGGTACCATTCCCTAAAAAGCACTTTTTTGGTAGTATTCAAAGCCCTGGAACTTCATGAACCACTGCATAGAGCTTCACCATCTTGTAATCTAACTCTGTCTATCATCAATCGATCATATGATAATTTGTATAGTTGAGCAACAACTCTTGGTTAACATCTAACCTGGTTTAACCAGTTAAATTCTTGAATCATTATCATTCCTAAATCACTAACACGTCACATTTATTCAAACCACAAAATACACGAATATAACGCTAGTAATTTTACCATGTTTTATAGAACTGATGCTGGTTAAACACACATGTACAGTAACAAAAGAGAATCAGTTCATCTGATGAGCTAAAGCCTGTTAGCCGCGTCATAAACATCCAAAACAGACACGTTTGTTTCCTTACTAACACGAGATTCATCTCTCAGCTGTCGGAGGACAAATATAATACCTATCCGTTCAGTTCAAACCTGTAATTGCTGATATTCTTGCTCTATTTCTGTCCATTCACTTTGACATCTCTCCAGTGACATTGTACCCGTCTGCGCTGGCACTGGCGCTGCTCTACCGCCCACTGCCGCTAGTTGGCGCTCCCGCTATTTATACAAGCTCCGCTTCTTCACGCGTCCACCAATCACAGGCGAGCGTAAGATTCCAAAGACGACATCGCCACCTAATGACTGGGAGCGTCAGCGAATATAAATACTGTAATAATCGAGGCTTGTTGCTACGTTACCGTACACGAATTCCTTTGACAGGTCAGTCGTAAACTATTAAAGTTTAAATATAATTGTTTATGGGCGATTTAAATGTATTTAAGTGATTTAAATGGTGAATGCTGTCGCAGGTAAGGTCTGAGCAGGTATGATTAGCTGTTATTGTGTTTACAAATTGTAAGCGCAAAAATACTTACAAAAGTACGTTACTATAGTGCTAGCATGTTCTTGCTAATAATATTTGTGACCCTGGACCACAAAACCAAAACCAAAACATATAGTGTATTGTTGGCTGTTGCTACGAATATACCTATGTTACTTATGACTGGTTTTGTGGTCCAGGGTCACATTTTAATGATACCGTCATCTTTTCTTGTGCAGTATGCCCTTCTTGAAGAAACCCCAAACTAAAGAACCGCTTGTAAAACTTTGGGACAAAAAGGCCCAGAAATGTGGGCCGCATCACACTGTGTATTCTGTCAATGGAGATCAATACACAGGCGGGTGGATGGATAATAAGAAACATGGTAATATTTAATGGATTGAATATTTAATGTCATGTTTTAAACATTATAGGCCTTGAGGATCACCGTAAGAAGCCTGGCAGTTTTAATGGACAAGCCTAATTTAATTTACTTTGTTATTTAGATGTCTTCTGCAGATTACATTATGTGTTCCTAGGAAACGCTGCTTATGAAAGCTTGATTTGGCAGAATGATTTTCCCCTCTGTTAACAAAATGTTCCTGAGCTAGCTTTTACTCTGATAAGGAAAAGGAACACAGGTTTGGAAGAAAACAGGAATGATCTATGATGGTGACTGGAGGTGCGGAAAGAGAGAAGGCTATGGGACCCTGAGCAGGACGGACCCTGAAACCAAAGAGTATGTGAGGGTTTATGTCGGTTCTTGGCGAAATGACAAGAAGGAAGTAAGTATCAAACACTGTTTGCTATCATGCTGTCCACAGTTTCCACAAATAAATTGTCGGCCGTTCGTTCAAAGGGTGCTGGAACGTGTTTCTACAGTCTGTCTGCTTTCTATGAGGGACAGTGGAAGGAGGATCAGAGAAGTGGATGGGGACGGATGCAGTTTGAGAACGGGGAGCTGTATGAGGGAGAGTGGCTGAATGACAAACAGCACGGACAGGGTTTGCTTCTGCTAGGTACTGATTTAAAACTGTTTGCAAATGAGCCAGCCTGGTGGAGCACACAAAAACACATCCAGATCTCTCACATTTAATCACAAAATATTTTTAAAATATGAAATATAAAAAAATATATATTTTTGCATAAAGAAATTGATGCCTGTTTTTAGGAAAATAAACACTGCATTGTGTGCATTCTTTTCATACAGAATATATATATATTCTTAAAGAATAAATGAAAATCAGCATAAAATCATTACCACAAACACTACAGCTATATAAAAAATAATACTACATTATATATATTATATATTTAATTTAATGTCTATAATTATAAAGCGTAAATAATAATAAATTAAAATTCTTTATTTAGATTACATTTTATATAGAGAAATGCACTATAATTATGTCATAGTAATTACATATATATATATATATATATATATATATATATATATATATATATATATATATATATATATATATTAAACATTATAATACATATATACTTATCATATATAATTATAATACAGTTATTTGGGCAATTCATCTTTTATGCATTATTATTTGGTATTTCTATAATAAATATAAGTGCTAATAAATGTATTATATATGATAGAAATATTAGCAAAATAAATAAAAATGAGCATTTTAAATAATATTATTATGCATACATTGTAATACATATAGTAATAAACGTATTTATTAAATAATTTATGTTTATATTAAATTATATACTTAAGGTTATATTAGATAATGCATGTATTTTGCATTATGGTAACTCAGTATTATATGTGACAAATAATAGTAGAAATTTTATTTTGTGTTACATTTTTTATCTAATACATTTTTAAAGTGCTAATAAACTAAAATATTTTATTTAGCATTAAAATGTATTTTATTAAATGTATTATATTTTATTATATATATATATATATATATATGAGATTATCATAAACATATCATAATACATACAATATTATAATACATATAATAATACATACTGTATGTTTATATTAAGTAATTTAAGTTTATATTTATATTAAATAATGCATGTTTTTTGCATTCTAGTAATTTTGTATTTATATATAATAATTAATAATAGAAAATTGATTTCACATTACATTTTTATATAATAATTTTTTTAATCAGCGCTATAACATTTTAAATCTTAATCTTAAATCTGCATTTTGCATTTTAAAAATTGCATTATGGTAATGAAAATTTGGGGGAAATTGCAAATAACGATGTAATGCAAATGATCTTAATGGTCCTTAAAATTGGCTTCATTTTCTGCAAAATAAAACATTTTTTGAGCTGTGAATCATGAACCAGACATTTAATATTTTTTTCTAAAGCTAATGGAAACCGCTTTGTGGGCAGCTGGAGCGACGGACAGAAAAACGGACACGGCAAGTTCTTCTACCTAGACAGAGGTCAGCTGTACGAAGGCTTTTGGGTCGACGGCGTTGCAAAGTGTGGAACCGTGTCTGATTTTGGGAGAGAAGCAGTGGTTAGACCGACAGTGTATCCAATTCCCAAGGTAAATGATTAATGCCGATGTTTGCTCATTTGCATGATTTCCATTTTAACAGTAATGCGTGAAGCATTACCGAGAAAACAAGCTTTCAGTCACAAGGTTCTGACCACTGCAACAGCAAACTGCTCAAAACGTTTTGTCGATTTGCATGGCTTGTTACCTAATGCAGATTCAAAAGCTCTGCTTTTACGTCCAAAGGTTTGCCTACAGGATTCACAGGCTGTGCTGATGGAGGCGCAAGCATATTTCAGTGAGGACAAGCAGGAATCAACAGAGACCACGATTCCAAGTCATACCGTTGCTAGGCAATATGTACCTTGACAATATCCTGAACTCAAGAAAACCAGACTAGAACAGTGAAATGCATTTTATCAACCCCTCACTCACAATAAAAACACCATACAAAAAAGCTGTTGGTACATTATGCATAAACAAGTATTTGCAAGAATGCATAAAAGAACACAAGGTGTTTGGTTAAAGTTGGCTTGATTAAGACTTTAATTAAAATGTATAAAACAGTGGGTTTTTAAATTCCAGCACATGCTGTGCACTGATATAAAGAGCCTCTGAATCAAACTTCACACACAATGGATGTAATTTCACATACTTTAGAAAAAAAAAAAAATCTATTTCAATTTGGCAATACTGAACATGTTAATCAAATGTTGGTTTAATCATTTTCGCTGATATATCTACACGCGTCAACAGGCCTCTGCTTAATAAATACTGTGTTTGCTAGCACAATCCTGCCCGTTCTTTAGCCGTGACGGCTCTAAGCACTCGAGTCCAACTTCGGAGTGAACAGAGGCCCCTTTAATGGGAAGCTGTTTCAAATACTACCAAAAAAGGGCAGACAAACGTTGATAAAGTGCCTTTGTTTCTACTAAGATGTGCGCTTTCGGGGAGTTCATTTAGGAAAACAATAAGACTGGTTTTTGGGCGAAGCCCTGATTCAGAACGCATGAGAGTTATTTGGTCAAGCGGACATAAAAGTGTCCCCTGCACTGTAGTAATGTCAAACACAGCCTCCGATCGGTGTTTAAAAAGTGTTTTTGTTATATAAACTCACGTCTGTAAGAACGTAGCTTGCCTTGTGTGAAACAAAAACTGTGTAACAGAATTGGCACAGCTGCCATACTGAAATAAAGGATTTTTACCTGTGGTGATTTAAAGGATTAGTGCACCCAAAAATGAAAATTTGATGAAAATGTACTCAACCTAAGGCCATCCGAGATGTAGAAGAGTTTGGAGCAGATTTGCTTGCTCACTTGCTCACCAGTGGATCCTCTGCAGTGAATGGGTGCCGTGAGAATGAGAGCTGATAAAAACATCACAATAATCCACAAGTAACCCACACCACTCCAGTCCATCAATTAATCTTGTGAAGTTCAAATCTGCATGTTTGTATGAAACATAACTTTAAACCATTGCTTAAATACTAGTTCAAAATTCATAAAAACACTTCCTCCATTGAAAAAGTCCATCTCCTGTTGTCCGTTCTCATCAAACTCCAACAAGATGTTTGTTTTAAACTGTTTTCGCATGTCGCTCATACAGTTGAGGTCAAAAGTTTAGAATCTGCAAAATATTAATTATTTTACCAAAATAAGAGGGATCATACAAAATGCATGTTATTGTTTATTTAGTACTGACCTGAATACGATATTTCACATTAAATTTGTTTACATACTGTGTAGTCCACATAAGGAAATAATAGTTGAATTTATAAAAATGACACATTTTAAAAGTTTATAACCCTTTAAGTCTTAATACTGTGATGTTACCTTAATTATCCACAGTTGTGTTTTTTGTTTAGTGATAGTTGTTCATGAGTTCCTTGTTTGTCCTGAACAGTTAAACTGCCTGCTGTTCTCCAGAAAATTCCTTCACGTCCCACAGATTCTTTGGTTTTCCAGCAGTTTTGTGTATTTGAACCCTTTCCAACAATGACTGTATGATTTTGAGATCCATCTTTTCACACTGAGAACAACTGAGGAACTTTTTGAATTTGAAGATCAGGGTAAATTTAACTTATTTTGTTTTCTGGATGTAACTATCTTCTGTAGCCTCTGAAGGGCAGTACTAAATAAAAAATATTTATGATATTTAGGCAAAATAAGAAAAATGTACACATCTCCATTCTGTTCAAAAGTTTTCAACCCCTGGCTCTTGATGCATCGTTTTTCCTTCAAATAAACAAAAATGCTAGAAATCCAAAGAATTTGTGGGACCTGAAGGATTTATCTGAAAAACAGCTGAACAACTCTCACTAAACAAAACAAAAAAACACAGCTGTGGATCATTCAGGTAACAACACAGTATTAAGAATCAAGCGTATGTAAACTTTTGAATAGGGTCATCTTTATAAATTCAACTATTATTTTCTGTTGTGGACTATATTCTGTGGACTATATTCTGTTGTGGACTTATATGTAAACATCTTTTATGTGAAATATCTTATTCAGGTCAGTATTAAATAAACAATAACATGCATTTTGTATAATCCCTCTTATTTTGGTAAAATAAATAACATTTTGCAGATTCTGAAAGGGGGTGTAAACTTTTGACCTCAACTGTAAACAGTGCTTGATCTGTGCATATTTCTCTCCTGATTCAGAGAGCCAATGTTTTCACTGGACAAAGCAATATTATGGATAGAGGACTCATATTTTAGTCATTTTTTAGTTATAAATGTATTAATGATGCACTTTTTTACATACAAACAGCTTTTTGCTTTTCAAGATGTTAACTGATGGACTGAAATGTGTGTGGATTACTTGTGGATTATTGTGATGTTTTTATCAGCTGTTTGGACTCTCATTCTGACGGCACCCATTCACTGCAGTTGATCTATTGGTGAGCAAGTGATGTAATGCGGAATTTCTCTAAATGTTCTGATGAAGAAACAAACTCATCTACATCTTTGATGGCCTGAGGGTGTGTACATTTTCAGAAAATGTTCATTTTTGGGTGAATTATTCCAATAAGAAGAGAAAAGAAAATATCTATAAAACATGCAGTGCATGCTTTCACAGTTATCACAGTCTGTTATAACTAAATCTAGCAGAAACAGTGGACAAATCCTGGACACGTATAAAACTGGACGCTTTGGTGTCCACATGCAACAGATAGATCAATACTATGTTCAAAAACACGATGTGTTGCAACACTTGACAAACCTAAAACATTAAACAGAAGCTCTTTCCCAAACTAGGGGTAAAGGGAACTGGGAGACTGTAAGGTAGACGCCTCCCCTCGATGGTCCAGTTCGTTCTGTAAGTCCTCCAACTCTTCCAACTCTTGAAACTGCCTGTCGGTCTTGTGGCTGACCAGCGAGCGGTAGAAATGCACGGCGAAGACGATAAAAACCAGGCCGAATGGCACCATGATGGAGGTAGACGTGATCGCAGCAGCCACCCCGGCGGATATAGTACCGTTTTTCTGGTCCTTGGGCTTAATGGGTAAAAACTTGACCCAGCACAGCAGGACCACCTCGGCTAGGAAGAGCAACGTTCCTATGACTGTGGAAAATGCCCAGGCTAGCTCGATGTGGCGATGCATTCGCTCATGTGGAGACTCCTTCACGGAGTTGAGGTTGTGCACGTTGCTGACCGCTTCGATGTTGGGCAGGATGCAGGTGCTCACCATGAGGGCGAACAGGTGGACGGCCACTAACACGGTGGTGCAAGCGCTGAAAGCAATGAGTAGTCCTGGGGGATAGTCGTGATTGGTGTCAAGCTGCACTTCCACCATAGCCACCTGTTGAACAAAAGGAAAACACCGGTAAAATACAGTCTAAACAAAAGTTGTACTGTAACATCAGTTATTATAATGAGAAGTTTTTAAACTGCATTTTCAATAAACAATTTTATGCAACACAAAATATACTAAATGTTGCTAGCTATAAATAGTACACTATACTATAAAGAAGCATTATTAAAAATTACATTATTTATTAATAGTAATAAATATGTAAGTAATATAAAAATAAATAACGATTTTATATTGATATATATATCTGTGTGAGAGTATATAAAATTATAAAAATCTAACAAAATCATTTACATTTATTATTAGTAATAAATATGCAAGTTATAATATGCAAATAAATACATTAAAATATTTGTGTGTGTGCGTGTGTATAAATCTAAATTATAAAAATCTATCATAAATAAAATAATTTACATTAGTAATAAATAAGCAAGCAATAATATGTAAATAAATAGCATAAGTTTAAATATTTGTGTGTGTGTGTGTGTATATATATAATATAAAAAACTAATAAAATAAAATAATTTACATTTATTTATTATTAGTAATAAATATGCAATATGTAAATAAATAAGTTTAAATATTTGCATGAATATATTTGTATGAGATATATATATATATATATATATATATATATGTGTGTGTGTGTGTGTGTGTGTGCATCTGTAAAATGTATATATCATAAATAAAATCATTTACATTTTTTACAATTAGTAATATGCAAGTAATAATATGTAAATATATAATTATAAATAAATAACATAAGTTTAAATACTATACATATGTATACATGTGTGTATGTATATATAAATAAATCTATCATAAATAAAATCATTTACATTTATTCATTTTAGTAATAAATATGCAAGTAATAATATGTATATAAATAAATTTAAACATTTGCATGTGTGTGTGTGTGTATATATATATATATATACATATATACACACACACACACATTCATTTATTATTAGTATTAGTAATTTATTGCTATTTTTATATATAATCTATCTGGAAAGTGTTATAAAGTTATAAAAATGATTAAAAATAATGTTTTTAGCTCATCTATCTATATCTATTTATCTATCGATCTATCTATCTATAATAAATAACACATTTATTTTATATGTAAATAACTATACATAAATTGTTTAATAATAATATATAATAACAGTGTTTCCCCTACCATTATATTTGGGGGGCGGCCCGCCCCCCCAACAGCAGCCGCCGCCCCCCTTTAAGGTCATCTAAACTTTATTTTCTATATAGCGCCAGATCACAACAGACGTCATTTAAGTTTACCTTTCCTATAGAACAGGTCTATACCTTGTTCTTTTATTTAAAAAACGAAATATCCTTATGTTATTTATCTTATTTACACAACGGCATGTCATTTCTGTCTCTAACGTTACGTGGTCACGCGTCTACAATTTCTCCTCCGCTAAAACGCGGACGGGATCGCGGAGTCCATTCATAAAAACAGAATTTACTCTATAGCGCGGGATGCCGCAGAATTCGTCAATTTTTGGTTTAATAATTCAAAAGTAGGTCTCTCACTTAATTCGAATCGCGATATAGACTAGTGTCTGTGAATATTAAAACGCAACAAGACGGTTTAAATATGATTCCTCCATGTTCCGCTTGGCTCTGTATGAATGAATGGCGGAGACGCGGCTTTGTTTACTACACAAATAATGAAGCACACGTGACTCGCGGTTATTTTCGGCCTCTGCCTCTCATTATATGACGACATAAACGCATGAACTTAATCTCCAGAACTGCTGTGAGAGTCACTTCATGTAAATTTTACCGTTTCATTTGAGAAAATTAGCATCATACCGTAGTATATACACAAAAACTAACCGGCAAACTGTCAAAATAAAAGTACGGTTTAACATGTAACAGAAATGTTTTAGTCTTGTATTACTTTTGTACAGTATAATGTAGGTGTTTAAATATTCCTATTTCTGGCAAATTTAATTAAACCGTTAAATGCAGAAATTATAATAATAACAGAAATAACAGAAAAACTCTTGTTTGGCAACAAATAAAAAGGTTTAATTTAATTAATTTAATTTCATTAAAAATAAATATTTAATGCCTGTATTTGATTATCAGAAAATTAAAACACAAGAATTTCTGAAAAAAAAAAAAAAGAAAAAGATTGTAGGGCCCTATTGTTCAAAATGTTGAAATTGAGATTTTTTGCTTATTTTTTTCACTGAAATAAATGTTTTTGTTATTACACAGAGAGTAATGTACCGTACCGTTTGTAAACCACGCCCCCCCCCCAAACCTGGAATCCTAGGGGAATCACTGAATAATATAATATTTTTTAAAGCTATAATTTATTAAAGTATATATTTTTTTAATTGATCATATTTTCTTAAGCTTTTTCTTAAGCTTATCTTCCTAACTGTAGGTCTATCTATCTATCTATGAAATGTTATAAATAATTCAAAAAACGTTTTTAAAATTGATTTGAATGTGTTATAGCTTACATACGCATAAAGAAATATTTTTAAACCAATAAAGAATTTACATATAATAAATTAACATTAAAATGTTTCATTCAAAGTTGTACGTGTGAAACTTAAAATCGCAAGATGTCTCAAGAATCGGTTTGGCAGTGAATTAAAGTGCACTGCGGTGGAAGTCTCAAGAAGTTCTTGAGATTTTTGCTGCATCCGGGTAACGTTAATATCCAGCGTTATGCTTCTCGTGATGCTCTTTCTAAACATCGCTTAGTAAAAACTGCAGTCATGCATGTAAGTATCTAGCTGAGCATTAGCACAGGCTAAACAACTGTGGCTGTCAGTTCGTGATTGCAGATGCATCAGAGACTCGAGTCAGGCGCCTTTTGAAGGCAAAATATTCGCTTAAACTTACACGACATTATTAAACACACGCTTTCTCTGTAACAACTCGGTGTTCGTACTGCCGGCGTAAAGTGAACATCAACAGCACTAAATAAACAGACCCGAAAAACAACTCACCATTGCGAAACCGGATAAAAGAGCAGACGTGCGACTGGACGCTTTGAGTTTGGCTCTGCTCAGATAAAGCTTTCTCCAGGACAGAGCCTGCAGCGAATGCTCGTTCCGACTCATGTTCATCCGAGCAGAGATTGTGAGAAACTATCCGAGAGATTCAGCCGAGCCGAAGCATTGCGCTGGGTTAATGGTGAATCTCCAGCGCTGCGCCCGAACGAGACTGTCAGCTGGCTTGTTCAAGTGAAACTGGATGCATCGTGAAGGCATTACCCACAAGCCTTCGCGACAACACATTCAACTGAATGACAAATATAATAGCCACAAAATGAAGAACAAACAAAGCTGTTTTGCCACTTTTATGGGAAATGACTTCTCTTACTGGTGCGTAAACATAACTGAATCCATGTAGGTAATATTTTATATTGAATACTTTCTTAACAAAATATTCTTCTTATTATTGTAAAATTGTTTGTAAGTGGCTCTTTTTAAAATGGTAATGTCACATGTATGCATTTTGATAAAAAATATTCTTAAATAATTAAATATATAATTACATTTTGGTTAACATTATGCATTATTAAAAAATATATTTTAATAAAGTCTGGAGCATGCATTTGTTATTTCTCCTTGCTATATTAGCACATATTCACAATTCGATTAAAAAAAATCATAAAAATATAATTTTTATTATCATTATGCATTATCTTTTTTTTCAGGAAAATTATACTTTTTTAAGTATTTAGTAAATAATAAGTAAACAACAACAGTTATAATAATAATAAATACAATAAAGACCAGTTATAGCAATTATAAGCAATAATTTTTTTTATAAAAAATATAATTTAATTTTAGTTAATATCTGCATTAATTTTTAGCTAATGTTATTATTATTATTGTACAATTATTTGTAAATGGCTCTTTTTAAAATGTAATTTCATATGTATGCATTTTGATTACAATATTTTTCCATAAAAATATAATTTAATTTTAGTAACATAATGCATAATGATGCATAAATAAATTACATTAATTAAAAAAATTAATTTAACTAAAATAAAACAAAAATGCATGCTCCAGACAAAGCTTTTATGTGCCAGGAGAGAAACTCTCCTGTCCAAAATATATTTAAATATAAATATATTTATATTAGTCTGGAGCATGCATTTTTGTTTTATTTTAGTTAAATTAATTTTTTTTAATTAATGTAATTTATTTATGCATCATTATATATATATATATATAGTTTTATTGTTTTATTTTAGTTATCCTTATGCATTAATAAAAAAGAATATATATATATATATATATATATATTTTTTTTTTTGTCAGGAAGACGAACGCCCTCCTCCTTCCCTGCTATATTTGCAAATACTCACATTTTGATATGATTTTAGTCACCATTAGCTTTTTAAAGTAATTTATTATTATTAAAATAATTACTACTAATAAGTAAACAACAACAACAGTAATAATAATAATAATTCTCATTACTATTTATTACTGTACATAGTTAATATAAAGTAAAGAGTTAATATGATTTGGGGACAACTTTAAGTTTATTTATTTATTTATTTTTATTAAAAAAAAATAGATGATATTAATTATGACGATATTATCTCTTCTAAATCTTACACTTTTTCATAGAATGCCCTAAATAATTAATAAAGGCTATAACGTGTGGATGTAATATTAAAAGGGGCAAACGGTAGTAGATGTTTAGTTACTGTTGCACTAGCAGAGTGTTGTTGATGAAGCACAAATGCACGAGCAGAGCAGCTGCAGCGCGTGCGTGCAGGGGCGCGCGTGCCAAACAGAAGAAAGAAAGAGCAATTCCAACTCCCTCAAAAAGCAATTTCTGTGCGTTAAAAAAAAAACACTAACCATTCTGATAACTGCTCGGAAAAAACGGATAATGTTTTGACTCCTCATAAACAGGATCCGCGTGACGTTCCGGCAATGTTTTGATTCTGTTGACCGTGACGTCACGGTGCACTACACAAAAATGGTTCCTACTTAGTTTTCTATACAAGCAATCAAAGTGTGCACAACTTTACGCGTCAAATATGGTCCAAATAAAGCGCTGAGGGAATTAACGCGGACGAAAGGCTCGGACATGGAGGCGTGTGCGGAATCCGGACGTAAACTGGTGTGTAGTTGAAGCTGTCCTCTCAAAGACTCGTCTTAAATCAGGAATTTCAGCCTCACATCGATATGCATTGTGTTTAGTGGCCTGAATCGGGGCGAATCACTGCAATACGAGAATTAGAGCGACGTACGCCACAGTAATGGGTGAAATGCAATACCGCTCGTAATGGTAAACAGGAAAGGACACATGTTTCATAAGATTACAAAGAGAGCAAGATGCTCCAAATACGAAACAGCACACATTGTTGCCCCGCGACCCTCGTGTCTCTAATATTCGTCGGGAAGTTTAACTCGTTCGCGCTGATTTGACATGTATTAATTATATAACAGCTGTAAGATGGTCGACGATTAAGGCCTGGATGTTAATCATGGAATGTGACATTCGTGCAAATGATCTAACATCTCATATCCGAGCACAGAATGAGGCAGGTTTTCTTCATCTTATGTTGTTTTCGTCCAGCGCTCGATCTGCAGAAGGATGTACGACGAGAACGAGGACTTGTCAGATGTGGAGGAAATCACAAACATCAGGGGCTTCAGCGTGGAGGACAAACTTGAGAGCAATTCATACAACGATGAATTCGTGCAGTACATGGAGGGAAAAGGTACATGTTCTTTTACTTTTTTGGGTGCATATTGCTTATTAGTGCGGTTAGTATTAATTATTGTCTTAAATATTGGGATTTGTGTTCTCTTTTGTTTAAATTCTGGCACCTGCACCTGCAAATATAAGTTGTGCTCATAATTTAATATCAAACGGTTGATTTTAAAGGCATAGTTCACTTGGAAATGAAAATTCTGTCACTTCTTCTGTTGAACATAAAAGATGATATTTTGAAGAATGTTGGTAACCAGACAGTTGCTGGTCCCCATTGACTTTCATAGTATGGAAGTCATACTGTATAAGTCAGTTGGGACCAGAAACTTTTTGGTTACCCACATTCTTCAGAATATCTTATTTTGTCTAAAGCAGCATAAAGAAACTCAGGTTTGGAATAATATGAGGGTTAGTAAATAATAACAGAGTTTTCATTATTGGGTAACCTGTCCCTTTAACAGTAAAGCATGTGTGCACTTTTGAACAGGATAATTTGTTTAATTTTTTTAGTTTACACTACCAGTCAAAAGTTTTTGAACAGTAAGATTTTAAATGTGTTTTTTTAAAGTCTCTTCTGCTTCCCAAGCCTGTATTTATTTAATCCAAAGTACAGCAAAATTTTTTAAAATATTTTTGCTGTTTATAAATACCTGTTTTCTATTCGAATATATTTTAAAATGTAATTTATTCCTGTGATTTCAAAGCTGAATTTTAGCATCATTACTCCAGTCACATGATCCTTCAGACAGAAATCATTCTAATATTCTGATTTGATGCTCAATAACATTTATTATTATTTGTATTATTATTATTATTATGTTAAAAACAGCTAAGTAGACTTTTTTCAGGTTTCTTTGATGAAAAGAAAGTTCAGAAGAGCAGCATTTATCTGAAATAGAAATATTTTGTAAATTTATAAATGTTTATCACTTTTGAATAATTTAAAGCATCCTTGCTAAATAAAAGTATTAAAGTCTATAATAATAAAACAACAACAAGAACAACAAAAGTTACAAAAGGTTTCCAATAAATGCAGATCTTTGTATCTTTCTATTCATCAAAGAGTCCTGAAAAATATACTCGCCTGATTTAAATATTGATGATAATAATAATAATAATAATAATGATAGTAATAATAATTAATAATAATAATGTTTCTAGAACAGCAAATCAGAATATTAGAATGATTTCTGAAGGATCATGTGACTGAAGTAATGATGCTGAAAATGTAGCTTTGAAATCACAGAAATAAATTTCATTTTAAAATATTTTCAAATAGAAAACAGTTATTTTAAATAGTAAAAATGTTTCACAGTTGTACTGTTTTTGCTGTACTTTGGATCAAATAAATGCAGGCTTGGTGAGCAGAAGAGACTTTTTAAAAAAAACTTCAAAAAACTTTGAATTTAAAAAATCTTACTGTTCAAAAATTTTTGACTGGTAGTGTATGTAAATATCTGTCAAATGGCATCAAATGCTTTAATTTTTTTTTTAATGGATATGTTTTAGTGGACAGGGAAGAAAAACAGCCAAGTGTCCAGCATTTATATGAACCTTGTGGGTTCATCTATAATGTTATCATGTATTATATATATAAAATATTATTTGTCCACTACATAATTCCCAATCTGCTATTTGAGCTGTTTCATAGTTTTGATGACTTTACAATTATTTTAAAATGTGGAAAATGATCATAATAACAAATAAGATGGTGTGTCTGAAGTCTTGGTTTACAAGTAATCCTTGTGTGGTTTATATGATCACCATTTGTTTTTAAAACACAGTCTAACTAGCAACCATTTCTTTTAGATTTCACCTATGAATATGTTCAAAGAGAGGCACTGCGAACTCCGCTCGTATTTAAAGCCAAAGATGGACTGGGAATTAGGTAAGCGCGAGCAAAACAGTATTATTTCACACAAATCTATACCTTTTACAGTGTGAATCTCTCATCTGAATTGTTTAATGTACTACAGAATGCCAGATCCAGAATTTACTGTCAGTGAAATCAAGGGTTTGGTTGGTAAGTACACAATTACTTTGTTTTTTTTTAAATGAATCTATTCAATATACAGGTACAGTTGTACTCAGTCAAAAAGCAGTAAAATATTTTGATGATGCATGCTTTGTTAATCTTTAGTTTTAATTTTCATTGTCTGGGATTTTTATGGCCTTTTCTGTTTTATATTGCCAATATCTAATCAGACCTTGCATAATGCACGAACAGGACAATGTTCCGCTGCTGTATTAAGAAACTAAACACATGCACTATGTCCATGTGCTGGTATTATGAAGAGTACATATGCATTAGTTTATCTAGCTGATCAATCTGATATTGTCATACACATATACACAGTACATCTCACTCCTTATTAGGGTTGAGGAAGAACATATGCTATCAGATTTATGGTCAGTAATGTGATTTATGATGCTGGTAAATACTTTGGAATTATCTGTGTATTAAAAGGGTGATTTATCTAAAGTCAGAAATGGTGAAGAATATTTATTACCTGTGCACTCTAAAAAATAAAGGTTCCAGTTAGAAGCAAAATGCAAGACCTGTGTTATATATACCAAAAAATGGATTTCTAACAACATTTACGTCCTCTGGTGGTGATATTACGCAACTGCAATTCAATATAGGCCATGCCATATATATATATGAGTCCTTAAAAGCACTAAACTTTTTATTCATAATGATTGATGTCCCATGGAAGTCAGTTTCCACCGCAGAATTAAACTTCTTATCTCAACAATTCACTTTCACACAATTCTAAATGTCAAAAATTTGAATCCTCGGAATTCTAAATCAGAATTGCAAGATCTAAACTCGGAATTCTGAGAAAGAAAAAACAAAAAAACTCAGAATTGTGATATGTGAATTTGGAACTGCAAGAAAAAGTCAGAATTTATATTTAACATTATAGCTGCAATTCTGACTTTTGTTCTGTGTCAAAACAAAGTCCAAATTTTGAGATAAAAAGTCCTTAATCCATTACCAGTATAATTAATTTCACTTTAGCATGGAAAAACAGTTTTAATAGAAACGTCTTTTAGAGAAGAGTAGCCTGTTAAGGGGTAAAGTGTTTGTTTCTGCATGGATGTTCAGGCAGCAGGCGAGCTGTTGACGTGATGGACGTTAGCACGCAGAAGGGCTCAGAGATGAGCATGGCGCAGTTCGTCCGCTACTATGAGACGCCCGAGGACGAACGCGACAAGCTGTTCAACGTCATCAGCCTGGAGTTCAGTCACACCAAACTGGAGAATTTGATCAAGAGACCCACAGTGGTAAGAAGCTTAATAGATTATTTTAGTCGCTTTTCAACATTCAGTTGCTTTAAAATGCGCAGTTGCCATTTAATTATGATTTAAAATGACAAATCTTGTGACTGTAATCTTTTCCTTAAAGTATCATGCATGTCAGTGTTAATGTAATTGGGTAGATGAGAGCAGGGGTACTAGTAACACTCCACTCAGTATATGAATTAGTGATCTCAAGTCAAATAAATTAGCAGTCATTTATGGCTCTTTTTTTATATATATATATTTTTGGCATTTTTGCCCTATTTGAACTTGGGATGCCCATTGTGAAACAACGGATTGCCCACAAGGCTGTTGGTGCCGACATGCAATTTAATCTTAATACCTTCATGCAGTTTTTTTTTTTTTGATATTTTATTTAAAATAAATCAAGGCAAACATTTTTCCCACTCATCTCTCCTTTAAAAGTTATATATGAGTTCATGTTTGTTTTATTTGGTAGAAATATTAATGAATATTTGAAATAAAGCTAAAATAAAGTACAAATACTAGCTGAAAAGCCTATTTTAGTTAGTTGGCAAGTCAGTTTATTTAGAAATCTAAATATGTTTATTTGAATCACTGGAAATGAACTAGAACTAAAACTAAAACTGAAATAAAAATGAATTAAATCTAAATGGTAATGTTTAAAATAAACCAGAACTAATAAAAATGACAAAAGCACTTAAAAGAAATACTAAAAATGTAAAAATTATTAATATGAAACTAATAATATAAAAAGTTACTTACAAATTTTAATAACAACTATAAGAGTATATCAGTCATACTAAAATAACACTGTTCTGCACACATTCTTGCAAACTGTCACATGCAATGGTCAACTGTTAATGTTAAAAACTGTGAAAGAGGGGTAGAATTTAAATTGTTGTAAATTACTCTAGTTTTTAAGTATTTAAAAACTCCCCTTGTCTCTTTTTAGGTTTAAAGGGATAGTTCACCCAAAAATGAAAATAGTCATTAATTACTCACCCTCATGTTGTTCCAAACGTGTAAGACCTTCATTCACCTTTAGAACACAAATTAAGATATTTTTGATGAAATCTGACAGTTTTCTGACCCTGCGCAGACAGCAACAGAACTACCATGTTCAAGGCGCAGAAACGTAGTAAGAACATCGTTAAAATAGTCCATGTGACATCAGTGGTTCAGCCGTAATTTTACGAAGCTACAAGAATACTTTCTTTGTGGAAAGAAAACAAAAATAACAACTGTATACGTATAACAATTCTTCCCTTCCGGGTCACCGTCACCAAAACTAACGCTTGCACCACTGTTACATGGACACACTGTTACAGTGTCACATGGACTATTTTAATGAGGGTTTTTATTTGAATTTTTTTTTTATTTGTGTTCTAAAGATGAATGAAGGTCTTATGGGTTTAGAATGACATGAGGGTGAGTAATGAACTATCCCTTTAATGTTAATTTTGCTTGTCACTTGAAGGTATTTCTTTCTTTTTTTAAAGATTTTTTTTGGCCTTTTTGCCTTTATTGTAATAGGACAGATTATTATCTGACAGGAAGTGAAGTGAGATAGAGAGAAGGGGGCAGGATCGGGAAAGGTCCTCGAGCCGGGATTCGAACTCGGGACGCCCGTAGCACAACAGCGCTGTATGTTGCCGCACTGCCGACAAGGCTATCAGCGCCGACTATTGAACGTATTTCTGATTGTCTTTAGGTGGATCTGGTGGATTGGGTGGACAACATGTGGCCGCGGCATCTTAAACAGAAACAAACCGAAGCCACAAACGTCATGTCTGAGATGAAATATCCCAAAGTTCAGAGGTAATATTTTAAGTTAATTTTTAATTTTCCATTTTAAAAAACGTAATGTACATTTATATCGCTATACTTAGTGTTAAATTATCTTCACAATTCTGTCATTAATTACACTCATGCCGCTCCAAACTCGTAAGACCTTCATTCATCCTCAGAACACAAATTAAGGTATTTCTGATGAAATCTGAGAGCTTTCTGACTAGGGTTGGATACCGAACTCTGTATTTTTAAGGGTACTGACTAAATTGTGTTGGTACTACCGAGTACCCATTCACATTAAATCAGTTGGTACCGGGAAAAGCATGTGGGTGCATATTTTTGTTTTCTTTGCACACAAAAAGCATTCTTGTAGCTTCATAACATTATAGTTGAACCACTGATGTCACATGGACTATTTTCACAACGTCCAGAAAGCTCTCAGATTTCAGCAAAAATATCTTAAAGGAGAAGTCCACTTCCAAAACAAAGGAAACGATTCCTTGGTTGGGATCGTTTACAACTGCATTTGGGATTGTTTGAAGCTGCATTTAAACTACATTTTGGAAGTTCAAAATCGGGGCACCATATCAGTCCATTATATGAAGAAAAACGCTGAAATGTTTTCCTCAAAAAACATAATTTCTTTACGATTGAAGACAGAAAGACATGAACATCTTGGATGACAAGGGGGTGAGTACATTATCTGTAAATTTTTGTTTTGGAAGTGGACTTCTCCTTTAATTTGTGTTCTGAAGAACATGAGGGGGGCCGCGGGGACGAAGCTCCTTTTACGGGCCGTCGAGATTTCGGCAAGCCCGTAAATTTGTGGACTTAGGTTTTGGGCGCTTGGCGGAAACCTCCACTACCGACACGGGCCGAGGCCCGCTGACCGACCGGAGTGCGTTGCGCGCCCGAGTTATAACATGAGGTTATAACATGAGGGTGAGTAATTAATGACAGAATTTTCATTTTTAGGTGAACTAAGCCTTTGAACACTAGTTAATTGTAAAATAATAAAGACGCTATTGTTGATTTGTATTATGTTTTTCCTGTTACTATTAGAGCAAATGGTAAAGTTTGTTGTAGTTTCTGTTCACCACTACAGAAGCTTACCCAACTTTGACAACTTCCGCTTCTTAAAAAAAAAAGGAAATGTGAAAAGGGGCCATTAAAGCCATTGCTTTTTCTCAGTTTTTTTAATCCAAGTGTGTCCTGAGAAATCACAGGCTGTCTGGTAAATGGCAAAAAAGCCATTTTGGAACTGGAGAGAAGAAGAATGGCATTTTTTTCTATTTTATGTGCATTTTTCAATGCCCACACAGTTGTATTAGAGGTTTAAGGTCTGCTCCGATGTCCCTTCAAGAAGTATTTTGGCTTTCTAACACAGCTCAAAGCTTGTCGAGTCGATCTGAAAACTGTTCCCTGACGTCCTGTATTAGTCAAAGATGAGGTCTGCTCATTTCCCACAGTCCCTTGCTTGGCTGCTCGGCGCATGCTGCGCATTTCTTTCGCCTGCAGCTGGCTGTGACTCTATCAGGTTGCTAGGCAGCGCACTTCTAATGCGGAGAAGAGGCGGGTCTTTACGGGCTGCTGCAGTATCCCAATGAATCCTCCTCAGCCAATCAGAGCTTTGCATAGGAGTACGTCCTGCACAGGAAAGCCCACTCTCGCTCTCTTTCTCTCTTTCTTTATCTCACTTTCCCTTTGACTCCCTCCTCCTGAGTCTCTGTATTCATTGAGCTCTTTATAAAGGACGAATTCAGAGCTAAAAGTCACCTCAGTTCTCTGAGTTACGTGGGATGTCAGAACGGCAAAGTGCTTCAAATGGGGATGAACATCTTTTGGGTATGTGGCTTTTATTTTGCTGAAAACTGATAATGTAAATAATCTTTTAGAGGTCCCATTAGGGTTTGTATAGTATAGTTTGCTCAACTTTCTTTGCTAGTTTTATGCAAGCGTGACCATTCATTTGTGGTCTTTCCACTTATGGTTATGCGGTCTGGAGAAGTAAATGTTTGTGAGGGTTGCATGTGTTGTCTGAAATTTAAAAAGCACACTCGGCGTGTTTGTGCACATCAAGGTTATAGTTTTGTTTTGGCTGCTTTGGTGCATCATCCCCCTCACTGACTGCTCTGTGGGATGGATAAAACGGGCTGCACTGAGCACTAAATACACAGTTTGAGGTATCTGTGTTCATATGACAGAATTATTGATTGCATTTCTTTCTGCCTACGTGTCATTATGCATGTATACGGTTATAGAATTTGAAATGGTGCTCAATGCAATTCTGCAGAAAAATAAAAACAGATATGGCAGGAGATGTGAACATCTCATCTCCTGAGGGAACAGGAGATGTAAATCATAGAGTTGGATTTAAATATTATATTATTTAGATGTGTATAATATTATATTTGTGTACTGTTTCACATTGGGTTTTATATAAATGATACATTTAAAAAAACAATATTTTTTTATTAATGCTAAATTTGTTTTCATGAATTTTATATATTTTTTAAATACTTAAATTAGTGTTAAAAATCTGTTAATATTTTTCATAAGCGGCAATTTTAATATTTTTAACTAAAAATGTAAATATTTTAACAAAGTCATATAATATTAAGTTATATAAAAAGTCTTCTATATTATTATATTATATTATAAACTTCTATTAATATTTTTTTACAATGGGGCATTTTATATTAATGTTATACATATTTTTTTTTATAATGTTACATTTTGTTTTTTTAATTAAGTACATTACTTAATTATTAGTAATTTTAAGGGGTCACAAGGGGTCACTTTATTATACATTATTTTTAAAAATAAATTTAAATAATTTATAATGTTACATTTTGTTTTTAACTAAGTAATAAAATATTAAAGTATATCAAAAGTCTTCTATATTATTATATTATATTATATTGTATTATATTATATTACAAAATTCTATTCATATTTTTCACAAGGGGGCATTTTATATTAATGTTATACATATTTAATTTTTTATAATGTTACTTTTTTTAAGTAATGTAATAATTTTAAGGGGTCACAAGGGGTCATTTTATATTGTTATACATCATTTTTTTTAAATAAAAATTTAAATATTTTATAATGTTACATTTGTTTTTTATAACTAAGTAATAAAATAAATTATATTAAAATTATTATATTATGTTTATATTATATTATATTAAAATTCTATTAATATGTTTAACTAGGGGTAAATTTATATTAAAGTTATACATTATTTTTTTAATTAAATGAAAATATTAATAATGTTACATTTTGTTTTTAATCAAGTGATACTTAAAAAATAAATACTTTTTATTAATGTTAAAATTCTACTCATATGTTTCACTTGGGGTAATATTAACATCATCTGTATACTTTTTTTTTAATTAACTTAAATTATTTACTTCATAATATTTTTAAATATGTTTTTTATAAAATAATTATATTAATACTAATGTTCTAATATTTAAATTGTAAATACTTCATAATGTTGTTGATAATATTTTCAAATTTGTAATAAAATTTTTCATTAATTTAGAATTAATATAAATTAATATAATTCTAAATTGTATATTAATATTTTAAAAATACCCTTTATTCATATTAAAATTCTATTAATATTACATTTTTAGATTAATATTCTTTTTTTTATTGAATATTGTCACAATCATTATGTCATGACCTCTGTGACAATATAAAGTGTTCTAATTCATAAAAGGGTCATTATTACTGCATTTAGTCCTTTTGTGTGGATACTATGTAGTCATTGATTATTTATTCATAACCTTTCATCTGAGAGCTCCAATTATAGGATAAAACCTCTGAGGGTTCAGGTTGCAGGGTTTTACCCTAGTGTTACCTGCAGCAGCCTGTGGTCAATGAGTCAGAGAAAGCTTTTGCCCTGTTTGTATTATGAAAAACATCTGGATTGCTTGTTTGCTGATGTTGTAACATATGATGTCATCTCCAGTGACATCACCTGACACGTATGCTGCCGGAACATCAGCCGGCAAAGATACCACATGCAAAATTGTCTGGTAATAATTAAACTGTCAGTTACGTGTCTAACCATTGAGAAATCCATACTTTGGTGACCCTAAATTTAGTAGTCTCATTTCTCAAGCCCTCAACCATCTGGGTTTGCGCCGAGATTGATGCCTAATCACTTTTTAGTTCACGACGCCCTGCGGTGAGCGATGCCTTTTGCTCATTAGAGCTAACTGATTTCTTCGCTGCTTTCTTCTCCCGGCACAGTGGGGCAGATCTTAACCAGACACAGAGGCAGTTTGGGGTTTGATTAATTGCGCTCCTCGCTAAACGCTGCGGATGACAAATGCAGAAGCCGCAAATAGCTTCCATCCCTGTTCTGGTGCTTAGACGGCTTTATCTGAAACAAACCCCAGTCTGTGACTACCAATCTGTATATTCTGAGAGAGAAATTAGCCTTGATTCATTGCTGAAAATAATACAGATCTTTTTCTGTGCTTTGATAATGCTGTTGATTGAGAAAGGGAAATTCCAATGCATATGGTTTTGAAGGAAATATTCATTTTGAGTTGGGAGTTGAACATTCCCATGGTGTGGTTACTCCCAGTTGCAAATACAGTCTTTTTTGTCAACCGCATTAGGGATTTATCATTCTTCTCTATTTATGCAGATGTTGCAAATCACCCTTGTACTTTCCCTGTTTCCTCTCTCTGTAGATACTGTCTGATGAGCGTAAAAGGCTGTTTCACTGACTTCCACATCGACTTTGGCGGCACGTCGGTATGGTACCATGTCTTCAAGGGAAGAAAGGTAAGTGTCTGGTAGTTAGTGATGTTTTACTACTATTATTATTGCTCAAAAGTAGGGATATGGGTTTGTTTATGCTATTACTTTCAAAGGATTTTCTGCAGGATTGTCTTTGCTTGTGATCTGTAAAGATCAGGTATCTAGAGGCCCTGTAAATGAATCTCTTCTTTGTTTGCATTGTTGCATCGTCGCTGGGGCTGCAGCATCAGCAGAAATGTGCTGCTTGTGTATATGTGTGTGTGTTTGCTGGAGGGTATCAAGTAATATCCACTCTGAAAGGTCAAACAAGAGTGCTGGCGTGTGCAAGAAAGATGAGAGTGACACATGTATGACTAAAGGAACTTCTAGGAAGAGTTGTAGGAGTTTATCCCTGTTATGTAATCCTGCCTTCACCAGAGAATTGAACCAATTTCACTTGCAATGAAATTGCAAGGTTGTCAGCTTAGTAACCCACATTTTAGGTGTACAGCATACAGTGTGGTGCAAATGTCTGAGATCGTTAGTTAAATGCTTTTGTACTAGGGATGGGCATTTTGGTAAATTTCGCATTTCGATCATCAATAGGTTTCAAAAATGACAATAAATGTTTATGGCAGACTTGTACTATATTTTCATCTACATCATTTAGTGATTCCATAAATCGCCTGCACGTTTTCGAAACCATCCGAATTGAATTATGCCTATTGTTGAACAAATATGACAGAAAAAGCACTGTTGCATTATTTTAACATCTATATCTATATATATATATATATATATATATATATATTTTAAAAGAGACGTCTAAAAACAATATGACCATCTCAAACTCAGTCATTGCATTGCATTTGAGCATTAAAGGAACACTTCCCTTTTTTTTGAAAATAGGCTCATTTTCCCACTCCCCTAGAGTTAAACAGTTGAGTTTTACCATTTTTGAATCCATTCAGCCGATCTCTGGGTCTGGCGGATATCTTAGCATAGATCATTGAATCAGATTAGACTGTTGACCAAAGAGTTTCGATATTTTTCCTATTTAAAACTTGACTCTTCTGTAGTTACATCGTGTACAAAGACGGACGAAAAATGAAAAGTTTAGATTTTCTAGGTCGATATGACCAGGAACTATACTCTCATTCCTGGTGTAATAATCAAGGAACTTTGCTGCCGTACCATGGGTGCAGGAGGCGCAATGATATTACACAACCGTCAACTCTGCCGGCTGCAACTCTGCATCTACACAAACTTAGTGCTGGTCACTTTCAGGCGCTGTATAATATCATTGCACCTGCTGGTACGACACCCATGGTATGACAGCAAAGTTCCTTGATTATTATGCCGAAATAAGAGTATAGTTCCTAGCCATATCAGCCTAGAAAATTGCAACTTTTCATTTTCTGTCAGTCTTAGTACACAATGTAACTACAGAAAAGGCAAGTTTTAAATAGGAAAATTTTGTCATTATATATGGTCAATTTTGAACGAGGTGGTATCGGCCTAATCTGATTCAATGATCTATGCTAAGCTATGCTAAAAGTGCTACCGCCAGACCTGGAGATCGGCTGAATGGATTCAAAAATGGTAAAACTAAACTGTTCAACTCTAGGGGAGTTGGACAATGAGCCTGTTTTCAAAAAAAGTGGAGTGTTCCTTTAAACTAAACGCTGGTAATATGCAGTGCATTCAGCATGTTAAATGTTAATATCTCAATGCATTCTAATGGATTAAGCAGATATGCATGTAGCTAACCCAGACATCACTATGTGACTTCGAAGCCATGCATCTCTCTCTTCTCACGTTGATATTTTGGACTGCATGCTAATCAATTAAAGCTCAGGGTCACAACCAATCAAAAAAAAAAACCTTGAAAAACTCTCTCATCTCATGTTCTCCTCCAACTTCAAAATTGTCCAACATTGTTGTTTTACCTTTTTTTTTTTTTTTTTGTAAAGGGCATTTGAATTTTTTTTTTTGCACGTTCACTTTGTAAATATTGGGTTGGTACTTCCACTGACCTTTTCAACTTGACTACATAATGTGTGAAGTCAAGCTAGTGCACAATGAGCATTTGTGGTATAGAGCTTTTTTATTTTGTTTTGACTGAAGAAAGAAAAACATGAACATCTTTGATGACATGGGTGTTAGTAAATTATCAGGAAATTTTTATTCTAGAAAGTTAACTAAGGTTAACTATAGAAGGATATTGTAAAGTGTTACCCACATATTATTATTAGCAAATATTATTAGTAACTATTTTAAAAATTGCTAAGAAATTCAATTTTCAGACTAGAAAATAGTTAAGGATTATATGAAGAGTTCATTTGCAAAAACAGATAACTAAGTTTTTAACAATTTTCAAAAATTATGTTTTTTCATTCTGCATTTCAATTAATCTCAGTCAAACTGCATTTGGGTTATTTTGTTAAAAAATAACTTAAAAATACAACTAACTAACACAATAAAACACAATAAAAACATGATTGTTTGATGATTAAAAAACTGAGTTATCTGTTTTTGCAAATAAATTCTTCATGTATTTTTTACATTCTATTATTTATTTATTATATATTTAACTTAATTATAATTTAATTTATTTTTTTTATTTATTTATTTTTTTTTTACTTTTAGAAATCCTGAAACTTTCTGATGATTTCCAAGTTTAAAAAAAAAAAACAAACAAAAAACTTTTCCACTCTGCTTATTAAAGGACCAGTTAATACGTCCTGATAATTTACTCACCCCTATGCGATCCTTTCCTTCTTCAGTCAAAAATATATTAAGGTTTAGAAGAAAACAAGGATTTTTCTCCATATAGTGGACTTCAATGGGTGAAGGTCCAATATGCAGTTTCAATGCAGCTTCTAGGGCTCCACATGATCCCAGCCGAGGAATAATGGTCTTATCTAGCAAAATGATTGGTCATTTTCTTAAAACAATAACATTTATATACTTTTTAACTACAAATGCTCGTCTTGCAACAGCCCAACCTCACTCATTACGTAATCATGTTGGAAAGATCATGTGCGATGTAGGTGGAAGTACCAACCCAGTGTTTACATAGCGAATGTGCTAACGTGAAATTTTTATTCTGGAAGTGAACTTATCCTTTAATTCAATTTGTAAACATACAGTCTTTTGTAGCATTTTTATTATTTAATACAATTTTGTATTATAGATTTTATCAAGAATTGAAGTTAAAATTTCTCAGTTGACACCTAGAAATCTTTGTAAGTGCCTAAGTTCATAAGTTTATGTCATACTTTTTCTTTGTTTTAATATTAATGTTGAACATCCTAAAACTTTGTAAGCTTTGTACTTTATTTCTTGGTATAAATAAAAACAATGGGTCAGACTTTTTGGACCACACTGTCTGCTCGTGAATAAATGTAAGAGATAAATAACTTCCACACATAAAGGATTAATGCTGACAAGAGTTTGTGAATTATTCATTTCAAAGAAGAAAAATCATATCCCAGTTTAGAATCACACCTGCATTTCGCTCTCTCTCTGTTTTCCAGGTCTTCTGGCTGATTCCTCCAAACCCACACAATCTGTCTCTATATGAGGACTGGGTGCTGTCAGGCAAACAGAGTGATATCTTCCTGGGTGACCGTTCAGACGGCTGCCAGCGAGTAGAGCTGAAACAGGGCTACACGTTCTTCATCCCTTCAGGTGACGCACTGAACTTGAGTACATGTATTAAAAGAAAATGGAAGAGGATGATGTTAGCAATGCCAAGGTCATAGGTTTAATTACCTTGAATCCAATGAATGTCTGGCGAATGATGAATTGTAAATGTAAATTCTGTAAATTCTCAGAAGAAATTCTGAAGAATCTTTATCAAGCTCTTTTCAATACAACAACGGTTCTTGGTCATTGATCATGTCCGTTAAGCTCTAAAAAGTACAAAAAAGCACAGTTAAAGCCATCTGTGATGAATTCCAAGTTGTGTAAAGTCATATAATAGCTTTGTGTGAGGAACAGATTGAAATTTAAGTAAAAATTTCCACTAAAGCTCTGAAATGTCATTCGTGTATGCGTTTGGATTCAAAAATAGCGCCAGGTTTGACTTTAGTGACGTACATTAGATAGAACTGAAAGTGACATTTGAGAGCAGAAGATTTTTAAGCCCTTGTACAACATTTTCTTTCCTGTAATTGAGCCTTCATATTTTTGTTCTGATGTGTGTAGGTTGGATCCATGCCGTCTACACTCCAGAAGACACTCTGGTGTTTGGCGGGAATATTCTACACAGTTTTAACATTCCCATGCAGCTCACTGTCTACGAAATTGAGAATAGAACAAAGGTAAAGCATTTATTTAAAAAAAGATTATTTATCAGTCAGTTTTTAAGGATTTGTCTTTTTAATTTGATGAATTTGGAAGGGAATTCTGATTAATGTGCATCTTTTGTGAGTTGTTTTTATTTATGACATTTATGAGAATATTATAAATGTCATCTGCATTGAGACCGATGCTTAATGCCATTAGGAGTCGGTGATAAAATTTGTCAGTCAGTAGAGAGTTTGGACTGTCGTCTCTCGTCATCGCAGTTACAGACGTTGCTGTGCTACGTGGTCACAAAAACATAGTTTGCATGCGTTTTTAAGCACTGCGGTTTAAAACAAGTGATTTGTCGAATAAGCAAATGTGAAGACGGGAGTATAGAACTGTTATTTTTGCAGCTTTATATGCCTTGAGCGGTTAAATACACACACTTATAGGTGTCAGAATGCCTGTCTTTGCATGTATCCTCTTAAACACTGTAATTTAGGTCTTCAGTGAAAGCAAACAGCTGAGAAGGAAAACACGTAGAACAGTATGTCGGATCTGGGCAGCTCTTAAAGTGACAGCATTCTAATATTCCTGCTGTCTGTCATTCATGATAATTAAAAAAATGAGAAAATCTCTCACTGCTCTAGACTAAATCACTTTTGTGGCTTTAATGAGAAGAAATATACTATACATATTTATGTACACAATGAGGAATATGCAGTGTTTTTATACATTTGATTACTTTATACAATGTATGTAGCATTTCTTATTTATTTGTT
Source organism: Labeo catla (assembly GCA_012976165.1). Taxonomy (NCBI): domain Eukaryota; kingdom Metazoa; phylum Chordata; class Actinopteri; order Cypriniformes; family Cyprinidae; genus Labeo; species Labeo catla. Next base: position 323,349 of record VONZ01000169.1, read on the forward strand.
CAACTGTAGTTTTTTTGTGCTATTGCTTGTAATTACTTTCTTATTCTTATTTATTTAATTGCCGACTGTTTACATGTCTTCAGTAAGCTTGAGTTTTTTTTTTTTCTAATTTAGGTTAGTATTAGTTTTTTGTGACACTGATGTCAACTGTGACACTGGTGACAACAATTGAGAATTATCAAAAATGTTGCTATCATAAAGATAAAATAAAGCAAAAATATCTATATTATGATATATATTGTTACTGTGAAATAAAATGACTTATATCATGATATAAGATTTTGGTCATATCGCCCAAATGCTATAGACGTGGTTTCAATTTTGCAAAAGGTAAAGTTTTTTTTTGAGACAAAAAGGACCATATTTTTTCCATAGCACCATCAGAACCTTTCCATAACGAGTTTTGTTATTGTTAATTTAAACAAACTTTTAAAAATCTTTTTGGTAACTGAAATAAAACAGAAAAAAATAATGTAATTATTAGATGAGAAACCTAACCTAAAACTTAATGAAAATTTGAAATGTTGCCCTGGCAACTAACTTAAATAAATATGTTTAAGTCAAAGTACTAAAATTAGTAAAACTGAAATTTAAAAATTAAAGCTATATAGAAATATTAAATCAAATCTAATAAGCACATAACACAATTCCTAAAGCTTGAAAATAAGGCTAAGTCTACATTAATCTGGACACATTTAAAAAATGAAGTTTTCGTTTTAAAACGTTCTCCGTCCACACTAGTGTTTTGAAGCGTTTTCCAAATGTTTCTCATCCACACTGAAATGTAGGAAAACGTTAAATTCGCCATACTGCGCATGCGTAAAAACTCACTTAGATGATACAGACGGAACAGACATATGTTTTAATGCGATTCTTGGGAGGATTTATTTTTCGGAAATATCTCATCATTCACTGACCTGTCCATGTAGCGCGCTCTCGTGTTTGATCTAAAAAGCAGCTGCCCTCACGTTTAGCTGCAGGAGTCAGGACAGCAACTGAGTACATTTTCAGTCATCTTTTTAGAACTGTAATGTGAAGAGTGTACAAATATATCTTTAGCAGCAGTGTGAAAGTGAATAGCACATAACAGCCACAATTACCGAAATAAACATAGAAATCTATTGGTACGATATGCGTCACCGTTTTCAAAAGCCTCCGTTTTGCACTGCAACGTGAAAACAGCGTTTTCAAATTTATCCACTTTGAAGAGCGTTTTCAAAAAGCTCCGTTTTCCGTCTCAGTGTGGACGGAAGGCCAAAACGGAGAGAAAAAGATGTGTTTTCAAACGAAAACTCCTCAATTGTTGTGTAAAACAACTCTTTTTACCTTATCAAAAACAGCTCTGTTCACAGCTACCCGTATCAGTGCATGGCTCTTTAAATGCTAATGAGCTACTGCTCACCCCGCCCCTCTCTTCTGTTTTTTGTGCATTTGGTGGCGCATTACCATCAAAAATAAAACTATTCTGCTGCATCCTCAGTGGCTTTGATATTGGGAAAAAATTATGATTTTCACAAAACACCTGCATTGCTTACGAGACGTTGTCGCTACAGCTGCTCAAGCATGGAGAAGATAGCAGACAGCGTACAACTGGCTGAGGGCGGGAATATGTTAATACGGGAGAGTCTGTCAGTGGTCGTGGGCAGGGCCTGAGCAGTATGACATCATACTACTCAGAAAATCAAAACGACTTGATAATGAGAAAAAGTGAATGGATTTTTATCATTGTATGGTGGTTGTGTCCACACACTGCAAAGAACCATTTATATGCAAACACCATGTAAAAGTGAATTTTGCATCCAGTGTCCAATTTAACAAATACTATAATAGTGTATAAATAACATCCAAAACCAGTGAGAAACAATAAGGTCAGATCCCAAACTGCATTCGAGATGACTGAGCCTAAAACAAGCTCTCCATCCTCTCGTTTCTGATTGGCTCAATTCTTAACAGTCAAAAAGCTGTTTTAGCGACAGCACTGGACACCTTTGATGTGTTGTGACATTTCAATGTGACAAACCAGTTAGGGCAGCTCACTTTCTGCTAGAAGATCCTCCAGGACACTTTGATGTGCTCTGCAGGGCTTGGAGCCGGTGGGTAGGGCTATTTTTATATTTGCTAGACAGAGCAGGCAGAGAAGAAGACAGATCGTGGCACTGGCTGTGTTGTTCCAGGGGCTGCATTATTGCAGTGCTCTAAATTTAGAGCTGGCTGAAGGAGGTATGAGGGAATGAGAGCACAAGCCCTCCATAACTCTGAGAATGTGAGTTTCCTCCCTAGAGAGGAGCTGGACTGGAAAGATATGTGCATGAGAAGCATCTTAGTCATGCCGTCGTTTTCTCATACTGTGGGAGCCATCTATTATAAAGCTAGTTATGTTAGTTTTATATATAGGGTTGAGATCATACTTTATAATAAGGTTTAATTTCTTAACATTAGTTAATGCATTAGGTATCACAAACTAATAATTAACAGCAATTTTTACAGCATTGCAGATCAATAAATCCTATAAATGTCCACTGTTAATTGTATTAACTAATGTAAACAAATTGAACCTGTAAAGTGTTCCAAGGTTTCTAATATGTGACCCTGGACCACAAAACCAGTCATAAGGGTCAATTTTTTTTAAAATTGAGATTTATACATCACATGAAAGTTGAATAAATAAACTTTCAATTGATGTATGGTTTGTTAGGATAGGACAATATTTGGCTGAGATGCAATATTTGGAATCTGAGGGTGCAAAAAAATCTAAATTTTGAGAAAATCAGCTTTAAAGTTGTGCAAATAAAGTTCTTAGCAATGCAAATTACTAATCAAAAAATTAAGTTTTGCTATATTTACAGAAATTCTTTGTGGAACATGATCTTAATATACTAAATATACTTAATATCCTAACAATTTTTGGCATAAAAGAAAAATTAATAATTTTGACCCATACAATGTATTTTTGGCTATTGCTACAAATATACCTGTGCTACTTATGACTGGTTTTGTGATCGAGGGTCACATAGCGTTAATATGTTGTATATCGGTTTCAGGTCCACTCCAAATTCCGCTACCCTTTCTTCTATGAGATGTGCTGGTATGTGTTGGAGAGGTACGTGAACTGCTTGACCAGACGTTCGCACCTGAGCCTGGACTTCCGCGTTCACGCTGGTGAGTTGGCTAACCTGACAGCAATTTACAGTGACTCACAACCAGAAGTCATTTTCAAGTAAGGGAGAGCGTTGGCAATGCAACAATGTTCAAATTTATGCAAATGCACAGTAATGTGACCTGCAACTACTAATGGGAGCACAGACATAAAGCTTGCACAATCCACCGCCTGATGCAAAATGACAGCAACTTAGTGACATACTGCAAATAAATGCCTTTTAATTCTATCTAAATCCTAACCAGGCATGGACAAGCCATTGTGGAATAAGTTTTAAATTGCTAAGTGCGTGAGGGAAGATACTGATGTGTGAAAAGTGGGAGAAAGAAATTACTTGTAGGACTCCTATAACAAACTGTTTATAGGCACAGGGTTAGATAGCAAGGGAAAGTAACTTCCTTATGACTCCTGTGACAAATGCAAGAAGGCGAGGTCAGAAGCAACATCATCCAAGCATAGTCATCCAGTCGTCCAAGATGTCAAAAAGAAGTAAAGGTTTTTGAGGAAAACATTACAGGATTTTTCTCCATATGTGGACTTCAATGGTGGCCAATGCGTTGAAGGTCCACATTGCAGTTTCAATGCAGCTTCAAAGTGCTCTACACAATCTCAGCCAAGGAATAAGCGTCTTAAGTAGCGAAACAATCTGTAATTTTCTAAAAAAATAAAATAAAAATGTATATACTTTTTAACCACAAATGCTCATCTTGCAGTAGCTCTGTGATGTGTGACATCATAGACACAAATTACATAATCACATTAGAAAGATCACGCATGTTAGTCGTTCATCTGTGTACTTTGGTTCAAAAAGGAAGTGTAGGGCAAAAAACTCAATCTCATGCTCATCCGACATTATAGCTGTTTCCATTACCTTGTTTTTGAAGTATCGCATCGGAAACGGAAATAGAAATGCCACATTTTGAATGTAAATGCGTTAATTCGGAAAAAAAATTTGCACTTGCTTGAGGTGGTTTTTGACTTGTCGTTGCATTAAAAAAAGTCATGTGACTATGCGCTATGGGATTGCAAAACCGTGGACCAGTGGACCAATCTCGTTCCACAGCATCTGAAATGTTGTTATGGTCATTCTGACATGCCTGAGCAAAGTTTGTCTGAAAGACATGAACATCTTGGATGACATGGGGGTGAGTAAATTATCCGGAAAATTAATCACTCTTCCTGAACTCCATCAGTAGTGAGCCAAACTCCTAAGTGTGCCCTTCCTCTGCATTTTCAGAAAGCACATGCAAGTTCCCATGTTTCCTTATTTCAGTCATAGCACTCATCAAGATGATTCCCAGAATTGCTCAAGGCCTCGTCTGGTCTTTATGTATTTTTTGTTGATTCTGGGTATCCAAGTAGCTTGTTTTTCTCTTCTGATTTTTATTTAGCTGAACCCAAGCTTGTAACCGAGAGTCTTGTCTCTGCTCCTCGGCTGGACATGGAGGAGGACTCGTGTGAGACGCGGTTAGAGAGGACAGAGGGGACGACCCAGCCCTCCTCGGGTGTCCCTTCCTATCAAACCTTCAAATCCCCAGCCAATGATTCTGAAGACAGTTTCAAGTCCCTGCCTTCAGAATGTCCCAAGACTCCTTCTGGCTCACCTGGAATGGAACATTCTGGCAAATGGACCCACTTGACAGAGTTTGAGCTGAGTGGACTCAAGGCCTTGGTGGAGAAGCTGGAATCCCTTCCGGAGACAAAGAAATGTGTTCCAGAGGGCATCGAGGATCCGCAAGCACTGCTTGATGATGTGAAGGTCTTTATACATTTTCAACGTCATTTGTTTTGTCTGGTTCTCAGTGCCTTGAATAGACATATTATAGCTTGCTCCTGAGTCCTGACTCTGTTTTTCCTTTCACGAGGAATAGTAAATAGAAGTAAGCACCTGCTGGGTGGAACGTTGGTCTAGTTGTAGAACTTGACTTGTAGGTTCAGACCCTACAAGGAACAATACATGATCTGTCACCATTTTGTGTCGCTGAACTAGACGCTTAGATGGTTGCATGAACTTACGGTGACATTGTGCATGGCTACACCAAGTCCAAGCCTTTGGCATTAAAAACATGCGCAAGATTTTAAAAGAAATCAATGCAACTCTTTTAACTACTTTATAGCAAATCTGAAATACACCGTTATCTTTTATTTAAATTTGTAGTCTCATTTGTACCCAATTATTTTATTTAAATATTTTAAATATGTTCCAAAATATTACAATATTTTAATTATATTATAAATAATAAAGTATAATTTATTGTATATTAAAACACAAAATACTTGCATGTACAGTTGAGGTCAAAAGTTTGCAGAATCTGTTTGCATTTATAAAATTGACCCTTTTCAAAAGTTTACATACACTTGATTCTTAATACTGTGTTGTTACCTGAATAATCCACAGCTGTGTTTTTTTTGTTTAGTGATAGTTATTCATGAGTCCCTTATTTGTCCTGAACAGTTAAACTGCCCGCTGTTCTTCAGAAAAATCCCACAAATGTTGTTTTTTCAGCATTTTTGTGTATTTGAATCCTTTCCAACAATGACTGTATGATTTTGAGATTCATCTTTTCACACTGAGGACAACTGAGGGACTCATATGCAAGTATTACAGAAGATTCAAACGCTCACTGATGCTTCAGAAGGAGAAACGATGCATTAAGAGCCAGGGGGTAAAAACTTTTTGAATTTGAAGATCAGGGTAAATTTAACTTGTTTTGTCTTCTGGGAAACATTTAAGTATCTTCTGTAGTTTCTGAAGGGCAGTACTAAATGAAACAAGTATGATATTTAGTCAAAATAAGAAAAATATACACATCTACATTTTGTTCAAAAGTTTTCACCCCCCCTCCAACTGTTCAGGACAAACAAGGGACTCATAAACAACAACAACAACAAAAAAAAAACACAGCTGTGTGTCATTCAGGTAACAACACAATGTTAAGAATCAAGTGTATGTAAACTTTTGAACAGGGTCATTTTTATAAATTCAGCTATTCTCTTGTGGACTGTATGTAAATGTCTTTTATGTGAAATATCTTTTTCAGGTCAGTACTAAATAAAAATAACATGCATTTTTTATGATCCCTCTTATTTTGGTAAAATAATTAACATTTTGCAGATTCTGCAAGGTGTATGGAAACTTTTGACCTCAACTGTATATTTTCACACCAAAACTATTCACAATGTTTTTTTTTTGGTCTCCTCCTTAAACAGGTTGTCTTAAAGGAACATGCAGATGACAATCCCAAGTTAGCCATCACTGGTTCTCCTATTGTGTGCTGGCCAAAGAAGACAGGCAAGGTATGAATATTAATGCAGAGTGATTAGAAACATTAGCATGTGGCCGAGCAAGATTGTTTAACCTACTTTTAAGGTCATTAAATTGATTCTATGTTGCACTGTGATCGGTTACTTAACAGCAAGACAGCTATGGAGCAAAACATGTTTTGATGGCTTTGCAGTCTCCATTTCTTCCTAATTGATGTTGAAATTAAAAATACATTTAGAGTTTTTTTTTTTGTTTGTTCGTTTTAAATAGTTGTGAGGAACATTCTATGAAAATATGATGCAATATCTATGCTTGACAAAGGCAAAGCGGAACTTCACATTAGCGTTTCGCCGGAATGATGAATCGACTTCAGACACAAGGGAAGTGTTGCCAGTCCCCCAAAATTAGACCTGACCAATCACATGCATTTATAGACTTCTTTCAGTTTATTTCCCTATTGACTGTGACACACGCGATTGGATGTTAGCTTATGTACTCCACTTCACAACACTAAAACTGTCTCGACGACTAAAAGCCCAGCTGCTGAATTTTCGCCTCCATTGTGTCTGTCTTTTGTGATTAAATACCATCTGTCCTTATACTGCCCCAACTGGCCTCTCTTCTTTACCCCATGACCCTGTTTGAACATGTAACACTTCTGTTCTGCATGGCCGCTTCCTATTGGCTGCACTAGCGCATATTAAAAAGCCTGTTTTGCATACTACACACCCATTGGCTCTGCTGCTGCTTGGAACTCCCCTATTGCATATTCATGAGCACGTCTTGCTCGAGCCTGTGTGCTCTGATGACTAAGAAACAGAAGGGAGGGCTGTGCCGTCTCACAGCCAGTAGCAAGCCAGAGCTGCAGCCATGTCAGTTAGCAAAACGCTGAGAGGACTCTAAGAGCCATGGCCATGTCGCTGATCGCTGACGAGGAGGATTATGAGAACTCTGATGCTGAGCAGGTAGTAGCGCTGAGCCGGACCTACGGGTCCTTAGGGTTAAGAAAACGAGATGCGATGGGTTGCTTGCAGCTGTTATTTGTATGTGTAACCGAAGTACACGTGATAAGAGAACTGTCAGAGCTGTCAGAAATGTTTATGGTGACTGCTGATAACTACATATGACTAGCACATGAGTTCGGTTTTGAGGCTGGTGCTCATTTTGACCCAATTTGATGTTTATTTTGGAATATTAAGGTCATATTTTGACATTTCTCTTATCTAACTTGAATGAATAATGCAAAAGGATGTTGAAAAATGAAGCTAAACTAGCATTTCTTGATGCTGTAAGGTCTTGCTAGGTACTTTCAGAAGTTGTAGATGAAAGTGAAATTAGTGACACTTTAAGTGTAGATGATAGTCATCATATCTCAGTGCTTTCTAATAGTCACGGTTGATGTTTTAATGCACTCTGCAGTGTTTCGAAGGCGTGTGGGTTCTTTGAATACTTTGCATATGTGTGTTTGTGCGGCTGCCCACGTGAGACTCTCCCGTCATTTGTTTTATGTTTACGGTTGGGCGAATCTTTGATTCTCTTCCAGTGAATTCTTTTGTATTCCTCTTCTATTGAAAACATACAAATGCATTTCTCCTCAAATGCTGTCGTCACTGAGGAAAGGATGCAGCTGCTACATTAGTATCATTTAATCGTCCATCATTAGGATGAAATACATCTCTGTGGCTTTGTAAAAACATACAGAAGTATATTTGTCTGATTGCAAACATTTTTACTCTCACTGCTCGTTCCAGATATTTGTATAGATCATTGTGTTATTTAACTTCCTCAATTTCCAGGATATTTTTAACTGTTTTGGCCACAGCCCAACAAGGGCCTCTTTGAGCCGGTCCTACAAGATGAGCGCATGGGGGAGGGGTGGGACAAAGAACCAACATGAGTAAAAACAGTTCAGACATGTTCCTGTTGTAAACATATTTAGTTCTGGACATGTAGTTATGAAATAGTAGATGTACACGCAATCAGATGTAATTTTTTGGGGAAATTAGATCTTGGATGCTATTTTATGGCTGACCTCTACACAGATCATCTTTGTAGCACTATATAATTATATATGTTTTGCATACATGTATTGGTATACTATCAGCCACTTCCTTCTTTACTAACTTAGTGACCTTCATGGGGGCACAGTAGTGATTAAGCTAGTTTTTTGTTTATATCAGTTAATCTTTTTTTTTTGGTCATCTCTTCTTAGGACTGGCTCTGCAACGTTTGCATACATTTTTGTTTTTGTATTGTGATATTCTTCGCCCCAGTGAAAAGGGCTTTATTTTGCTGTTATCTGCCTCATCCAGTTTTGTGAGTTTAGTGTTAAAAATCAAGTGTATCTTCACACCCTTCCAATTAAATTTGCCCTGCTATTGTCCCTGCAGCTGGGTGTGATTTTTGCTGTTGGTTTTACAGTATAGATTTAATAAATATTCATTTGGATAATATTCTTAAAGAGAGAGTTCACCAAAAAATGAATATTCTGTCATTAATTACTCACCCTTATGTCGTTCCAAACCTGTAAGACCTATGTTAACCTTAACATAAATTAAGATATTTGTGATAAAATCCAATAGCTTTTTGACCTTGCGTAGACAGCAACAGAACTAGGTTCAAGGCCTAGAAAGGTAGTACGGACATCGTTAAAATAGTCCATGTGACATCAGTGGTTCAACCGTAATTTTATGAAGCAACGAGAATACTTACCCGCATCCAGGTTCTACTTCAGAACATACTGTTGTGAATGTACATCAAAGACTGACAGGGAAGAGTGGAAGTAGTTGAATAAAGTCATTATTTTTGTCTTCTTTGTGTTGAAAAAGTATTCTCGTAGCTTCATAACATTACAGTTGAACCATTGATGTCACATGGACTATTTTAACAATGTCCTTACTACCTTTCTGGACCTTAAACGTGGTAGTTGCATTGCGGTCACACTGGGGACAGAAGGGTCAGAAAGATCTCGTCTTTCATCAAAAATATCTTAATTTGTGTTCCGAAGATGAACAAGGTCTTAATGTTTTGGAAGTACATGAGGGTGAGTGATTAATGACAGAATTGGCATTTTTTTTGTGAACTATTCCTTTAACAACTTTGACAATTACATAAATGGCATCTGATTTATTGATTGTATCACAAACGAAGTGCTTGAGCTAGATTGTGTATGTTTACCATGGATATGTTTTTTTTTTTTTTTTTAACTCTGCATGCATACACCTGTACCAGACAGCAAGCTTTAAAATCCATGTTTGCCCTTAATATCTACAGTAATCCTGGCATAGAGATTTTTTTATATGAATGCAGTCTTTAATTTCTGACCTTGTCAGCAAGCTGCTCTAACAATGTCAAGCAAATCTGTTTATGGTATTAATGTGTCATAGCATATGCACAAACTCAGATGCTGTGATGATCGCTGGCTTGGAAAGTTTTTCTTATTTTAGTGGTTTTACAATGAGAAGTGAAACATTTCCCCACGTTGATAAGATTATATGTTAACAATGAAATCAGTTATGCGACTGTTGATAGGTCGCCTCTGTTTTGCTTCTAAAATCTGCTCTGAACTTTTGTATTTATGCTGAACATTTTGATCTGATATTAAAATTACAAAATGTGCATTGAAGTGGGGATAAAAATATGGATAAAACGATTATAAATTCAACCCCGCAAAGAGTTAATGGTTGTTTTTATTTTTGTTGTCAACAAAAATAAAATAATTCAATAGAATAAATAATTAAAAAAAAACGGTTGTGCCTGCGGCGACCCGAGTTCGAATCCCATCTTGTGGTCTTTTGCTGATCCCACTCCGCTCTCTCTGTACCCAATGCTCAATGCTTTCCTCTCTGTTCTCCAATGTCCAGTCTAAACAAAGGCATAAAAAAAACCCAAAGTATATCCAATAAATAACTGATAACCAATAAGTTGTTTGACCCTGGAACCGTTGATTTTGGGTGGTAGTCTTGTAGGACCTTCATTGAATTTCAAAGTCCTGTCTTTAATCTGGGTGAAAGCAGCTCTTATAAATGCAAACTCACAACATCTAACACATTAACAAGCAATATTAGATTTGGCCAGGAATGTTTTTCCCACTGGCAGCCACATAACTGTCTCTCTCTCCCCCAGCTCTGCTGACCACATGCTTGAATTTGTGCTTCTGTTTTCCTCAGTTTCATAACACATCACATCTGAGATGTTGTGAAACAGCAGTTTCTGCTTCTGATATTTGCAGACAATTTCAAGAACTAAACAGCATGTTGCTGTTTCTTTTTTTCTTTCATTTCATCCATGTAGGAAAGATTCATGCAAGGCGAAAATCAATTCTACTACAAGCATCAAATTCAAAGCTCTGTGCAAACAGGACTTCTGACTCAGATTGAAGAGCTAATCTCAACTCTCATGGGCAGAGAAATCCACTTAGGCTGTTTAAAAGAAATGTACCTATTGAGGAGGTCGGGTTGCACTTTCCCCCTCTGGCTAATGCGATTGTTCATGTTTTCCTCTCCATTACTGAAGGTTCATAAAGAGGGTGGAGGCCAGATTTATTCTCATCAATCACCCTGTGTCCCATGGTGCCGTAGGAAAGTCGTACTGTGGGTGCTGGGACAAGCATGACTTCTGTTTGATGTAATGGGGACACGGCAACCCATGGGATGTGGAATATAACTGTTTGAAGAATAATTCCCTTTGACTTGCTTAAGAGTATAAAATGTATAAGCTTATGATTTATAACCTCAATGCACTGTTGCCATTTTGGCCTGATGGCCAAGAATAAAAGCTATCAAAAAGGAAGCAGAATCAATAATGGAAAGTGCTTCACATCAAGGAGATCAAATGGCAAATACAAACATGCTTCTTATTCATTCTGACGTCCCTGCTACTGGTGCTGTTTCTCCTCTGTTGCATAACATGGCTAAATCAGTGCTGGAATATTTGTGTTTCTAAGGAAACACAGATGCATTTATCAGAAATGTTGTTAGGAATAATATTTGTTGGCTGGTTTAATGCATGTTCCTGCAGCTGTATCCTGACTTATTGTTCTTTAATTGACTCGGAGTTAATAACAACCGGGAATGTCCTCCAACTTCACTTGGCTGACATTGTGGGCAGATTTTATCGGTATTCACAGAGTAGTAAAAATGCTTTCTCATGTTCAGTGCTGCTGTTCTCCTGTTTTTTTTTTCTTTAAAGTGCCTCTAGGGCATATAAACAATTTGAATAACTGCACATACAACTAAATCTGAACCATATGAACTCGCTCTCAGAGTGTGGGGTCTGAAATTTGATAGGTTTGTGTTTGTTATGTTTAACTGTGTGGCATTGCATGGCGTTACTGTTAAAGTCAGCAAGCAGCTTATAAACAGATCATGTTCGGGTTTCCAAACATGTTAAGTATGTAAAACGGGTTGAGAAAAGTTTAATCTTGTTTATAATATAAACAACTGTGGTTCTATACGTTTCAGCCACGGCCGCTTAATCGGCCAAAAACAAAGATGGGCTCCTCTCCATCGGCTGCTCCAGGCTCAACAGCAGGAGGAGTGAAGCTTTCGTCCAGCCGCGGTTCATCTAGTGCCCGGCGCAGACGGACACGCTGCAGGAAGTGTGAGGCATGTACACGCAAAGAGTGCGGCGAGTGCCACTTCTGCAAAGACATGAAGAAGTTTGGTGGACCAGGCCGCATGAAGCAGTCCTGTATCATGAGACAGTGCATAGCGGTCAGTCTTGATACTCATTATTAAATTTGACCCTTGATCTGCTGAATGGCGTGTCTGGAAAAACTAATTGCTGCTCTTTTTGTGTTTTGCAGCCTGTTCTACCTCACACTGCTGTGTGTCTGGTGTGCGGAGAGGCTGGGAAAGAAGACACGGTGGAGAATGAAGAGGACAAGTTCAACATGATGCTGATGGAGTGCTCTATCTGCAATGAAATCCTCCATCCAGCATGCTTGAAGGTGTTTTTTTCTAATCAGTCCATCAAACAATTGGAAACTGTGAAACTCAAGCCATAATGGCATCAACAATCTTTCACATTTAGGCTTCTGTTGAGTAAAAACTTATTGTGCTCTGTCATTCAGGACAAGGATTCTGGCGGTGTTGTAAATGACGAGTTGCCAAATTGCTGGGAGTGTCCGAAATGCAATCATGCTGGAAAGACAGGGAAAGTAAGCATCACTGTCCTACCTAACAACATACTTAAAAAAAAAAAACATAAGCTAAATAATGAAAACTGTGTTGACGATATTTACTCTTAAGACAGAGGTCTTCAAACTTGGTCCTGGAAGGCCCATTGTCTTGCAGAGTTTAGCTCCTACTTGCCTCAACACACCTGCCTAGCAGTTTGTAGCACAGGGGTGGCTAACTCCAGTCCTGGAGAGCCGCTGACCTGCAGAGTTCAACTCCAACCTTAATAAAAACTCACATGCCTGTAGCTTCCTAGTAACTCTTCAGAACTTGATTAGCTTGTTGAGGTGTGTTTGGTTAGGGTTGAAGCAAAACTCTGCAGGGCTGCGACTCTCCAGGACCGACTTTCGCCACCCCTGTTCTAGACCAGGGATGGGCAACATCGGTCCTTAAGGGCCACTGTCCTGCAGAGTTTAGCTCCAACTCTAATCAAATACACCTGCCTGTAGCTTTCTGGTGATCTGGAAGACACTGATTAGGCTTGGAGCTAAACTCTGCAGGACAGTGGCCCTCCAGGACCGAAGCTGCCCATCCCTGACCTAGATATTAACCATGCCTAGACCTTGATTAGCTGGTTTAGTTGTGTTTAATTAGGGTTGAAGCTAAACTCTGTAGGACACTGGCCCTCCAGGACCAAGTTTGGAGACCCCTGTCTTCAGATAACAAGATCATTTCTAAAATAACGTAATTGATATAAACTTGTCTTGTCTTCTTTCCCACCTTTTGGTCATGAAGCAAAAAAGAGGCCCAGGGTTTAAGTACGCTTCCAATCTCCCTGGCTCACTGCTCAAAGAGCAGCGAATGAACCGGGACGTAAAGGACGAGCCAGAATCAAACATGTCTACAGAGTCCTACACATCTACTGTTTCACCTGTCATGAAAAAGAAGACAGAACGAGAGGACAATCCTACCTGCAAGTCAGAAGACGCATTTAAGAAACGTTCTCCCAAATTGGAGGACAATCCACTCCGCAAGAAGAGAAAACTCTTTGAAAAGGACTCAGACTCAGAATCCAATGTCAAGAAAAAGGTAGCAAGACAATGAATAAGTAAAAGCAAATAAGAGATCAAATAATATTTTTGCACAGCATGTATTTTGACCCTCTTTTAAATCCACAGAAGAAGCGCTCAAAGCCTGAAGATCTCTCGATCTCTAATGTCCTGGGACAGATCAAGACAGAAAGAGAGGATGATGAGGAGTACGATGAGGATAACAGACAAGAACCGGAGAGGAGAGCCTTCAGTTTTGAGCCCTCAGATGAGGAGGATGGAGATGATGAAGAGGAGGAAGAAGAAGAGGAGACAATGAAGGAGAGTAGTCGAGAGGAGAATGGGAACCTTGTACACAAGACCTCCGCTGCATGGGAAGGTGACCAATCACAGGGTGGTTTAACCCAGGCGGGGCCCAGCAGCAACTCGCAGTTGAGGAGCCAGCGAAAAACCAAACGCAAGCCTCGCTTGCCCAACAAAGAACTGAGCAAAGAACTAAGCAAACAACTCAATCAGGAGATCCAGAAGACAGAGGATCGTCTGGCTCATCAAAATGGCAGGGCCGTGAAGACAGAACCAGATAGTGATGAAGAAGACAGAAAACCACTGAAGAATGGCAGCAGCCATCTGAGAGACTGGCTGGGGCCTAAGCGGGAACTAAACGGATCCTTGCGAGAGCAGCATCCAGTTAATTGGATCCGGACTACACCTACCCCAGTCATTCGGCCAACGCCTTGCCGCTCTCCACCGAAATGTGTTCAGATGGAGCGTCATGTTATTCGTCCCCCTCCGATCAGTCCCCCTCCGGATGGGCTGCCCCTAGATGATGGGAAGAACCACGTCATGCGGAGAGAAGTGTGGATGGCAGTGTTCAGCCACCTCACACACCAAGACCTGTGTGTCTGCATGCGGGTCTGCAAGACCTGGAACAGATGGTACGCCTTCCAGAAACTAGGAAAGAAAGCATCATAATATGTTTAATTTACTTCAAACTGCAGCAGATCTTTAGAGGTCTACCTTGGTGCTTTTATTGGTTATCCAACTTGCTCTCAGACTTAAGCACATCTTTAACTCTAGTCCTGACCAGCGCAAACACTGGATTGTATTTGTGTCACAAGAATGAAGTGAATACTTTCAATTGGGATTTTAAGTAGCTTAGATCCTTAAGGGTTGGGTCTTCACGTTATGTATATTTCAACCAGGTGCCAAACTCAACTTTGTAAGATGCACAGTCAGGTTAAGTCTTCTGTCTTCTGATCTTAGGTGCTGTGATAAAAGACTATGGACCAAGATCGATCTGAACCGGTGCAAGTCAATCACTCCACTCATGCTGAGCGGCATTATCCGCAGACAGCCAGTCTCCCTGGACCTGAGTTGGACCAACATCTCTAAGAAGCAGCTCAGCTGGCTAATCAACAGATTACCTGGTACAATCACACTTTTACTAAATTGTTTAATTGCAGCTTCAGTGCCTCTCATGTTCACTGTACAGCTGGATTCCTCTCCTGATGCTGTAGCCCTGGGATAGGTAACGTCGGTCCTAGAGTGCTGATGTCCTGCAGAGTTTAGCTACAGCCCTGAAAAAAAAACTCACCTGGCTGTAGCCTTAGTGATACTGAACACCCTGATTAGCTGGTTCAGGTGTGTTTGATTAGGCTTGGAGTTTACCTCTGCAGGACAGTGGCATTCCACGACCGACGCTGCCTATCCCTGGTGTAGCCTTTATGTACTTTGTCACCAGAGATCTACGTTACTGTGACGTTTAGTTACAGTCCTAATAGATACACCCAGGGGAGGTGTTTCTGTATGACAGAGTATGGCAGTTGCCATACCCTGGTGTCTTTATGTACTCTACACCCCAGTCTTGTCACCAGAGATCTACGTTATTGTGACGCTTAGTTACAGTCCTAATCGGATACACCCAGGGGTGGCATTTCCTTATGGCAGTCGCCATACACTAGCTTCTCCCGGCATACCCTGGTTGATCATTGGTTAGGGTAACTTCAGTCTTGGAGGGTCACTGTCCTGCAGAGTTTAGCTCCAACCCTAATCAAGAACACCTGCTTGTAGCTTTCTAGTGATCTTGAAGACATTGATCAGCTTGTTCAGGTGTGCTTGATTAGGGTTCGAGCTAAACTTTGCAGGACAGTGGCATTCCAGGACTGACATTGCCTATCCCTGGTGTAGCCTTTATGTACTTTGTCACCAGAGATCTACGTTACTGTGACGTTTAGTTACAGTCCTAATAGATACACCCAGGGGAGGTGTTTCTGTATGACAGAGTATGGCAGTTGCCATACCCTAGCCTCCCCCGGCATACCCTGGTTGTTCGTTGCAATTCTCTAGCCCAGGGCTGGCCAACTTCAGTCCTGGAGGGCCACTATCCTGCAGAGTTTAGCTCTTACCCAAATCAGACGCACCTGCCTGTAGCTTTCTAGTGATCTTAAAGACATTGATTAGCTTGTTCAGGTGTATTTGAGTAGGGTTGGAGCTAAACTCTGCAGGACAGTGGCCCTCAAGAACTAAAGTTGACCAGCCCTGCTCTAGGCAACCCTGGAACAGTATTTCAACCAAGTGGGGACCTTCCCCGAGGGAAGGGGTACCCAAACTCTGTCCTTGAGGACCGGTGACCTCAAACCCCAATTAAACACATCTGAACCATCTAATCAAGCTCTTACTAGGCATATTAGAAATTTCCCGGCAGGTTTGTTGAGGCAAGTTGGAGCTAAACTCTGGACACCGGCCCTTCAGGGCCGAGTTTCGGCACCCCTGCCCTAGGGCCTTAGGGTGGTGAAACTGGTTCGGCTGTGGTGAATGAACCAGGGGGATAGTGATACCATACCTCAGGGTTTTGTGAAACGCCGCCACTGAATACACCTAAACCAGCTAATTATTATCTTATTATTATCGGAACTCTGCATGAAAGAAGATCTTCAAAAACAGGATTGGGCACTACTGGTGTACGCAAACTCCACTCTAATGTCTGATACTTACATGACTTCTTTGTGTTGGTTTCCTGGCAGGTTTGAGGATTCTGTTGCTGGCAGGCTGTTCGTGGGCAGCTGTATCAGCTTTATGCACATCCAGTTGTCCTTTGCTAAGAACTTTAGATGTGCAGTGGGTAGAGGGACTCAAGGACAACCAGATAAGAGATTTACTCTCCCCACCAACAGACAACAGACCAGGTACTGAATGATAGCAGTAATTACTGTTTATGTGCAGTATGTACTCTTGACCCATTTAGAAGTTCTTTATCTTATTTTGCTAATTTATAGCACCCCCATGTGTACACAGCAAGTAGTACAGATACATTTCTGTCGAAAATGACTTGGTAAAAGATGCATATTGCTGTCTCTCAGGTCAGCTGGACAGTAGAAGTAAACTGAGGAACGTGGAGAATCTCTGTTTAGCTGGTCTGGATATCACTGATATGTCTCTGAAGCTGATCATAAAACATATGCCTTCACTGTCCCAATTGGACCTTAGTTACTGTAACCACATCACCGACCAGAGTGTGAACATCCTCACGGCAGCCGGCACCACGACCAGAGACTCTCTTACTCACATCAACCTTTCAGGTATGCAGGAAATACTAAAACCCTCGCATAACAGGTTAGACATGCTAACGGACAGTTGAGTGGGCTGGAAAACAACCACACATACTGTTTGTGTACATATACAAAAACTCACTAAGATTGCTATCTTACTGTTTTTATGCACTGCATTTTGGAAAAAAAGCATGATGCAAGACCTTGCTACTAAGGTCAAGCATTAATGCAAATCCGATTGGCTAATATTATGGGTTCTAAATCTGTATTCCTTTCCTCCACAGTTTGTAACAGAGTTACAGACCTGTCGTTGACCTACTTCAAGCGCTGCGGAAACATTTGTCACATCGACCTGCGGTACTGCAAACAGGTGACCAAGGAGGGTTGTGAGCAGTTCATCGCAGAGATGTCCGTCAGTGTGCAGTTCAGACTGATTGAGGAAAAACTACTGAGCAAACTGAGCTAGTCAACAAAGACACTGACAATAACTTGACCTAGAACCCAGGGAACTAACAATTTCACCCTCCATTTTCTACGCTTTTTCAACACAGGATTTATGGAGCCTAACATGCTCAACAGAAAACCAGCAAAGAGAAATATGGCTAATTGTTAAACAACACACTCCAAGCAAATGCCTGAACTCAAGTCACAAGTGAAGAAATGTATTCATCTCTGGTGGCCAATTCAGACTTTCAATCTTTTTGTTTTCAATTTATGTTGTGCTGCTAAGGCAAACTTAGGATTTTTTTTTTTAACGTTTACAAGGCACAGCTAGCAAAGCGTGCCAACGTTAAAATGCTGTTGAAAGGCATGTTTACTCATATTTTGCATAAATGTTATAAAAAAGGTTTTACAGTCACACGTTGCAGTGACAAAACCGACTGTTATTTTCTTTCTCGGAAAAGAAAAATTCAAAATGCATGTGCTTTTTTCGTTACCATGCAAACGTTAAGCGTCATGCAGTATTAATTTTTGTATCAGAAGGGATTTCACACTTTATGTGCAGTATTAAATGCACTCATATAAATATATATAGACTTTATTGACAGTATTCAGTCAGTACAAAGTTTATTTTTTTTCTACGCAGTAGGAAGTTAAGCAGATCCTATCTATACTAGCTATAGTGACTGTGCAGATGTTTTTGTAATGTTAATTTAAGATGTGATGTCTTCTAATGTTATAAGATGTTCTACAGGTACATTCTCTTTTCCATACGACTATATTACTTACCTGGGCTTCTTTAATATGTATATATCTGGGGAAAGACGTATTTGCACTGTTTGACCTGAATAAATACTGATATTTTTTCCAGTTTTGCTTTATGGAATTTTGACTGTGTGAAAAACTTGGTATATTTGTGTATAAAACGATATACAGCCTCAGATTATTAAGCCACAAACAAGATTGTGGTTTCCCGCCTACCTTTTTCCCGCTCTCGCGTTAATAATTGAGTAAATATAGTACATGTTATCACATACAGACAGGCATACCTTAGCGAATCCGTTCTCCAGGATAACCAGCAACCATATCCGTGTATTGTGCCGTGAATAAAAAGTTATTTTCATCCGCTTGCGTCTGACTGAGTGTAACGTATTCCTGACTGCGTCGCACCTAGCAGCCATTAGAGGGCGCCGACTAGCATTTCACCATTTGCAACTGAGGACAAAAATAAATACTGAAATGAGAAAACTCTTTATTTTGTTAGTTCAAGGTACCATATTTTATTAAATTTAATAAATCATCTTTGAATTACCAAAATAAAAAGTTCAACATTCCAAAATACAAAGACCAGATCCCAAAACGTCTTCCAGCGCTCAGTTTAAGTCATATAGAGTGTAATCATGTCTGTCCTCTGCTCAGCTAGAGTAGTTGCCTACTACCAAGTGACATCTTTTAGAGATAGCAGCATTAGAAACATACACGTAAGCACAGTGTTGGGCAGACGGGTGTGGAGATGTTCTAAATGCAAATTAAAAACAGTCTGATTATAAAATATACATGGGGATGTGACACCAAATGTAGTCAATTCTATTTGTGACTGATTTAAAATATAAACAACTAAATCGTTGTTTACATTCAAGGAAAAACTGGAACGCTGAAGGGGGACAAAAACATTTAAAAGAAAAACATGACAACTGGAAAATATATCCATATACTTCATGTACATATTTTTTCACATGTATATAAAACCATGTTTAATTGATTTAATTATCCTTTATATTTGTTTTATATTTGACTACAGAATTCACAGCAACAAAGGGCATCTAGAGAGATCAAATAATTTCCTTTCCTCTTAATCTTATCTAGAAAATGTAAATATTCACAAGAAGGGAAAGAAACTGTTTATTTAACATAAGTAAAATCACGAATGCAATAGAGAACTGTGATACGTCAATCCATGTAGCACCGTTGTGGAAATCTCTGATGCCGTGTAAATGTGGTACAACACAGCACACCAAAAAACAGACATCTTTCATGGTATTGCTGGAGATGAGGAACATCGCAATCAAAAGTGTCCTTTTGACCAATTCAATATTTTGCAAATAAAACCTACCGAGGCTTAAAGGTGCACTAAGAAATTTTTACCAACTGCTATAGAAATGAAAAGTGCTGTTGAAGGTGAACCTTCCTTAACGTTGAGATCTCATGACTTCCTTTACCTAGGTTACCAACCTATTATCTAACTATTTTAAATGGAACCGTGGGTATTATGACATGTATGGCTTAATATAATGTAAATTATGTCTCTTACTAAAATATGTAGTAGAAAATCCATGAAAGATTTACATTATTTAAAAAAAAATCAACCTTGTTTTATACGGGCCATTTTACAGAACTGGTTCAAAGTCAGAGATGGAAAGTGTCTTTTTCCAAAAAATTTGTATGTATGCAAATTGTATAATATCTGACATTTCTAGTAATTGTGCAGTTAATTTTCATATTGTATTTTCAGAAAGTTTAGAAATATTTGTCCTCTTCCCGAATTAGTCACTACCGAAGCACAGTAATAAAAATCTAATTAGAAGGGTTATAGTGGCCTATTAGGATTTGCTTACATCTAGTGTAAATATAATTTTTTTTTGCTATTTTATTAAAAAAAATTCAGAGGTAAATCCATAACAATTAAATTTTTAACAATATTTCAAGCGTAATTTGTAAGATTTTGAATGTAATTTTTCTTTGTAAAAGGCAAAAAGTTGATCATACTGATTTCAAAGGAATTCATTAGTTTTAATATACATTGAACCATAAACTATCATAACATCTTAGTTGATAATTCAGTATACTTTATTTTTGACAAAACATGTTTTGGTAGGTACCGCGCATTTTCGGTAGAGACAGTAATGTTTTGGTAGCAACCACATCACATTACAGAATTTTAACTCGCATACTAAAACACTACTAAAACATACTAAAATATGAAAAAAATGCATAACTTTACTAAAATTTTGTTTCTTTTCCAAATATGAGGATTATGTGTTCCCTTTTGTCACTAACAAAACGATGACGTTTCGGTAGTGACAATAGGTAGTGACAAACACCAAATGCTTCAGTAGTGACAATTTTAGATACATTTGAGCCCAGCTCAAAGATGCTCATGGTTAGCTACAGTGTTGTGCATGTTACTTTAAAAAAGTAATTTTTTAAAGTAATAATAATATAATAATAGTAATAATATCACATTATTGGGGTCGCTTCAATCCGGAGACATGAAAAACATCATAATAACAAGAAAACATGTGCTTTTATAAAATAAATAAACAGGGTGCACTCTCTGTCGTCTCGGTCTCCATCACCTCTCTTCACAGACATGTAAATAGAACAACCTGAATCTCCAAGAATATATGTGCCTGACAGACATGAGAAGTCTACTTTTAAATGAGGTAAATCACGTCGAAAACAAATCATCTCTGATGAAGTAATCCGTATGATACCAACACGAGCTCCAGTTTTTACAGTCTAAATTCATCTCGGCTCGGCTCGGCTCTTCAAATGTTAAACATCCACATGAGACACGCGGACATGTAGGTAAATACCCACATCGCTTCTGTAAACAAACGTGAACATTCATCAAGCTCATCTTGGCTACTTTTTGTTTAAGAGGAATAAGTCAGAATTTACCTCGGAAGAAGGACGCAATGCAGAAATTTAGTAACGGCGCATTTTATTGTCAGTGGCGATAACGGCGTTGTAACGGGGGAAACAGTAATTTGTTTGATTACTTGTTACTGAAAAAAGTAATGCCGTTAGTAACGCTGTTTATTTATAACGCCGTTGTTCCCATCACTGGTTAGCTAGCACAGTTCTAAACAGTTGTACACATATAAAAACTAAATGTTATGGAATAACTACCAAAAAAAGTATGCTTAATAGCAGAAAGAAAGTGTTCGGTAGTGATGTTCCTTAAAGTTACACACAGGTTTTTTTAGACTTTTGAATACATTTACCTCATTTACCTAGATACTTAAAAACAACAATGGAAAAAATACAAAAATTATTTAAATATCACTTTCATAAATTTAAATTTACGGATTAGGGTTCGGGACAGCCACCTCCCAATTGAAAGTACTCAATACATGATGATTTTGTAAATATTAAGCTAACTAATATTTCAAATATTATTGTGGGTTTCAATAGATAATAGAAGGATCTTAATAAACAACTAAGAATTGAATACTTAAATGTTTTTTAAATGTGTTTTTTGGTTGTGGGACAGCAGTTTGCACCAATTCTGTAGAATGGCCCATACATATTTTGGACTACGGGGGCTACCATTATGATGTAAAATAGCTGTCGCTATTTTAGAATACACAATTTCCATTCTTCTCTTCTTATTGCTAGGAAAGCAGTGAAGACTTGCATCGCTTCTCTTGTTGCCCTTCGACTGAAAATTACAACCAAAAGCCGCACAATGTGGCTTCATATCAGTATTTTATTTTCCGAGTTGTGTTGCAGTAAAAATATCAACAGGTAGCGGCAGTATCTCACTGAGTGCAGCCGTTTCACGTCAATATGTATAAAACAATATGGATTTTTTAAACGACGCAAGTCTTTCATTTGTTTTCTACTACATATTTTAGTAAGAGACCTCATTTATGTTACATTAAGCCATCAAGTCTTAATACCCTGGGTTCCCTTTAATTAATCAAAAATGACTTAGCACACCTCTAAGTATTTTCTTTACACAGCACAGTGGAGACAAGCCAACCACACACCTGACGTTCGACAGATACTGTAAAAAAAGTAATTGAGGTTCCGGTAAGAAGCTACATAGTGGCAGATGCTGGATTCCAGTGACTCTGTGAAAAAATACAATACAGTTTCTATCATCTTGCTATAAATAACTCTGCTAGCTGGTCATTTAATCCGGTGTCATGGATGCTCATTTGTGGTATGGCGACACACAAAAATAACACGCTTATTAATAATATATCACGTAAAAACATAACCCAGAAGCCGTTCTGCACATTTCTACTTTGGCACCTACAGTACGTTCCCTCTTCACATCAGTGGTCTTCACTGTTGCTACGACAACATGCATCTTAATGGCAATCGGTTTCTCTACACGCACACGTAAAGATTTCTAATATTGCACATACGATAAGACATTTTCAAAAAGTTTACAGAAACATACTGTAAACCACTTAAAGGAGAAGTCCACTTCCAAAACAAAGATTCATGTATAATGTACTCACCCCCTTGTCATCCAAGATGCTTATGTCTTTCTTTCTTCAGTCATGAAGAAGTTATGTTTTTTGAGGAAACCATTTCTGCATTTTTCTCCATATAATGGACTGATATGGTGCCCCGAGTTTGAACTTCCAAAATGCAGTTTAAAGGGGTCGTCGGATGCCAAGTTCACTTTTTCATGTTGTTTGAACACCTGTAAAAATAATATCCCCTTTTTCAAATCGAGCCGTTCTCAGATGCCTGTCGTTGTGGCGTCACACCCACAGAGGCCGCTCCCACGATAGTTGATTGACATGAGCGTCTTACCTCAGATCAGTTGTAACAGTCCAGCCTCCATGTTTTGATGCTGGAGCAGGGATGTAAGTTAGACAAGAATTGAGCGATTGAGGTGTTGTGTTGCTGGATGTAATAATGAACGTAGTCGTCATTTACTCCCTGGTTTTTTATGGATCTTTGTGATCGCCTTTCCTAATAATGTGTTAGTTAGCAAGTTTAGCGGCTACATGCGGCTAAAGTAAACAGGCTCATCACTCCACAGAGAGAAGAGAGGGGTGGGGCGAGAGCAGAGCTCATTTGCATTTAAAACAGCCTCGACCAGAATGGGATGATTTTGCAGATTTTTGCTCATTTTGACAAGGTAAAAAGGGTGTTGTTTTACACTACCATTGAGAATTTTTAACCAAAGTATATTAAAGACTTTTCCTTGAGACCCTAAAGAATCATATCAACTTGTGGAAAATGGGCATCCGATGACCCCTTTAAATACGGCTTCAAACGATCCCAAATGCGGTTGTAAATGAGTTCAGCTGAGGAAGAAGGGTCTTATCTAGCGAAACGATCGGTTATTTTCATTAAAAAATACAATTTAAATACTTTTTAATCTCAAACGCTCGTCTTGTCTTGCTCTCCCTGAACTCTGTGTATTCTGGCTCAAGACAGTTAGGGTATGTCGAAAAACTCCAATCGTATTTTCTCCCTCAACTTCAAAAATCATTTCAAAATCATCCTACATCGCTGCAGAAGGACCGACCCAGTCTTTGCAAAGTGAACATGCAAAGAAGATCAAACACCCTTAACAAAAAAGGTAAAACAGCGATATAGGACGATTTTGAAGTTGAGGTTCAACTGTCATGAACCGGAACAAAAACAGTCCAGGCAGACTGAGACAAGACGAGCGTTTGGCATTAAAAAGTATATAAATTGCATTATGTTTACTAAATTGCGCTAGATAAGACCCTTCTACTTCGGCTGGGATCGTTTACAACCACATTTGGGATCGTTTGAAGCCGCATATAAACTACAGTTTTGGAAGTTCAAAATCGGAGCACCATAGAAGTCTATTATATAGAGAAAAATCCTGAAATGTTTTCCTCAAAAAACAAAATGTCTTTACGACTGAAGAAAGAAAGACATGAACATTTTGTATGACAAGGGGGTGAGTACATTATATGTGAATCTTTGTTTTGGAAGTGGACTTCTCCTTTAAGCTTTCATATTTTTATATGTTATTCCTCTAGAATCCGTGTTCCCTGGGTTAGTAACCGCAGAAATTATTCAAACGTGTCAATGACCAAATAAAAACGGGCAGCAGGAAATGCTCGCTCTGTAACGAAGGTGTACGCAGTACCGGTTTCCACCACTTGGAATCTAAAGGGGCAGTTCATTGGTCCAGTAGCGGCCCCAGCCTGCTCGGTCCAGCAGGAAGCATCTGGTGCGTTGGTTTTCCAGTAGAGGTGATGCTCACCCGTTAGGACTTGAAGACGTGCACGGCCCGCACCACGTACTGCCTGCAGATGGGGCACTCACTCATCCTCTTGCCGCACTTGGTGCAGGTGACCATGTGACCGCATTCTAGCAGCACGCAGTCTATCACAGCATCCATGCAGATACGGCACAGGTTCTCATCAACGCCGCCCAGCTGAGCTACTTGCACACCATCTGCAAGACAATATGTGGAAGGCTTGAGATCTTGTTTAATAGTCGATTGATCTTGTGTGACTGCTCTGCTTGTGAGTAATGAGGTTTTTTCTCCGCCTTGGGAAAGATTTTTGTGCATAGATGCATATGCAATGACATTTTACAAGAAATGTACAAATAATTTTGAGCAGTGAAATGTGATAATTTCCAGTAAATGTCATTAAATTACAATGTTTTAAACAAATGTTCCAGGTTCAATCCAACTCATAAGCATTTTTTTGATCATGACAAAAAGTATTTTCAACTCATCACTTAATTTAATAAATGCATTTAAAAGTGGAAATAAATGAGGACATGCATGTTACAAATTAAAAACTCACAAAAATGTGATTTTTCGTTAAAGGACATTATTATTATTATTATTATTATTATTATTATTATTATTTTAAATAAAGAATATCAATTAAGAAATTTTATTTTATTCATTTTAATTAATCGATTAATTAAGAAATTAGATTTTTTTAGTCAAAGAATATTAATTCTTTTTAAATAAAGACATTAAATGAAGAAATTGTATTTTCAATTTTACTTCTTAAAAACAAAAAAACAATTATTTAAAAAAAAAACATTTATTTTATATTAAACAGAATGAAACAGAAAATGTTCTTGAATCATAACTGAATTTAATTAAAATTTAAAAATAAAGACATTAAATGAAAAAATTGCATTTTTAATTTTATTTTCTTTAAAAATAAAGAAAACAATAATTTTTTTAAAAAAAAAAAACTGAAATATTCTGTTGAAAAATAAAGATTTTAAATGAAGAAATTATTTTCATAATTTTCTTTAAAAATTAAGAAAACAATTATTTATATATATATATATATATATATGTGTGTGTGTGTGTGTGTGTGTGTGTGTTAAACAGAATGAGAGAAAAAAAATGTTCTTTTTCTTAAAAAAATAAAGACATTAACTGAACAAATTTTTTCAATTGTAGTTTCTTTAATATATTAAATTATATTAAACAGAATGAGACAGAAAATGTTCTTGACTCATACGTGAATTTATTTTATTAAAAGAAATATATATATATATAATATTTAATAATATATAATATTTAAAAAAAAAAAACTTAAAAAAAAGAAAAAGAAAAAAGAATGAGACAGAAAATGTTCTTCACTCATCCCTAAATTTATTTATTTTTCTTTAAAAATAGATATTAAATGAAAATGATTTAATATATATTACACAGAATGAGACAGAAAATGTTCTTGACTCATCACAGAATTTAATTCTTCTTTAAAAATAAAGACATTAAATGAAGACATTTTATTTTATTTAAAAATATATTTTATATGAAACATAATGACATAGAAAATGCTCTTGACTTATCCTTGACTTTAATAAAAGCAGAAATAAATAGGGAAATGCACATTAAAAATCTAAAAGCAGAAATGTGAATTTTTGTTAAAGTATATTAACTTAGATATTAATAAAGAATTTTTTAATTGTAAATTGTACTTAATAATTTTTACTATAAAACTGCAGTTTTTGCTTTAAAAATAAACTCAGCAAAGTGTAAATATTATTATCTGTATTATTGAAACTAGAACATTCATTTAACACACTGTCTTTCTTATATGACATCCTTTTATCCGGTCAATATCAGCGGTGAGACCTTTTAATGAATAATATACAGCGTGTGCTTTCAACTCTCCTTTATGGCAGCCTAAACCAGTATTTGCTGATGTCAGTCTTATTATTTCTATTAATTGCTCTATAAAAAAAGAAAACGATGCACATCCCTAAAGCATCTGAAACTTGGTCCCTCTCCAAAAAGCCACTTAATATATTGTCTGAGATGGGACAGCTATAATCTTTGGATCATTTTGGGCCGTTTTCCAAGCAGTGTTAATATAATTAATGAAGGCAAGGTGCAATTACAGTAATGTGACAAGCTATAAAAAGACAGACATATCACATTAGGAGCACAATTCATGACATAAATGAGATCATGCACGTGGAAACCACATATCAAACTGTCCCGGCATGCATTGGGAAGAATCACTTTTCATTCACGGTAATGAGATGATGTTAATGATGACGTTGGAGTCACATTAAAAAAAGGCTGAGTCTTACCTCCAATACCTCCATTGCATATAGGAGGAGGGTAAGCTATGACTTTGATTGACAAACATAGTAGTGGGAGAGTTAGCATTATTAGCACTGGACTGCTAATGTACAGTAAGCTCACGTGCACATAGAAAACTGGTCTTTTCACAGTTAAAACTGTTGCCCATAAAGAACATATTTCCATGTTTAACACTGTTCATGCTTTTCTAGGTTAGTAATTAGTCAGGGTTAGGTTAGGATATTTTACACTGTACATTTGTAAATTAGCAAAAAACAAAACAAAAACAAAAAATAAAATAAAATAATAATAATAATAATAATAATAATAAAAATATATATAATTTATTTAATTTTTACATTTTTTATTTTTTTTTAAATTAAATTATATATATATAATTGCATTAAAAATATTTATATATATATTTAATTAACATTTTGAAAGAATATATATATATATATATATATACTAAAGTAAATAAATTAAATAAATATAAATATTTAATATATTTTTTATTAATATAAACATTTTAAAATATATTTTGTATTGTTTTTAAAATGTGTGTGTATATATATATATATATATATATATATACACACATTTTTAAAATGTGTGTATATATATATCATTTTAAAATCTTATTTTTAAATTTTATTTTAATGTATGTATATGTGTGTATATATATATATATATATATATATATATGCATTAAAAAAGATTTATATATATTTAATTTAAATTTTGAAAGAATATATACACTAAATTAAATACAAATATTTTTGTTAATATAAACATTTTAAAACATATTTTGTATTGTTTTTAAAATGTATAGATACATATATAATTGTAATAAATGTTAAAATAAATTTGAACATATATCACAGTATTTAAAACACACACATATATATTAGTTAATGTAAACATATTTTAAAATATATTATAGTATAAAACAAATTTCTATATAAATGTATATATTTTTTCTTTCAATATAAACAAAATTATATATTTTTTTTCCACTATAAACATATTAATATATATATATATTTTTTAAATATTCAATATAATATTTTTTGTTAATATAAACATTTTAAAATATATTTTGTATTGTTTTAAAATGTATATATATATTTTTCTTTCCATATGAACACAATTATATATTTTTTTCAATATAAACATCTGAAAATATATTTGTTGTTATGTATAAGTGCTTTTTTATTTCATTACTAAATTACTAATTACTAAAACTAAATTAAACTAAATTAAAGATTAAAGAAATTTAAATAAAACAAATTACAATTAAATTAATAAAAATGAAAAATAATATAATATAATATAATTACTATAATAGTATATAAATAATCCTAAAATAACACTGTCAAGTACTATATATATATATATATATATATATATATATATATATATATATAAATCCGTCTGCTTACCTGCAGCTAGGCTGTTGCTGACATTTTCCACTGCAAGGAAAAGCAAATGAGAAGAATCAATTTTATGGAGAGCAGAAGCCTGTTTGAAAATCACATTAGCCACAGCTGATTTTGGCCTGATCCTTGACTGATTCAATTTCATGTTGTTATATCTCACATGCAGTCTGTCAAAAAGATTTAGAGACTGTGATAAAAAGGCTGCATTCTTCCTCATCCATTACTCTTACTATATGATGTCAGCCGTGCTCTTCTCAGCCTGAACATCTACAAAAGCTGGCCACAGAGTTTCCTTCTCATTATTCTGCCAATTACATAGCTAGTAAAAGATAAAATAGTCATATAAAGCATCCAAGGAACCTTACATGCACTATTCTACTAATTCAACATATAGAGTATCTTCTAGCAGAAGGATGAAATCGCTTAATAGATTAATGTTATTGAATCATGCTCTTTTAATCCCGTCCTACACTTAAAAGTAAAAGTTCTTAATTGTAATCTACGGTTCCACAAAGAACCTTTAAAATCCACGGAACCTTTCAAATGCACAAAAGTTCTTTAGAATGAAAAAGATACTTTAGATTTTTAAAATTAAAATTAAAAAAGAACTCTTCACTGAAAGGTTCATCACCTTTTGGAACCTTTATTTTTAAGAATGTAGTGCACACTAACAATGAATATTTTTGGGTGACTGTTTCTGTCTCACGTTGGGTCTTACTCGATCTTCTGTTGACTTCGTTCTCTCTGTAGAGACGATGGACACGCTCCACCAGCTCCCATTTCTCACAGCAACCTGAATAGTTGACGAAGTTGCGGGCGAGAATCTCCTTCAGCTGCCGCACCGTCAGGCTCTCGATGTCGTCCTCGCGGGACAAATCCGAGAGGGAGGCACGTGCACGCCTCTGCGTCGCTGGGCTGGCCTGCTCGGGGGACAGACATCAAGAGACATGTGGATGGATGGGTTATTACTTTTAACTGCAGTACACGTTGATATTACACTAGACTGCTCATTTTTAACTGTAGATGTTCTCTGAAGTATCTGGCAAACACTAAGCTGAGTTATTGGATGGCAATGAATTATTAATGTTAATGGATTCTCAGTGAGAATCGAGAGGGTTTAAAGTAACCCAGCTGTCTTCACAGTAGGTGGTACAAATACTCAACGCATGCAGATTTTGCCAGGTTTGTCTCACCTCCAGTATGTCGTCATGAGGCTCCAGGTTGAGGAGGGAAACTGATGCAGCATCTCCATGGTCCTGAAGATGAAACACAGAAATCAAGAACTTGTATCAGGTTTATTGACAAGAATGTGGTTCAAATCAGATTGTGAGTTCAGATTGCATCATCGTTCCTTTTTAGTGTTTGTATTTATATAGAAAAAAAAACACATGGATAAAAGCATGAGCTAAATGAATTAATCTAATAAATGAAAATAAAAGCTGTAGATTGATCAGAAAACAAATACTAAAACCTGGTATATCTGACCACTTACTTGAAACATTAAATAATTTTATTTACAATGTGTTTTAATTAACAAAACAAACATAAAAAAAGTAAAAGCAATATATGTATATATATATATATATATATATATACACATATATATGTAACCATTCGATTTCAGGAAAGAAAAATACAGTTAAACAGTAGTTATTTGAATATATTTTAAAATGAAATTTATTTCTGAAATTTATCCTTCAAAAATCATTATAATATGCTGATTTGCTGCTCAAGAAACATTTATTATTATGATTATTATTAATGTTAAAAACAGTTGTGTTTTTTGTGGAAATCATACTTTTTTCAGGACTGAAAAGAACAGCAAATATAATATAATAATATAATATAATATAATATAATATAATATACCAGTAAAAAGATTTTTAATGTTTTTAAAGAAGTCTCTTCTGCTCACCAAACAAAAGCAGTAATATTGTGAAATATTTTTACTATTTAAAACAACAGTTTTCTATTTGAATATATTTTAAAATGTAATTTATTCCTGTGATTTTAAAGCTGAATTTTTAGCATCATTACTCCAGTCACATGATCCTTCAGAAATCATTCTAATATTCCGATTTGCTGCTCAAAAAACATTATTATTATGTTGAAAATAAATCTTTGATAAATAGAAAGTTCAGAAGAATAGAATTAATCTGAAATAGAAATCTTTTGTAACATTATAAATGTCTTTAGCATCACTTTTAATCAATTTAATGCATCCTTGCTAAATAAAAGTATTAATTTCTGTAATTAAAAAAAAATACTGACTTTAAGCTTTTGAATGGTAAAGTGTACAATGTTACAAAAGCTTTTCATTTCAGATAAATGCTGATCTTTGGATCTTTCTACTCTTTCTAAGAATCCTGAAAAAAATGTAGTCAACGGTTTTAAATATTATTAATAATAATAATAAAAAAATGTTTTTGAGCAGCAAATCAGCATATTAAAATGATTTCTGAAGGATGTGACTGGAGTTATGATGCCAAAAATTCAGCTTTGCATCACAGGAATAAATTACATTTTAAAATATATTCAAATAGAGATATTTTAAATAGTAGAAATATTTCACAATATTACTGCTTTTGCTGTATTTTGGATCAAATAAATGCAGGCTTGGTGAGCAGAAGAGACTTCTTTAAAAAACATTACAAATCTTACTGTTCAAACACTTTTGACTGGTAGTGTAATATAATATAATATATAATTAAAAAATAATAATATATATAATATAGAAATGTTATAATAATATAAAAATTGAGATACATTACAAAATAATGTAAGTAATAAATAAATATAATAAAACAACTAAATACATTTATATTGTACCAAAATTATCCGAATACATAATACATTTAATTTAAATCACATTTTATTCATTATAAATTCTGAATCACACATCTTAAAGTAAATCGGGAAGTGTTTACCATGTTATAAAAATAAGTCTTTTGTAAAATTCATAAGAGAGCAACATTTACATTTAATCTCTTTTGCAACTATGAGTAACCTCTGTCTGTGTCACTGTGGTTTAATTAAACCGTCTTCCCATCACATCCTCACAATTAGCTTCCTTTGGTTCTGCAAACTGCACATCAAATAACACCATATTACAGCGTCAATCATTCATTCCCACTGATTGCAATAATTCCCTTCCTGTGTCTCTCACACAAGGACCATGTGGTCCCGGAGCAGTCGTCTTTTGTATGCTTTTTTGGTCTCTCTCTCGCTCGCTCTCTCTTTCTCTATTTGCCGCATTCAGAACAATTAGCTAATGGCCCTGCGTTCTTCCTGTCCGCTGTCTGGCAGAAGAATGACTGTGTCTTTATGAGGAGACTCTCAGCACATGCACTGAGATCTCACACATGGGCCACATACAGACGGCGTGCAGCTTTGCTGGCTGGCTGCGTATTAATAATGAATGGGTCAGTCTGCCAACTCAGGCTCTGAAGTCACACCGGACCATCGCAGACTCTTCTCCAACCAACACAGACACTCTTTAAAACTTTAAAACAGGCAGATTTTAATGAACTTAGTCGTTTGCCTTTTAAACTCATTTGCACTTTAATGTCTGTGCTGTTAATCTGTAAGTGTTTTAAGTCGCAGGAATCGTGCAGGAATTATCAGACAACCTGTTCCAACATTATGTAACATGCTCAGCATGTCAGATCTAAAAAAAAGGCAAGGCTTAAACGTCACAGCTAGCCTCGTGGGGTACAGCTGTTTCCAGTATCCACGCGGTCACGTCGCATCAAAGCACGTCAGTGTGGATGAATCTTTGGTAACTCAGGATTGTAAGCGGCTTAATAACTGTAATAGATTAAGAGTCAATAGATTATGGGGTAGGAATGTAGAAGATTGAGAAGGAATCCTCATTCGATGTATTCAGAAACATGCTACGTTTCTCACGACTTGAGAAAAAAACAGTCCTAATATGGAAGTAGCTAAAACAATAACTGCAATCAAACAATATGGTCAGATATATTCATGATATTTACAGGAATTAAATTAGTATGATTTTATTTGGCATATTGCAGAATGCATTGCTAAATTATGTCACACAACACAACAAAACCTTACATTATTTTTGAAGTATTACATCAAGTAAATTTTGAAGCATAATGTTTAATTTTACAGTAGTCATTTGTAAGCTAAATGTTTTTAAAATATTGCTTAGTTTAGTGGCACAGAAACTACACACTTAGTCTTTAAATAAATAAATAAATCATGCAAAAAATGAAATGAAAAACATCTCAAGATAACTTAAATAAATAATAATAAATATATCTGCACAAATTGCTTAGTAACATACATAATTAAAAAATAAATAAATGTAATAATGAATATAATTCATACATCTATCGAAGCCGTTTCCGCCACTGAATAAACAATAAAAAAGGTAACTGCAACTTTTTATCTCACAACTCTTTTTTTTTTTCTTGCAATTGCGAGTTTACTTCTCGCAATTCTGACTATTTTTTCTCAGAATTGTGAGATATAAACTCACAATTGCAAGTTATAAAGTCAGAACTGTGAGACATAAACTCACAATTCTGAGAAATAAACTTGCAATTCTGATTTTATAACACGCAATTCTGAGTTTATATCACAATTCTGAGAAAAATTCAGAATTGCGAGAAAAAGTTTCTCAGGACCGCAAGATAAAAAAAGTCAGAATTGTGCGTTTTTATCTCGCAATTCTGATTTGTGGTTTTATATCCCACAAATCTGAAAAATAGTCAGAATTGTGAGCTTACATCATGCAGTTTGGAGAAAAAAAGTCAGAATTGTGAGATAAAAAACTCATAATTCTGACTTTTTTTTTTTGCAAATGCAAGTTTGTATCTTGCAATCCTGACTTTTCTCGCAGAACTGTGTGTTTATATAACGCAATTCTGAAAAAAAAAAGTCAGAATTATGAGTTTATATCATGCAATTCTTAGGAAAAAAAAGTAAGAATTGCAAGCTTACATTTTAAACTTCCAAAATGTAGTTTAAATGCAGCTTCAAAGGGCTCTAAATGATCTCAGCCGAGGAAGAAGGGTCTTATCTAGCAAAACGATCGGTCATTGTTTCGGAAAATAAAAATTTGTATACTTTTTAAGCACAAAAGCTCATGTAGCACAGCCTCTGGGATGCGCGTTCACGACGCTACGTACTATTGAATCACGTCGAAAGGTCACGCGGAACGTAGGCGGAACTAAGAAGACTAAGAAAGTGCAAGTAAGTCAAACTCTGTTTACAAACAAAAAGATACAACGATGTCGGACGATTCTGAAGTTGTAGGAGAAAATAAGACAGAGTTTTTTGCCATACTCTACCTTTTTGAGCCGGAGTACAGGGACGATGAACTTAGATTTGATTCGCAGTAGTGATGGGAAGTTTGGATCATTTTACTGACTCGGACATTTAAGTCTCATTCAGCAAAATGAACGTTCAAAACGTCATTTCGTTAATTTTAGCAAAATATAATTAAAATGCTACGTGTTACTTCCCTAACACATCTACTGCTTACACAAACGTTAATCACACTACAAACAAGACAAAACTATAAAGCTATAAGAAACAGAAAAGATTAATTCATTTTTTTACCTGGGTCTTTAGTCTATGATTAGCTCACCTCACCTCTTATCTGACAAGTTTTCGGGTTCGATTCGTTCGTTCATCACGTGACAGCCCCATAAGATGAACGAACGACTCGAAAAACCCAAAGACTCAAAACAGGTGAACTAAATCCAGTACAGAACCTAATAGGATGTTGCGCATGCGCGACTGAACAAATCACTCCCCGAGACGACTCGTTCTTCCCGAGTCACATTAAAGATTCGTTCAAAATCTGTAGCATCGTGGACGCGTATCCCAGAGCCGGTGCTACACAAGCTTTTGTGCTTAAAAAGTATACAAATTTTTATTTTTTGAAAAAAAAAAAGACAGATCGTTTCGCTAGATAAGACCCTTCTTCCTCGGCTGGGATTGTTTAGAGTCCTTTGAAGCTGCATTTAAACTACATTTTGGAAGTTCAGAATCGGGGCACCAATGAAGACCATTATATGGAGAAAAATCCTGAAATGCTTTCCTCAAAAACCATAATTTCTTTACGACTGAAGACAGAAAGACGTGAACATCGTTCATTGTTTGCCGGACATAGCAACACTAACTAAGGGGGGTGGGTTTTTGCGAAGGGTCAATTGTATATATTCTTGGCTCTTGTGACAAATTCCTTGTGATGTAATGATTTTTATGTAATTTTGGAAAAAGGTCTGTTAAATGAATATATATTAAATATAAGTGAATAAATTTAAAAGTAAATTAAATATACAGTTAAAATAAAATACATATTTCTTTCTCTTCTTTCAATCCTTGTGATGTTCTTTATTTTGAAGTCACTTTGAATGAAAGTGCATGCTAAATGAATAATTTAAGTAAATGTAAATAAACACAGTAAAACGAACACCGAAATGCATGGCAACACATTGCCAAAGTGACGTATCCTCACCTGATTGGTTGTCCCTGAGCTATCGCTGCGACTGAGAGCCTCTCCCTGAGACGCTGCTACAGACAGCGCTGACTGCTGGGAGGAGGATCGTGCCGCGGAGGCAGGCGGCGTGGAGAGGGAACGCGGAAGTGAGGGCAGACTGTCCGTGTCCGCTTCCGCCTCCTCTTCTTCCTCCTCCTCCTCATCCTCCCCCATCTCCAGCTCGGCACCCAGATGGCAGAGCACCAGGTCCACCAGGTCCTCTTTCTCCCTGCAGGTGTCCGTGTTGATGTTTCGCAGCGTGAGATACTGCCGCAGGTCTTTAACGCGGAGTCGCATTAACCTGGGCCGCTGGAAGGCCGTGCCCCACAGCAGGTGGCAGGTGGCGCAGCGCCGCAGGTTCTCCTGCAGCACGGAACACAGCGAGCAGAAGCTCTTCTTGCAGTCCGAGCAAACGTGCTGCGAAGAGAGAGATGATGAATCATTAAACAGCCGACTAATATGTGTGCATTAGACCGGTGATTTAATTACATCATGCTTTAGTTGGTTTGACTGACACTGACAGAACACTGACGCTTCCATCTCTAAATCACTGCGGCATGAACTTCATTTTTCAAGACACTTCGAACTCTCAGAAGCTGTTGTGGAGTCTCCAGTTGTGGTGGTTATCAAATGCCACCATGCTGATGAATGAGCTGTTCAATCAAACCGTTGCATTCTGGCTTAATGTCAGTTCTATCCATCACGTCTCTGCATATGTGTACTGGTGTGAGTGTTTGCAGATGCATCACACTTTCTGGGCATCTGGGGCGTCTGCAGACAGGTGTGAAAGTGCTGATAGGATTTCAAAACACTGATGCTTTGAGGAAAAGTTAACGCTCTGATCCTTCATCACTCCTGTCCCTTGGCAGGAAATGAAGAATGCCAGACAAGTGGCAAATCAGTGTTTTTTCCATCTCTAGTCAAGTGTAATATTGTGATATTTATACATATATTTGTATATGTTTATGTGTGTGTATACACACTGGCATTCAAAAGTTTGGGATGAGTATGATTTTTAATGCTTTTTAAAGAAGTTTCTTATGTTCATCAAGGCTGCATTTAATTTGATCAAAAATCCAGAAAAAAATGTAATATTGTGAAATATTATTTCAATTTACATAGCTGTTTTCTATGTGAATATATTTTAAAATGTAATTTATTTCTGTGATGCAAAGCTGAATTTTCAGCATGATTAAATTTACTATTCTATTATTGAAATTATTCTGATATGCTGATTTGCCATTCAAGAAACATTATTATTATTATTCTCAATATTCAAAACAGGATTCAAAGAATCCTGGAAGAATTCTGTTTTAAATATTTTATTCCAAAGA
Source organism: Labeo catla (assembly GCA_012976165.1). NCBI lineage: Eukaryota > Metazoa > Chordata > Actinopteri > Cypriniformes > Cyprinidae > Labeo > Labeo catla. The sequence continues at coordinate 359,516 of VONZ01000169.1, forward strand.
ATACTTTTATTTAGCAAGGATGCTTTAAATTGATCAAAAGTGATGATACAAACATTTATAATGTTACAATTTCTGTTTCAGATAAATGCAAATTCTTCTGAGCTTTCTATTCATCAAAGAACCTGAAAAAAATTCTATTGTAATATTCTATATTAAAATAGAAAACCATTATTTTGAACTGTAATAACATTTCACATTATTACAGTTTTTTCTGTATTTTTGATCAAGTAAATGCAGCCTTGATGAGCATAAGAAACTTCTTTCAAAAAGCATTAGAAATCTTACTGATCCCAAACTTTTGAACAGCTGTGTTATATATATATATATATATATATATATATATATATATATATGTCATTACAGGAATAAAATTAGATTTTTGTATGTGTATATATATATATGTATATATATGTATACATATATATATACACACATACAAAAATCTAATTTTATTCCTGTAATGGCAAAGCTGAATTTTCAGCATCATTACTCCAGTCTTCAGTGTCACATGATCCTTCAGAAATTATTCTAATATGCTGAAACTGTTGTCATTTATGTCATCTCTCTACATTCACTATCAAGAAAAAAAAAAAAATCCTAAGAATCAATTTCACAAACCCCAGGCGTCCTACCTTTCGTCTGAAGACGGAGAAGGCCAGTCCGCAGGCTTTGCAAGCCAGGCCTGCGCTTCCTGAGGTGGTGCTGCTGGGTGGGTAGGTGGAGTAACCCGCGCTGGGGGCAAAGCGGAACGGCCCAGCTCCGGCTCCAAAACCTGGCTGCTGGGTGCGGACCGCCCCTGTGCCCATCACCTCGTTCAGCAGCCCGCAACATGATGCCCACATGGAGGAGGCCCCCGCCTGGAATAGAAAGATATGTTAATGATATTAATGATATTTATTGTTCAGATAAATTTTGTGATTCAAGTTCAATTCATTTGGATATATTCCTATGCCAGGTAGAGTACATGTGCATTTTCTTAAATAACAATTCTCTCTCAAAATTGCTTTAAACAGGGGACCTTATCAGTTAGTACAGTACTACAATATTAAAAAGTGAAAATTTACAACAGATTTCCATACAAAGATTATAATTACACATAAAGAACTTTTTACAATAGCCTAATAAGTTTTTAATGCAGTAGGCTAATTATGTTTCCAATCCTATTTGTTTTTCAGCATCATTACTCCAGTCTTCAGTGTCACATGATCCTTCAGAAATCATGCTAATATGCTGATTTGCTATGATTAGTTGAATACTTTTTTTTTTTTAAATTAATAGAAAGATCCAAAGATCTATAAATTATTACTTTTATTTAGCAAGGGTGCTTTAAACTGATCAAAAGTGATGAAAACATTTATAATGTTACAAAAGATTTCTATTTCAGATAAATGTTGTTCTTCTGAACTTTATATTCATCAAAGAAACCTGAAAAAAAATCTACTCAGCTGTTTCTAACATAATAATAATAATAAATGTTTTTCAGAAATCAGAATATTAGAATGATTTCTAAAGGATCACGTGACTGAAGTAATGATGCTGAAAATTCACCTTTGAAATCACAGGGATAAATTACATTTTAAAATATTTACAAATAGAAAACATTTATTTTAAATAGTAAATATATTTCAAAATGTTACTGTTTTTGCTGTACTTTGGATCAAGTAAATGCCGGCTTGGTGAGAAGAACAGACTTTTAAAAAAACATTAAAAATTTTGGTAGTACACTGGTAGTGTATAAACATTAACATCAAATGGTGGCTGCCATGACGGACTCATTCAAACATACAGTAAACACTAAAGAAAAAGGTTATGTAAAATATGAATAACAGAACAAAGTACATATATTTAGAAAAATTCTCCTCTCCAGAGCTAATTTTTCTAGCTAACTTTCTAAATATGAACATTAAGTGGCTTTTCTGAGGTAAATGTAGCCTGGCGTGACATTATTTACAAGGATTTTAATGACGTGTTGCCAGAACTGAAATACTGATTGAACGTTTTTAAAAAAGACATCCCACATGGAAAGAACCTATATGAGGATATATGCGCATATATGAAACCTATATGCAGTATATATGCACATATATGATAATATATATGCTGCATATATGCGTATATATGCCACATATAGGCAAAACTGAGGTGCATATATGTGCATATACAGGCCATATAGGTCTCCTGTATTGCTTCTTTATATCCACAAAAAAGCCCTATATGTACATACAAGATATGTCTCCTATATAGCTCATGGCAGGATCTGGTTTTAGCTCATATCTCACTTTGGCAACTGTCATACATAATGCCTAGCTCATAATTTCTATTATCAAGGCAATAACTAAGAACTAACTAACTAAAAAAAAAAAAAATGCAAAAAACTTATGTGCGAACACGTGAAATTGGTATCACATTTCCTATAGGAAAACGGCCAATTTTATATATGTCACATATATTAAAAACCTATATCAAAACCGATATTAAAACATATATGTTTATATAGCTTATTTCCGTGTGGGATGACACATCTCGGTAAGTTGTACTGTATCTTTCAACATACCTTCTGATGTTTACTTCGTGCTAATATTAATGTTAAAGACTAATAAAGAGTAAGAGATGATTGGTTCACCGTGCACCACACGAGACTGCCGTTTTATGTCACGTCATATTACAGAGCGTCAAAACGGTATTTACTGTTTGAATTTCGAAATAGAACGTACAACGTTTTAAACTGAGAATTCGTTTTATAGCGAAAGTAATAAAGCACAAAACTTACAGCGATTTAGTGACGCTTCAAATAATATACAAATAGTGTTTACTTAAGTTTTACTCCTGGATAATTTGAAAACGCAACGACTAATTTAAATAACTGATTCTTGGGACTTAGAAACAGATCAGTTCATCAAAATAAAAATCGATTAAAATAGAGTAATTAATATTGTTAACCCACCTTACCCACCTGACAGGGAACATTCAAAAACCTTTTACTAAGTTTTTTTTTTTTTTGGAGAGATTTCAAAGCAGTGTTCCTACAATATTTTATGACCTAAATTTGTTTCATGGGTATTCAGATGTGGAGCTTGTTATGAAAAAGCAATGAAAAACTATCCTGTAATTTACCCCAGAGGGCAGATTTGTGAGGCGGACACAGATGAAATCAGACACATATGCCTTACTGAGCTTCACATTATGTAACTTGTACATCATAAACAACTGAATGCACTCAACACTCATAAACTCTGCAAGTAATCAACTGAAATGAATCAATGCTTTGCAGGCCTTAAGTGAATACGGAAGGAACATGATACAGTGTAAATGGCTGTTAGGGCAAGACTGATTCTAGCGCACATTTGGAGCATTAAAATAGTGTCGTACAGCAAAATGACCGAGATGAATGGACGTCTCTTAGGTTTCAGCCAAATGCATGTGCAAACCCAACAATGCTTTCATAAGAAGCATAAAAAGCATGCCTATTCTTACTCTGCAATGGTCTGGGGTTTCTAATTTACTTAAGGTGTAAATTTAGAAGATGTTGGTTAAGTCAGTAAGCTTTCACTCGGCTGGATGTTTCATAATACTGCTGACATACGGTCTGATTCACACTGCAGCTTTTACTATAGCCATGAACTTCCCACCTCGAAAAATGGAGCTATCTTTATTTTTATGTGTTGTTTATATGAAATAAGATTGTACCACAATAATATTTTTTCAGTAAATCACTCAAAAACAATATTCATTGTTTCTTTAATTAATAAATCCTCATACATATATACAAACATGACAATATTGACACTATAAACACGGCCACCCAGTTGACCGGCAGCTTTCATCAGCACATGTGACCCAACATGGCGTGATGTCTTGTCTCAGAATAACACTCTGGAAGTGGTGGGGGTTGAGGGGAGGTCTGTGATGGAAGAATGCATCTTCTGTTTAAGAGCAGGACAATCGATGAGCTGAAATGAGCATGCATGCAGTGGTGCAGCGCGACAGAAAGAGAGCTGAGCTGAGCTGAGCGGATCAAATGTGTTGTTGCTCTTACACTCAGTGCAAAGCAGGTTAAGCCAGGCGGAGCTCTCCATTTGCCCCATGGCTTTGTTGTTTATACTCTTACATAATGCAGGCCAACACTGCTGTTTGCATCTCTCTGTATGTATGAGCACACAACAATTAGATATTAGTGATGGTTTCTCTGTACTAGAAAGTCAACAGAGCACAAAACAAAATTATGAAAATATAAAATAAAAAAAACTTAAAATGTAAAAATTAAACATAAATATGAAAGCAGTGTTGCATTTATTTGATATAAAATACAGTAGTAATGATAGTAATATTGTAAAATATTATTGCACTTAAAAATATATAAAAAAAAAATTATTTTAATATATTTTAAAGCTGGATTTTCAGCATCATTACCCCACTCTTCATTGTCACATGATCCTTCAGAAATCATTCTAATATGGAGATTTGGCTGCTCAAGAAACATTTATTATTATAGTCAAATTTGAAAACAGTTGTGCTTTATATTTTTGAGGAAATTGTAATTCCGTTCTAGGATTTTTGATGAATAGAAATAACATTTATTTGAAACAGAAATCTTTTGTAACATTATAAATTTCTTAACTGTTACTTTTGGTCAACTTAATGCGTGTTTGCTGAATAAAAGTATTAATTGAAAAAACAACAACAACTTACAGACTTATAGATGTAAAATTAAAAGGTAAAAAAATAAAAAGGTAAAAGGTATTTGCAATTTTTTAACTTGTAAGACATTTTTTTTTCAAGATTGCATGATATAAACTCACAACTGTGAGAAATAAAGTCAGAATTGCAAGATAAAAACTCAAGTCTGACTTTTTTCTCGCAAATGCGAGACTATATCTTGCAATTCTGACTTTTTTTCTCAGAATTGTGAGCTATAAATTCGTAATTGCAAGTTATAAAGTCGAATTTTGAGGGGGGAAATGTTCTCAGAAGAGTTAATATCACATAATTCTGAGAAAAAAGTCAGAATTGCAAATGTATTTCTTGCAATAAAAAAATTGAGAGTTTATTTTGCAATTCTGACTTTATAACTCGCAATTGCAAGTTTATATCACACAATTCTGCGGAAAAAATTTAGATTTGCGAGTTCATACTTTATAACTCACAATTGTACATTTTTATCACACAATTCTGAGGAAAAAATTTAGATTTGCGAGTTCATATCTCGCAACTTTGACTTTATAACTCACAATTGTACATTTTTATCACACAATTCTGAGGAAAAAATTTAGATTTGCGAGTTCATATCTCGCAACTTTGACTTTATAACTCACAATTGTACATTTTTATCACACAATTCTGAGGAAAAAATTTAGATTTGCGAATTCATATCTCGCAACTTTGACTTTATAACTCACAATTGTACGTTTTTATCACGCAATTATGAGAAAAAAATGTCAGATTTGTAAGTTTATATCTTGCAATTCTGACTTTATAACTCACAATTGCAAGTTTATATCACGCAATTATGAGAAAAAAAGTCTAATTTGTGAGTTTATATCTTGCAATTCTGACATTATAACTCGCAATTACGAGTTTATATTACAGAATTATGAGAAAAAAGTCAGAATTGTGAGATGTAAACACGCAATTGCAAAAAAAAAATAAGAATTCTCAATTTTCAATCTCAATCTCAAATTACCCTTTATTTTTTATTTAATGGTGGAAATGGGCTTCCATACAAAATACTAAAATGCCATTGTAAAAAATACAAAATAAAAAACTGTGGTAACTTGGTATCAGCTGTAAAATAATTATAAGAAACAAATCTATTAATTATATAAATCAAGCAAGTGAGTCTTTGTAATCACTGTCTAACTAAGCCAATTCAATAACCACAATCCTTCATGCTGAAATCTGTGCTGGCAGGTCACTCATATTTCCTGTTTATCACATTCTAAATAATGTTGGCTGCTGATGAAGTGCCGGCTGGGTTTGAGTGGAGTCCCTCTGGCAGTGCGCTCAGTATTTGAACAGTATGGCAGTTAGCGTGATCTCCGTGTTGCATAACATAAGGTCAGGGCATGAAGTCGCTGCTCGTGCTTCGGTCTGGCAGAGAGCCGGTGCCACAGCTTCCCTCTGTCACTTCAATTAGAGCCCCGTGAGCTCAGTGAGCAGGCCACGTCCATCACAAAACCACTGAGAGAAACACCGCAGCTCATCTTCAACACCCAACATCTCGTCTTAGCATTTTTTCTGTATTTATGCATTTGTTACAAGGGATATTATAGATAACTAAAACAAAAATGAGCACAGAACACTATTTAGAGTCCCAGCCTCAGAGAAGACAAGAGAGTGGATTTATTGATTTATTTACTGTATATTACACTGCTGCGACACATTCTAATATAAACATGAGTTCCCAGCAGTTTACCTATACAGACATAACTGACTGTTTTTAACATAAACTCGTGTGTATTTGACAGTTTAAGCACAATAAGACATGAAAGAGAGCTTAGTTTAGTAGTCACATGCTGTGTGACAGCCGCTTTCTGTGCACATGCTTCGGATGTGTGCGTTTAGATAACCATATATCAGAAGTTTAAACTAATATGGTTTAAAGGAGACGTCCACTTCCAGAACAACAATTTACAAATAATTTACTCACCCACTTGCCGTCCAAGATGTTCATGTCTTTCTGTCTTCAGTCGTAAAGAAATTATGGTTTTTGAAGACGGGTTTTACCTAGCGAAACGATCGGTCATTTTTTTTTCGAAAAATAAAAATTTGTGTACTTTTTAAGCACAAAAGCTGGTGTAGCACAGGCTCTGGGATGCACATTCACGACGCCACGTCTGTGTACTCCGGCTCAAAAAGGTAGAGTATGGCAAAAATCTCCATCTCATTTTCTTCTACAACTTCAGAATCGTCTGACATTGTTGTACCTTTTTGTTTGTAAACAGCATTTGACTTACGTGCACTTCCTTACAGTATGTTCACACAAGACACGTAGTTGGACGCTTGAACATTTTGAGTTTACTCGCTTCATTCACACGTGAAATTTACTACACAACAGACACGACTTTGCGTCATGGGAGGGGATTCTGCCAGGCAGCTCCAGTCTCGTTGCGAAATGGCTGACATGGATTTTGTTGAGAGGGTAGCTGCGCTTTATGTGCTATGGAAGGCTGAAAAACGGCATAGACTCATTTGGCGCCGTGTCTGGGTCCATCAGATCAGTCCATCAATATGTATATAGCTCAAATTAAGTAAAGAGCGTTTTTTACAACTTACCAGATTGTCTGACCTCCTCACTCACTTTCTTCCAAGCAAGATGCTTTTTATTCCTGTTTTGGATTTCTGCCTCCGCTTGCTACGTCATAATCACGTCACTACTAGAGCAAGCTCCTGATTGGTTAACGCGGTGTGAATATTCGCCAAAGTTCAGATTTTTCAACTTTTTTTTTGAATCACGCGTTACGCACGTCAAATGCCCGAAACGCTCAATTTGTGCCACCTCATTCGCGTGAATTGCGCCGCAGGATGTCTATCGCGTCTTTGCATTGACTGAACATGTAAATCACTCGCGCTTAACGCTTCATTCGCGTCTGGTGTGAACACACCATTAGTCTTTGCATGTTCGCTTTGTAAACACTGGGTCTGTACGTTCCTACGTTCCGCGTGACCTTCAATAGTACGTAGCGTCGTGGACACACATTCCAGAGCTAGTGCTACACAAGCTCTTGTGCTTAAAACTTATACAAATTTTTATTTTCAGAAAAAAATCATAATCGCTAGATAAGACCCTTTTTCTACGTCTGGGATCGTTTAGAGCCTTTTGAAGCTGTATTTAAACTACATTTTGGACGCTCAAAATCGGGGCACCAATGAAGTCCATTATATGGAGAAAAATGCAGAAATGTTTTCCTCAAAAAACATAATTTCTTTACGACTGAAGAAAGAAAGACATGAACATCTTGGATGACAAGGGGGTGAGTACATTTTTTGTAAAATGTAGTTCTGGAAGTGGATTTCTCCTTTAAAACGCATGATTTTAGTACAATACACATGATAATCAAACCCTAACAGATGTTTTTTTGAGATTCAACATCATGCATCAGAGAACATCAGGGTTATTTATGAGAATATGCAACTGATTATTTATTAAAGTGATCATGTGCATTAAAAATATCTTCGTAATGCATTAAAGGCTTCAAAGAGGAAATTAGAAATGACTGACCAAATAGAAACGTTCCAGTGTTTGTTTATGTAACAGCACAAATGCACACGTCTTCTGGCTTTCTAAAGCACATCTGACCCAGCAGCACCAGCGCTGGTAGTTTCTGACAGGCTGACAGTCTCTAGATACAGTCTCCTGCTTTTAAAGGTCTGATTCCTGATGACCAGACCAAGAGCGCTCTGAGAGCTCCGTGTCCTTCAAGAGAAACAGAGCGTTACCGTTCCCCTAAGTCACGATTCGCTGCACGGGGGCTCATTTTAAGCGAATCTTATGGTAAATGCTTATTTTTAATTGATGAGCACATTTGACTCCAGAGAACTGAATTCAGACTAATGTCTCCAGCGCTCACCGTATAATACATGCAGAAACTTATAACTGCATTAAGCGCTGGGAATAAGACAACTCGACAAGGTACGTTGCACTTGAGCCTGATGCTTCTTAAAACAATGAATCAGCACTTGTGATTCACAGTGGAATAATGGAAAAGCAAATTCTCCTTCTCTCCTCTCACCTGCAGCGATGGGCTCTGTAAAGCTCAGGAAGTACTAAGGAGTGAAGAAATCCTTCTCACTGACAGAAAAGCATGACTTTTAATGACTTCTGACTAATGAGCATTCACATGAGAGTGCATAACTAATTACACATAAAAGACTGAGCAGCTTTGACAAAAATGTTCGAACATTCCCATTAAAGGGACAGTTCACCCAAAAATGAAAATTCTGTCAATAATTACTCACCTCTTTTTGTTACAAACCTGTAAGACCTTTGTTTATCTTCAAAACTGTCTATGGAGGGTAAAGCCTCTTGGATTTCATCAAAAACATCTTAATTTATGTTGCGCTCTTGGTTTTCATTTTTGGGTTAACTATCCCTTTAAGTTATGAAAATGGATCAGTAAGATTTTTAATGTTTTTTAAAGAAGTATTTTTTGCTCGTCAAGGCATTTATTTGATTAAAAATACAGAAAAAACAGTAATATTGTGAAACATTATTTAATTTTCAGGATTCTTTAATGAACAAAAGGTTAAAAGAACAGCCTTTATTTAAAATAGAAATCTTTTGTAACAAAATACACTACCGTCCAAATTTTGGGGTCAGTATTTTTTTCTTTGTTTCTTTCTTTGAAAGAAATTAATACTTATATTCAGCAAGGGTGTATTAAATTGATAAAAAGTGCTAGTAAAAACATAAATTGTTAGAAATGATTTCGGTTTTGAATAAATTCTGCTCTTTTTAACTTTTTCAAACAATCCAGAAAAATGAATCACAGTTTGGTGATCACAAAAATGACTAAAAAACACCATACAACTGATCCATATTACACTAAATAAAGTATAAACGTTTGTGTTATAGTTCTGTACTGTGTTTTTGTCCTTTTTGGAGCTCAACAGAGCATACTGTGAAGATTTCTTATTTTTTATTTTATGCGACCAACAGCATGAGTGAAAGTAAATAATGACACAATTTTAATTTTTGGGTGAACTGTTCCTTTAAAGAAGTGTAGGAACATCACTGCTAATAAGACATCTTTAATAGTATTCAGACAAAGTTTTTTCCCCTGCTAACTTTATTACAGAATGACTGGCATTTCTAATAATGATTTTCTGGTGAAGATATGCCATTGCATTTCCACTGCTTTTTAATATTAAACCGACAAACGCAGATTATCTCCATCTGAAACTTTTCCAGACTTGTGTTTAACTCTTTGTTCATATATATAAATAATAAGTTCATTTACAGTGTGGACCAGATTTTGCATACATTTTGATCAAATATCCTGCAATATGAATGAATGAACAGATTAATATCATTGCCTGCTGTGAGTAATAATGCACAATATGAGAGGTCTAAATACCTCCAGAAACAATTTTCATAAAAATAAAACCCAGATGCTTCCATCTTCTTATATCTGACTCGAAAAGCTCTTCTACTCAGATTAAGTAAAAGCGATATCACAGAAGATTGGTTATTCTCAGAAAAAGCTTTCTTTCGGAAGATAGTTCGTCCTTTTGCTTCTGAGGAAGAATGTGTGCTTTATAGCACAGTCTCATTACATAAAGCCAGACAGTGGAGCTCTTATGAATGAGAGGAATTATTCATAAACCTGAATTATCTGACACGTGATTAACCCTCTAATTATATCCACTCGCGCTTTCCTTCATGGCTGTTCCCTGAAGAGGTGAGGTCAATGCTTTAGTTAAAAAGTTAAAAAAAAAAAACAGCCTCATACTTTAAATGAGTGTGTTTGAGAGAATTTATTCATTATGTGCTAAACTTAAGCTCACCGCTGACAAAAAAAATTAATCGCAGTCATCTGATAATTTCTCATCTGCATGTACATCACATTATATCAGCAAGTTCCAACAATTAACTAAAAATAATTTTAAATACCACCATGACTGCTACCAGCACAATTAGGGCTGTGAAATGATTAATCGCAATTAATCGCATCCAAAATATCCACAATTGTGTGTGTGTACTGTGTGTATTTATTGTATATATATATATATATATATATATATATATACATACATATATACACACACACACATGCATGTATATATAGAATTTAGATTATATAAATTATATATAGAACTTATTTTATATATAAACATATTTTTCCTTAATACATTTGTGTGTGTATATTTATATATACATAATGAACATATACACAGTACACACACACACAGAGTATGTAAACAATCTTTCATTTTGGATGCGATTAATCACGATTAATAGTTTGACAAGCCTCTAATCATCATAATCTGCCATTTTCACATCATATTTATCATGTCATAACTCAACTGTGATGTTTTAGACAGGAAATTGCTCCTTGTGACTGAGCAAAATGTCATAACACCTTGGCCTCAGTCATTTTCATCTTAACACTTCAACATTTCACTTTTATGACATCATAACCACTATGCCATAGTTCAACTGTGATGCTTAAACGAGAGAATTGTTTTGTGTCCATTCATATCAGTCTAGCTAATCATCACAATCATTTTCTTTACTATTGTAACGTCATAATCACTAATGCCATTACTTAAATGTGACATTTTAGGCATGACTGTCATATTAGGGAAATCACTTCCATTCATTTATGACTACACTACCAGTCTAAAGTTTTTGAACAGTAAGATTTTTAATATTTTTTTTTTTTACTATTTAAAATAACTGTTTTCTTCAGTTTTAAAATCACATGAATAAATTACATTTTAAAATATATTAAAATAGAAAACAGTTACTTTAAATAGTAAAATATTTCAAATTTTACTGTCTTTGCTGTACTTCAAATAAAATAAATGCAGGATGAGCAGAAGAGAAAAAATCTTTTGACTGGTAGTGTATCTGAACTGTATCTGCATTTATAAGCATCTAGCACTCATCACAATCAAAATCACATTCATTTTCATAACTATTCCAGTCCATAGATATTATCCTGACGGTTATCACAATCACAATCAATTCTGACGTCATAATCACTGTGGAAATCGCTTCTCTCTTTCACGAACGAGTCTAGCAATCATCACATTCAGAATCACAATCACTATGCACGTACTTAAAACACATTTAGTAACAGAAACTGTCTGAATTGCTGCTCCACTGATAGTAGCCTGACCTTATCACAATCACTTGTATCACTAATCTGACGTCATAATCACTATGCTATAATGCAGTTGTGATGTTTCAGTAGTGGAAGCTGCCTGAATCGGAATCACAATAATTTGATCACCATTCTGACGTCATAATCACTAAGCACGTAATTAAATCGCGACATTTCACTCGGAGAAACCACTTCTGTCCCTTCCTGACTGTGTGAATCGGTGGTCCACTATCGCAATACTTGTATCGCTATTCTGACGTCATAATCACTCGGCTATAATTTAATTGTGACGTTTTAGCAGAGGAAATCACTTTCGTCCCTCATGACTGTCTGAGCTGCTTGTCCATTCATATCAGCTCATCCAGTGACTGCTGGCAGAGACTGTCTATCCTCCAATCTCATTAGAGAAGTGCTGCGATAAACTGGGTTATGATGATCACTGCTTGCTTGTACACTCTGTTCCAAGCGTCCACTGGACAAATCAACCTGCACCTGTCTTTATGTCTACAGATGCCGCTAGTAGCAAATCTCCTGCTAAACGATAATAAATACAAAGCAGCTGCCCAAGCAAACACTCTTAATGCAAGAGCATGCAAAAGAAGGAAGCACGCACGCATTGCTATTTGCTAGACGTCATTTGATGCATCGGAACTGATGCAACTCTTGAGAAGTCTGGCTGTTGACATATTAAACGTCAAACAGCCTAAGGAAATTATTTTGTTCTTTCCACGCAGATGGCAAATCTCGCCGATAACAACACAAATCTGACATCTATTTCTTTTTAACGCTACATACCTTCATTGCAACTCCCGTCCACGAATACTGTCGAATGCTAAAGTGATTTTCATTGCAAGGACGCTCAGGAACACTCCATTACGTCTTCTCTTTCTATCATCCTTGTGTATGTGTAAAAAAGAGCATAACGTAATGGCAAAGCGCGGATCCGCCAATCCTGAAATAGCAAGGCCCGCTGGTATGTATAGCAGCCAATCGGCGTCGCTCTCGCCGGCGAGTGGGCGTGTCTTAGCGGCACGCATGTGTGCAGGCAGCGGGTTGATGCAGCGACACTGTAGTGTGACCCATAACTGTTTCTCAAACACATTGTGTAAAACGCTGTTAATTATGTCCAGCTCTAAATTGCATTTCCCTACCCGTGCTAATTAAATCCACACTCTACGTTTCATTAATAAGGAGACTGTCTTGATGTGAGAATTAAGGGAATTTCTCTGTGTTGAGGTTCGTTTGGCGCAACTAAATTGACTGTTTAAACAAACTTTTTCATAATATACTTACTAAATATATATACATATAACACATAATACTAGAATAAAAGATGACAGTACTTATGTTTTCGCCGGCGGAAAGCGGCCGAGCTGCCTGTTGCTGTGGTTACCTCTTTAGCCAAACGTGAGCGTTTCTTTTCGTGAGTGTTTATTTAGTGTGTTTAACTTTTAATTTAATCTTTTGTGGTTATTGAAACACTGGAGACAGGTAAACGATTATGATACAAACTGGCTAATGTTTGTTCGGTCTACAATCATCACTGGAACCTGCTTGAATGTTAATTTCACAATAATTAATACTCACAAACCGCTGCTCTTAAAGGAGAAGTTCACTTTCAGAATGAAAATTACCTGATAACTTACTCACCACCATGTCATTCAAGGTGTTCATGTCTTTCTTTCCTCATTCGCAAAGAAATTACGTTTTTTGAGGAAACATTCCGGGATTTTTCTCCATGGGTTGAAGGTCAATTTGCAGTTTCAATCCAACTTCAAAGGACTCTACACGATCCTAAGGGTCTTGTCTAGTGAAACGATCACTCATTTTCCTAAATAAATAAACATTTATATACTTTTTAAATTCTCTCTGGGATGCACATGGCGTTTTCACACATTGCGTAATCACGTTGAAAAAGCCACTTTAGTTCTTAGTCTGTGTACTTTGTTAAAAAAGGTAGGGTAGGGTGACAAAGTCCATCTTATTTTCTCTTCCAACTTCAAAATCATCCGACATGGTTGTTTCACCTTTTTTTGTAAAGGACGTTTGACTTTATTTGCACGGTTGCTTTGTAAACACTGGGTCTGTTCTTCCGCCTACATCATATGTACGTGAAGGTCGAACTACACTGTAAAAAACAATTTGTTGAGTCAACTTAAAATAATTTGTCCCTGGCTGCCTTAAAATTTTAAGTTCAGTCAACTCAAAAAAAAGTTTACTCAACTTCAAATGTTAAATTATACTAAGTGACAACTTAGATATTTGATTTGAATCAACTTCAAATTTTAAGGCAGCTGGGTTATTTACCCATCTATTAAGTTTAGCAAACACAAATATCTAAGTTGTTGCTTAGTACAACTTAACATTTTAAGTTGACTAAACTTATTTTAGTTGACTGAACTTAAAATTTTAAGGCAGCAGGGTAACAAATTATTTTAAGTTGACTCAACAAATTGTGTTTTTTATTTTTTACAGTGTAGTGCAAGATGAGCATATATGGTTGAAAAGTATATAAATTTGTATTTTGCTTAGAAAATGATCGTTTCGCTAGATAAGATGCTTATTCCTCGGCTGGGATCGTGTAGAGCGCTTTGAAGCTGCATTTAAACAGCAATTTGGACCTTCAACCCCTTGACCACCACTAGAATCCATTGTTGATAAAAACAGCACATGCTGATTAGGTAGGTTTTGAAGCATGGATGCTGGTTTTAGTTGGTTTATGCTGGTCTTTAGCTGGTCATGTGCTGGTCCTAAGCTAGTGAGCTGGTCCTGGAATATTTTCCTTAAAAACCTTAATTTCTTTTCGACTGAAGAAAGACATGAACTTCTTGGATGACGTGGGGGGTGAGTAAATTATCAGGAAATTTTGATTCTGGAAGTGAATTAATACTTTAATAGTCAAACACCATATGTTTCAAAACTCATCTGTCCAGTAATGTTTTAGCATGTCAAGACAAACCATTTGAACTCAGAATGCATTTAAATACATATTTGCTAACATAATACAGTAAATAGAGCATGCTTACCAACTTTCCATAATTAAAATAAATTTAATATTTCAGTCGCACTAGTGTTGAGCCTTTCAACGTTGCATTGCAACACGTCACTGTTTTACAATAAAGTGAGAAAGCAGGTCATCTAGTGGCCAGATAAGTGAACGACAATCCAAAAAAAATGCTGGCTTAAAAAAACCCAGCGGGACAGACTATTGTTAGAAAAAATTAACATAAAGCTGGCCTAAAATGAACACAAAATAGAAGTGGAAAATAAAAATCAGTCACGTACATACTAGAGGCAGCAGCAATAATCAAAAGGTGAAAATGTATTAATAAACAATTAAATGTTTATTTTTTAATGATTATTTATTCATTTATTAATTTATAGAACATATTGAATATATTAATAAATTGCAATTTATTCAACATACTGAACACATTAATAAACGTTCATTTCCAACCTTTTTTTTTTCTTTAAAAGAAAGAAATATAGCCATTTTTAAGCAATAGTTGAATTAAATAAAGCTACCCAGAAGGTTGGGTTAAACATTTTACCCAACCACTGAGTCAAAACAACCCAATCACTGGGTTTGTCCATATTTCATCCAGCGCTGAGTTGTTTTTAATCAAAACAGTTGAAATCCAAATTAAAGAACCAGATTTCTTCTAAGAGCATCTCAGTCTCTGATTATTTAAAAATGAATTTAATATGTCTAATATAGCAATCCTACTCAAGGCATTCATGTAAAATGCATAAGCACAGGTGTCACTTGTTATGAGTTCAGTGCAAAATGAGTTTAACCTTTCCCATACACAGTACAGTTTTAATGAGAAAATAGCTGGAGGCCATGTGTGATCTTACAGTATGTACAAATGAGTCACATTGTTACAGATGGTACAGTAACCACAGCCAACGGAAAAGAAAATGCAGTGGTTTATATTCACATTCATGCTGTCAACCCTCGGGGGAAAACACAGCCACATGACACACTTAAATTGTACTGTTTCTGACCCATCCCCTTTCAGTCTGTCTGACTATCTTTCTATCTATCTATCTATCTGAAAGAGAGTGATAGAGATATGGTTCACACCATGAATATGTGGTATCAGATTACAAGCAAGATTGTTTTGATAAAAGTGAAGGAAGGTAGAACATTTGCCATCTGTCAGAATGAAGTTATGCATCATGCATTTGCCAAAGTAAACAAACCTGAGAAACAAGTGGGGAAGTTTATGAAATATGATTCCATCTGAAGATTTATGACACTAATTCCTAACAGTTCGTTATGTAGGTAGGCTACCTCCAAATTTGAAGCAACCTCGGTGAGAACTAAATAAACTAGTGGGCACTAATTAAAAAACAATATAGCCTACTACTAAAAGACATTTATGTATGTATGTTCTAAACTTTATTTGCAGTCTTTAAAGATGATTTCTTTTTCTAGGTCCTTTGCATGTTAAAGTAATTCAAACTGTTGTCCAATAGGGGGCGACACTGACCATAAAACATGAACCTGAAGGATGGCAAGCTGAAAACAAGCTTTTTACAATTTAAGAGTTCAGATGCAAAAGCCCTAAATCCATCTGACGTATTTCTTTAAAATGAGCATTTCTTTCTGGCTACTTTGTATAGGTTTCTATGTAAGTACTGGTACTTCTGATTAGGCTGAGGCTGGAATTAAGTAAAAGTATTTGATGGATGTATACTATATCTATTATCTAATTTTTGACCGAGATGGCTTTTAGCTGGTTTTGCATCTGAACTCTTCGATTACTGATTAGTCAAAAGTTACCTAAAATAATCACGGACCTTTTTTTAAAAAAAATGTAAATGACAGGATAAAGGATTTTGATAGTCTTAGAGATTGGAGTACAGACCCTTTTTAATGCTTAATTTAATTCTTGAAGCAAAATACAATGGAAATATGATAGTTTACTATTTTAGTGAGGCTATAAATACCTCAAATATAGCCATATGATATATTTATACTTAATATTTATATTAATATAAAACTAAACTGTACTTTAAAAACGTATTTTTCATTTAACAAAGCTTGTCCTTTATTGATATAAATTGAATTTAATTTTCAAGTATTTAAAACTAATTACATTTTAATACACTCATTACATTTTGGACAGTGTGATCATTAGTAAATAAGGCCTGCTGGTAAATGTAGTAATTCGCAAGTGTAAATTCAAACCTTATGTGCATATATTGCATCTGAATAATCAGAATTACACATGTGTATGTTATGAGAAATTTCAAAATAGCAAGAAGAGTCACACCAGTCTAGTTTAGATTTCCCAGAATGTCTCTGGTCTTCCAGGAACACTATAACTTGCATGCGAAGTTTCTTGTGAAAATTCCCTGCAGTCATTATGACTTGGGTTTCATGGCTTGTTTTTATTAAGCCCCTAAAAGGTGAAAAAAACAAACAAACAAACCAGCAGACACGAAAACAGACCCTCAGAGACTTGCAACCAAGGCCCCTGAAAAAAAATCAAATAGCGAACACATGGAACAAATCAACCACTAATGCTCGAACTTATGTCTCAAGACACAGTTCACTTCACAAAGGACAATGAACCGTGGTCAATCATACGGTGCATCTGCACAGACAAGACGGCTCAAGCTGCTGTTTCCTGTCAATGTGCAGTTAGGGGGTGGAACGCATCAAAGGTCATTGACTTTTTCAGGGTTATTTAAACAAATCAACTAATCCAAGCCTACTACATATGAGAGTTTAATGCCACACCAGATTCAAAAAATAATTTATAATATTTTAATTAAATGTCTGTGTAAAGCAATATTAAATAAGCCTGTGTGCTCTGAGTTTGTCACACCACATAAAAAAGTTTTATTAACAACCCAGACAAATATGAATGATTTAAAAACGCCAAGTAAATAAAATAAATTAGCAAGATATGGGGGCGTATCCGCTGTCGGCTCCGAAATCACGCCCATTGGCGGAAAAGCTCCGGCCTCAACTGTCAAAATACCGCCAAACAGGGATTACAACATCAATGGATGACGGGCTTGTTTTGTAAAAGATCGCAACCAGGTAATATGCATTTACGTGATGACTGAACAAATTAAAGCATGCAGCACACGGTAGACACATGTTTGTGGGGCAGAGCGGCTCTCTCGCACTGAATGACATGATTGCTTACAGTTTGCTAACAAGCAAACTGTAAGCTGCAGCAGTGGCAATGACAGTAACACAAAAATGGTGAAAAACTCCACAGTTCAGTACTACAAAGTTAAGCCTTTGTAACGGATTTTAAACTACCTCTCTATAAATTCGAACTGCTGTTAATCTGTTTAACTATCCATCTTTTTTTCCGTAAAGGCCCGTTCACACAAAAAACGATAACGGTAATGATAATGTTCTAAAAATTTAAGAGAATAACAGAGTTCACACCATGACGATAACGATACAACGATATCGTTGGGATCACTTACAGAACTTTTTTTTATTACAGCTGTTTAATGTTAAAACGCTGACAGCTAATCAGACTTCATTTAAATTAAAGGGCTTGCGCATTTGAATTAGCAGGCGACATAGAGAGGTAGACAGACATTGCACAGCAAACAGAAACATAAAAACACAAAATTACCTCAGGAATTCAGCTCTAGTTTGCACAACTATATGTTCATGTTCACACAGCAACAGAAAACGGTTGTCAATACCGTATTTGAGTCCTTAATACGGTTACGTTCACACACAGTGCGGTTATTTACAGGTGTGACAACCGCATTCTAAAACCAAACTCACACCTGTAAATTTTCAGGACAACCGCATTCATGGCTGGTCTTAGCTGGTTTTAGCTGGACTCCAAGCCTGGCTAGACTGGTTTTAGCTGGTTGTTCCAGCTGGTCTCCCAACCTGACCAGCTAAGACCAGCCTGGCCAGCTAAGGAAGTTGCCAAAACCCCTCCAAAACCAGCATGCTGACCAGCTAAGACCATGTTGGATGACTGTTTTGTTTTGTTTTTTCAGCAGCAACGTGCTGTGTGAACGGAACAAGATTGGACAACTAGTTGTCCATCATGTCATTCAATGCGAGAGAGCCGCTCTGCCCCACAAACACGTGTCTACCGTGTGCTGCATGCTTTAATTTGTGGTTTCAGTAACTTGCAGTGACGAAGAAATGAACTGCGTATGATCTGAAAGTTTTATATCCAGTCTCCACTGGAGCCGGTCTCTCCCGTCAGTTTTGTATTCTTATGCGCGGCTCAAATGCTCTGCTGTTCACTCAAATATAAAAGCTGCTGTTGGTTAATGATGATTTGATGGATGAACTCACGGCTCGATTGGACTCTTGTTGTGTCAGAAAGTGGTAATACTTGTTTTATGGACGTCGTCATCTTTGATATTGCTTTGGTCACTGTTGCTATGGTTACTCGTAAGAAATACGGGCTTGACTCCTCTTGCACGTTCATACAGACAGTATTTGAAAAGCGACTGTAACCTGGTGTGTGACCTTCACAACAAAAATATAATCATTCCCAATTTTGCTATTTAACATTGTTCTGTTGGGAGCTACATAAATAAAACAATTCTATACAGCAGTATAAGAAGAAGAAGAAGTCACTGAGTGTATGTTTTCTTAAAATAAGAAGATAATGAGAATGCTACATTAGCGAATTAGAGCTCTGTATGTGGTGTGGAGATCCAGTGGCTGCCTGTGAAAGCTGCCAGCTGTTGAAATGACTTATGGAGTCTCATTAAGAAAGTGCTGTCTGCTAACATAGAGCACTGTTCTCATTAAGCAAACAGAGACACTGAGAAACCCTCAGTATTGATCGCACCAGGATGAGAAATGAAGAGAGGAAGAAAACCTTATCAAAACGAGCCTTTCGTTTTGTACAGGACAGCATTACAGCCTGGAAAGGATATACTCGCTAGCTAAAATACTGTGGCCATGTTTTTGAATCTAAAACACACCATATATGGAAAATACCATCATATGTGAGTATGGAAGTCATTAAATACCACAGCGTTACCTTTTTTGGAAAAGACACCCACAACCAATTCATCAAGTTAGAAAGTGTAATTATGCATCCCAGTACTTAGTGACAGCACTGCTGACTCCTGTAATTATTTACTGTACATGAATTCTGGGAAACAAATTAGAGAAAAACACATCTGGCAGGTAAAAAGCAGGATAGATCCAGTTTTGAAAAGCACGCTGTCAAATGCAGCTCCTTAAAAAAGGAGCTGTCATCTCACAAACACAATGATGTCCAGTCTGTTTACAAACAGAGTTTATTTCACACAGCAAGAACAATCATTCATTAGTGTTTATAATAAAACAGAAATGAAAAGAACATCCAGGTGCTCGAAGCTGTTTGTGACATTAATACTAAAACTGAACACATTATCTTTGAACTACAATGAAAACAGGACAAAGAACGACTGGGGATGACCAGGCAACTAGAAAAGCCTGTCATGTAAAGTGCAAATCAGACACGCGTCTGTAAAGGAAAAACCACGTGTGGAGCAAAGGGCATCATAAAACAACTCAAAAGGTCACATTTACTGTCAAACACTCATGCGTTCGCACACACACAGCATTAATAATTAATAAAAGAACTCTGTTACATCAAATTTGTTTAAAAAATAGAAAATATTGACATGAATCAAACTACATTTTTCTATAAAAACACTGACATGTTTTTGTCAAACAATGAAACGTTGCCAGGTGTTTATGTGTCCAATAATATCATCCCTTGTTGCAAACAAGATGCGATTTAATGATAAATAATCATGTCGGCCGTGTGGCATTGTTAGTCTCTCTGCCGCCTGTGTGTCCTGTTTAATGAGCTCTGGCTAAAGCTACATTTGCATCGTAAGCTTCCACAGAAAAACATCACACACACGCGAACACACAGACATCAGTATCTCTTCTAGCCCGCAGGCACTCCAGCAGCCTTTTTTCTTTCTTCTCTCACCTCACCTCGCTTTTAGCGCTTGTGTAATTGAGGCGAATCTACCCTGGACAAAAGCTTTCTCATAGGGGAGCATTTGGCCGTGGCTGTCACTAGCCAAACGTGAAAGTTTCACATCAGAAGCTGCTGATGTGGGTGGCAAAGACTTGGCTTGTGGTAATTGTTTTATGCCAGGTCAGTTAGCATTTGACCCTAAATTTAAGTTTACCATCGCAAACAACAGATTCACTGGTGCTTGGACTAAAGAGTAAAGTTTGTAGGAGTTAGGAACAGATCCTGATCCTTCTTCCCCCTTCCATTCTTTTGAAATCCCACCTCCAGGCACCAACTTTACATAACCATCTCAATGGGGTGCTTAATGGTTTTACAATGTTAATACACTGGACCTTTGTTTTGGAGTGTTAGAATAACAAAAGAGCAATACCAAACCACAAGGAACAGCTGAGTCCATCACCTTTCACAGTAATGTAATGTATTTTTCTCTTCTACACTCCAGGGCTCCAGCACCAGATGGTCTTCCAGCTCATCCTCTTCGTCGTCCTCCTCTTCCTCCTCAAACACACTGATCTCCTCGGTAGAAGTCTCTAGGCAGTAGCTGCTGCCTTGACCCTCGCTGTATTCGTAGATGGTAGGTAGGCTGCTTCTCATTCCAAAGCGTTTGCGTAGGGCGACCAGCAACGGCTGAGGCACAGTAAAGATGTCCACATTGTTGCCCAGGTCCACCCAGGCCAAAGTGGGAAACTTTTTGGGGTCCTTAACCACCTCTATCAGGTCTTTAAGGATAGCTACGGTCAGCCGGTTACCGTTGATTGCAAGTGTGGTGAGTTTGGGTAGCACTCCTAAGAATGGTAAAAGAAGTCGCAAGCTGTCATCTTGGAGCTCTGTGAAGCTGATGTCCACTGCCGTCACAGATGAACCATTGTTCTGAAGGTAATACGCCACACGATGTAGATCACGGCCAGAGAGAGGGATACCAGACAGATCTACGGTATCGTTTGTTAATTTCTTTTTCAGTGTAGTTTTAAGGCTGCGAAAGAAGAAAAAAACAGTGTTAGCATTACAATGTTTATAATTTTATAATGTCATGATATAAAAAATAAACATTATTACAGAATAATGTGGTAATTTGAGAGAGCATTTTAGAGTAATTGTAAATGCCAATGCAATGCAATATTTTTTTGTTTGCATTTTTTCCATTTCAGATTACATTTAATATGAGTTTTAGGTTTAAAACACTGGTGTGCCAACTGTGAGGGAGTATAGCATAAGTGAGTACAGTCACATGCAGTCCAGGGTACAAAATCCAATCTAAGCTGCTTTTTAAGGCCTAGTCTTTCAAGAGTTCTGGAACAGACCTATAAAGTTACAGTAAGACAACCTCTCAAATAAATAAACAAACAAACAAACCTTAAGCATTGGTGGTTGAAAAGAAACTTTTAAGAATAGATATCACGCTTTCTAAAGCAGGCCTGTAAAATCCCAGAGAGGCATTACAAAAACACTCTCAACACGCATTTATGCTTTTGTGGTAGAATGCTTTGCCTGCCACATGTGAGGCCCAAGTCTGAGTCCTGGTCAATGCAAAGTTTACTTTTAAGGATGAATTTCACACTTTCTACAGGCCTGTAAAATCCGGGTGATGCAACACACACAAAAAAAGTTGTAACAAGCATTGGTGGTTCAGTGGTAGAATTCTCGCCTGCCACGCGGGAGGCCCGGGTTCGATTCCCGGCCAATGCAAAAGAGCCTTTTAAAGACAAAATACACACTTTCTACAGCAGACCTGTAAAATCCGGGTGCTGTAACACACAAAAAAAGTTGCAACATGCATTGGTGGTTCAGTGGTAGAATTCTCGCCTGCCACGCGGGAGGCCCGGGTTCGATTCCCGGCCAATGCAAAAGAGCCTTTTAAAGACAAAATACACACTTTCTACAGCAGACCTGTAAAATCCGGGTGCTGTAACACACAAAAAAAGTTGCAACATGCATTGGTGGTTCAGTGGTAGAATTCTCGCCTGCCACGCGGGAGGCCCGGGTTCGATTCCCGGCCAATGCAAAAGTGTCTTTTAAAGACATATTTGACACTTTTCAAAACAGGCGATGAACACATAAAGATAGAATAAAATAGTTTTTTGTTTAAAAGCTCAGATCTTTATTTTGATATATAATATGTTCATATATTCATAGCAGAAAATATTCTATGGACCACCAAATTTAAGTGAAAATCACCAAAAATGTTGGCGGTAGCTGGCAACTTTTTTTTAAAAAACGCTGGCAGGGAAAGAGTTAAAGACAAAATGCACACGTTCTAAAACAGGTCTGTAAAATCCAGGTGATGCAACATAAAAAAAAAAAAACTCAACAAGCATTGGTGGTTCAGTGGTAGAATTCTCGCCTGCCACGCGGGAGACCCGGGTTCGATTCCCGGCCAATGCAAAATATCCTTTTAAGGACAAAATACACGCTTTCAAAACAGGCTTGTAATATCCCAGGAGGAAAGACACACACAAAAAAAACCCTCAACAAGCATTGGTGGTTCAGTGGTAGAATTCTCGCCTGCCACGGGTTCGATTCCCGGCCAATGCAACAGCAAGTTTTAATGCTTTCCAACTACTTAAAAACAGGCATGCAACTCCAAGTAACACAAATCCAAAGTTCACAAAACCAATACTGATAACATACTTGTTTCATTTTTGCCATCCACATGGGAGCACATCATGGTTTTCTTTGATGCTGGGGTAATTCGTCATTTTGCATTCACCTGAAACCACATTGCTCTAGGGCAGTGGTTTTCAAACCGGTCCTGGAAGCACCCCTGCCCTGCACATTTTGTATGTCTCCCTTATTAGACACACTCAATTCATGTTGTGCAGTTTCTACTAACGAGCTGATGAGTTGAATCAGGTGTGTTACATGAGGGAGACATATAAAATGTGCAGGGCAGGGGTGCTCGCAGGACCAGTTTGAAAACCACTGCTCTAGGGGGACTGTACGATGTAGCAAATGTACTTTAAGTCTCTTTAGGAAAACAACTTTAGATATACAAGTTAAAACACTCCTACACCATTCTAACAAATTATTACAGTACATGAAATGTGTGACAGTATGTTGCGGTTGACTCGATACCCATAAAACACATTAGTCATTCAAACAATAGTCATCATTCCATCTCAAAATCCATGTACTGTAGTGTGTTTTCTCAGATAAAGGTCAGAAAGTGCCAGGCAATTTAAATCGGATCTCTGCCAACTGTTTCTAACAGTGATGACCAATGCTGTTCGTGATGTGCAGAGACTGTGCACAGTGCCTGTATTTCCCCCTCTGTCACCGCACATCACCAATCAGCACGTCCTCCGCCTATCCATATATGCAAAGCTGGAGCAACAAAACAGGCCATTCAGTTGAAAGCTTATTTCAAAGCATCGAGTCATGCACAGTGCTGTGGGTTTCGGATTAGATTCCCTCTTACACTCACAAAAAAGGGAAAGAATCAAGGAAACTGGATATATGGATAGATGGATAGGGTTCAATGAGTCATTGTTCTTGCCCAAAGCGGTCACGTTGACAAGCAAGTCAGGGCTGTCAGAAGAAATGAGTGCACACACCAAAAAAATTTGGAAAACTGGCAACTCGGGCTGACGGAGATTTGCAATTGTGTGTGGTTTGCTCTGAGGTACTGCTACTGCAGCTCCCGTATACACTTCTCTGCAGATGAAGTAGTGAACGACACGGCAGCCAGGGGGCAAGGTTGTCAATTCCTGAAAATAATTGTAAATCAGCTTGTTTTCCATATTTATGGAAGACACAACAATTCTTTGCACTACATTGACATAAAATATTCTGAATATATGGGTAGTAATAAAGACTTCTATGCATGAGCAACGGCTCCTTGTGCACTAACTACGCTTTAAATTAGAGAGCTGACAACTGAACAGCAAAGCAGCTCCCTCCTTCAATCACCCTGCAGCACCCCACCCCTCTGCTGCGGGGAAAGTCCATCTGCTTCTCCTCTGCTTGGCATGATAGCATTACATTCAGAGGGGCTTTTGCTGTGACTGCAGGATTTCCTACGCCGTGTGCTCTATTGTTCTGAGTTTGGGCTTGTCTGATTGGATTAAGGGCTTTCCTACAG
This sequence comes from Labeo catla, assembly GCA_012976165.1. Classification (NCBI taxonomy): domain Eukaryota; kingdom Metazoa; phylum Chordata; class Actinopteri; order Cypriniformes; family Cyprinidae; genus Labeo; species Labeo catla. The sequence continues at coordinate 384,421 of VONZ01000169.1, forward strand.
GGGCTGCCTGGCACGACGCTAGCACTGTTCTGCGTAGGAGCCAGAGGTCCAGCCAAACAAAATGCACGGATCAGCTCTTTTCAAAAACAACACTGTGTGTTGGTGTCATAGTCGTGAGGAAGGGTGCTGAGAGCTCCTGGAGTTGGTGGGATGGGGGTGGAATGGATGGGGTAGGTAGCAGACTGCAATCCAGAATTGGCTGCCCATCTGCAAGGTAACATGGCAGCAGTGCTAATCCAGGTTTAGACTCGATGCATACTTTATCTCAGGGACATTGTTAACATGGTCTCCTGACACTGTTGATCGTCAGGAACAAACCATTTAGGACTGAATTTTGAGTCATGTGGCCTCAGCACGCCTGCTGGGCAGTTTCTAGTATGCCTAGTAAGAGCTTGATTAGCTGGTTTAGGGGTGTCTAATTGAGGATGAAGCTAAGCTCTCAAGAATACCAGCCCTCTAGGACAGAGTTTGGGTACCCCTGCCCTAAAGTGTGCAGTGAGTTTGGTAGGGGGTAATTAGGAATGAATGGGGAAAAGTCACATGAGAGGAGGCAGTGCCTCCAGCACAATTTGATTGGATATGACTGGTTATGATCGCCTGTGATTGGTTTATGCGATAAATCCTGTCTCTTGTGTTTGCCAGATTGGGTGGTTTTAAATTTGATTGTGCGAGTGAAAATTGGCTTGGGAAGGTGGACAAAATTTGGGCTGGTTTGGGGTCAGTCTGGCGGTTTTTAAACATCTAAATTGTATATACAGTGCTGCCTGAAAGTTTGTGAACCTTTTAGCATTTTCTATATGTCTGCATAAATATGACCAAAAAGTTCATCAGATTTTCACACAAGTTTTGGGGTGGGGGGTCGGGGGGTGCTGCCGGGGCCTCCGGGTGTGTGGCTAGGGCAGGTTCTGGCACATCCCGGGGGGGCATCTGGGGCGGCCTGGTCCTCCTGGGCGTTGGCTGGGCCTCGTGTCCGGTGGGGGTGGGGGGGCTGCAAGAGCCCTAAGAGCGTCGACAACACAAACGCCATGAGTGTATTTGGATGTATTTTTTGGAGAGATGTTTTGTTTTCTTTTTTCCATAGATTTTAAAAATATATATATTTTTGATTTATTTACCGGTATGTTGTAAAATTTAAATTGTTAAAGATTATGTTTGTTGTTCAATGTCATATATCATGAGTGTATTTTGTATTGTATTTTTTGGAGTTTTTTTTTCAGAGATTTTTTTAAAATATATTTTTTAGTTTACCTGTATGTTGTGACATTGTTTTTTAAAGATAATTTTTGTTGTTCAATTTAATATATTTCTTGCAGTTCAAAGCATCAAGTGTCTTCTATTTATCTTGTACTTATATTCATTCTTCGTTTTTAATTTTTCTTAGATTGTTCCTTAAACCATTTGGCATGGTTGGGCTTAGATAGGCCTTGCATGAATTGCCCAGTTAGGACCAACATAAGATCCTTACAGAGCCCACTTTAAGCCCATACGGGCATTCACAGTTGAATCCTGGTGCAAGCCCACTTTAAACCCCTTTAGGCAGGTGGGGCCCAAATGGGTCTGACATGAATTACCCAGTTAAGACCCTTTACAGGTCCCCCTAAAAGCCCATCTGGGCTATCACAGCTGGCCCCGAAGTGGATCCTGGGTGCAAGCCCACTTTAAACCCCTTCAGACTGGTGGGGCCCAAATGGGTCTGACACGAATTGCCCGGTTAAGACCCACATAAGTCCCTTACAGATCCCACTTAAAACCCACCTGGGCATCCATGGCTGGCCCCCATGTGGATCCCGGGTGCAAACCCACTTTAAACCCCTTTGGGCAGGTGGGGCCCAAATGGGTTTGGCATGAATTGCCCAGTTAGGACCCACATAAGACTCTTACAGATCCCATTTAAAGCCCATCTGGGTAGCCATGTTGCAGAGCCCACTTTGGACCCATTTGGGCAGGTGGGGCCCAAATTGGTCTGACATGAATTGCCCAATTAAGACCCATGCAGTACCCTTACAGGTCCCACTTTTAGTACGTCTGGGCTTCCACGGCTGGCCCCAATGTGGATCCTGGGTGCAAGCCCATAATGGGGCCCACATTTGCCGCCCATGAAGCCCTCATCTGGGCCCCACATGTCATTGCTGGCTGGGTACCCTCCCCAGAAGTGGTCGACCAACAAAGATCACTCCAGAGTAAGATGTATAGTAGTTTCCGAGGTTGCAAAGAACCCCAGGTTAACTTCTAAGCAGCTAAAGGCTTTTCTCACATTGGTTAATGTTGAAGTTAATGAGTCCATCATAAGGAGAACAATGAACAACCATGGTGTGCATGGCAGGGTTGCAAGGAGAAAGCCACAACTCTCCAAAAAACACTGCTGCCTGTCTGCAGTTTGATAAAGATCATGTGGACAAGTCAGAAGGCTACTGGAGAAATGTTCTGTGGATGGATGAGACCAAAATATAATTTTTAGTTTAAATAAAAAGTGTTATGTTTGGAGAAAGAAAAACACTGCATTCCAGCATAAGAAGAACCTTATCCCATTTGTGAAACATGGGCCTGCTTTGCTGCATCTGGGCCAGGACCTTCCATCATTGATGGAACAATAAATTCTGAATTATACCAGCAAATTCTAAAGGAAAATGTCAGGACATCTGTCCATGAACTAAAATCTAAAGAGAAGTGGGTCATGCAGCAAGACAACAACCCAAGCGCACAAGTCATTCTACCAAAAAATGGTTAAACAAGAACAAAGGTAATGTTTTGGAACGGCAGAGTCAAAGTCCAGACCTTAATCCAATTAAAATGTTGTGAAAGGACATGAAGCAAGCAGTTCTTAGAAGGAAACCCACCAACATCACAGGGTTCAAATGTTTCTGTACTAAAGAATGGGCTAAAATTCCTACAAGTTGTTGTGCAGGACTGATCAGCAGCTACAAAAAAAGTTACCTGCAGTTATTGCTTCAAAAAGGGGTCAGAACTGATACTGAAAGCAAAGATTCACATATTTTGCACCTCGCAAATATTTAACACTGGATCATTTTTTTTAATAACTAAATGACAAAGTATATACTTTTGTCTTTGTTTGATTGGATTCTCTTTGTCAACTTTAAGGACTTGTGTGAAAATCTGATGATGTGTTGTGTTATATTTATGCAAAGCAGCACTGTATATATATATATATATATGTATGTACAGTTGCATGTGAAAGTTTGTCATATATACAGTAGTCAACATTTGAAGTGGATCGAAAAAGTTTGTTGACCTAAGACAAGAACGGGTATCGTTTTGGTTTTAGGACAACTTTGATCAAATATTTTGATCCACTTCAAATGTTGACTTCTGTGTATATATATATATATATATATATAGATGCATGCGAAATTTTGGGAACCCCTTGCAGAATCTGTGAAAATGTGAATAATTTTAACAAAATAAGAAAGACGCATGTTACTTTTCATTTTTATTTGTTTGTTCTGAACAGTTAAACTGAGCACTGTTCAGGAGTTTGAGGGACTCAAACACAACTAAAAAGGTTCAAACATTTACTGATGCTCCAGAAGAAAACATGATGCATTAAGAGCCAGGGGGTGAAAACTTTTTGAATTTAAAGATCAAGGTAAATTGTCCTTAATTTGTCTTCTGGGAAACATGCAAGTATCTTCTGTTGCTTCTGAAGGGCAGTACTAAATGGGAAAAAATGATATTTCAACAAAATAAGAAAAATTTGGACATCTTCATCCTGTTCAAAAATTGAACTGGCTCTTAATGCATTTTTTTGGCTTGCATTTAAATACACTGCAGTATCCCCCCAAATTTAAAATATCTAAAAATCCTACATTAGGGGGAACTTACGACATTTGAAAGGTGATTTCCAGGGTCATATGTATGTTCAGTAGACAAAACCAATCAATGCATTGATTAAATTAACTGTGGAACAATCTAAATCCATGGAGGAACTGAACAGCCTGCTTAATGAGAGATCTACTGGCTCTAATTGCATCGTACATCCACTCTGCCCTTTGGGATATTGACATGTTTTCGCCAAGAGCTTACATGACCTATCAAATGTAAGCTCAAAAACAGCTAGAGACTACATTGAAACAGGCACAAAAACACAGAACGCTGTTACATATGACACATGCTGACAAATTTTAGTCCAATTAATTACATGACATGAGGATAAAAAAAAAAACATCTATTAACCACAGCTGAAAAAAGCCCCCAAAATAAAACAATTTACTTAATTACTAAAACTAATTTCATTCTGATGGCAGCCCATATCATTGAACAGACATTACAAAAAGTTAACTACACCACATTAACGTTAAACTGACAGCCCTAGTACTTACATTTCACTATTACACCTTCAACACTTAGTTTAATTTGCTAAAGATGTACATTGTGTTTTCTGCAAGGTAAACTGAGGTTGACTGAGCAAACCTGAGATGTACATGCAGGGCTTCAGTAGTGCTTCTCATCACACACTGACTTGTTGGTAAAGTCTTTTCAAAAACCTGTCAGAGCGGATCTACATACCGTGCCACCATGACTCTCAAAATAACGTTGTCAAAACTCTCTTCATTTGATTTCTCTACCAGGCCCTGACGACGTGGCAGGTTCGAAGGCCAATTTGCATTAATATTGCCCCAAACTGACACTTTGACATATGCTCTATATAAATGTATATCTCAGAGACTTTATTTAGATTTAAAGGCGTGATGCGATGTGCCACTGCCCAACGGACAGTCTAAGTCACATTTTTTGATTTCTCCCTCTTCTCCATGGGCTCTAAATCTCTCCCGGGATGATATTCACGAAGTCTTCTGTGGGTGGTACACATTTTCCCAGCCATCTTAAATGTGTTCTGCACATAACAATGACTTTCCAGTTGGCTAATCCCATTTCAGTACTGGTGGGACAGTCAAGGCTATACATATATATATCAGTGTTGATAGTAGACAGAAAACTCACTACAAGTGCATTGCTGCCAGGGCGCTTTGTGTTATTAGCAGTCAGTTCTGCTGTGGTTATAATTATAATGCTTAGATTTAATAATTATAATTATTTATTTATTTAAACAGAAACAAACAAAAATGTACAAAAATAATGTTTGTGTATTTTTATAATAAATTTTATATTTAGAATATATTAAAATATTATATTATTATTATATTACATATAAAATAAAAAAACATACATGCTAAAAATCTAAATATATTAAAATGTAATATATATTATTAAAACTATATACTATTGTAATAATATATATATAATTTCCAAATATATATATATATATATATAGACACACACGCACACAATTTTAATATATTTAGTTATATATTATATATATATGTAAATGTACAAATATGTTATGTGTGAGTATATTTCTAATTTTTTAAATATGTATATACATACAAACACACATATATATTAAAACTAGCAGTACATTATATTATATAAAAAATATATATTATATTATATATTATTATATTTATTTATATAACTTTATAATGCAATGCTAGTTCTAAGTTATTAGCTGTAATAATTATAATGATTTTATATTTAATTATTTAAATATATAAACTTAACAAA